>VBSM01000361.1:22202984-22231803 GCA_008086735.1 Cheirogaleus medius
AATCTTAGCATTATGTTGCTTCACAAGATGAAGGCAAATAGCATGAAGACTTCATAAAACTTTGAGATGATTATGATTAGGCTTAGTACAACAGTTGATGCTCTTAATGAAGAATCCTGCACCACCAGGAACATGCTATATTTTTCTCAGTTTATTCCCTGAGCTATTAATAATTGGCCTGTAAGTAATAAACAGGTGGATTCCTGGGCTTCACTCCAGAATTTTAAGGTGGGGGTGGCGTGTGGTGGCTCCACACCTGTTCATCCTAGCTCTTTGGGTGGTAGAGGTGGGAGGATCACTTGAGGCCAGGAGTTTGAGACCAGCCTGGGCAAAATAGCAAGACCCCATCTTTAAACAAAAAATTGTTTTAAAATTAGCCAGACATGGTACACTCTTGTCCTACCTACTTAGGAGGCTGAGGTGGGAGCATTGCTTGAGCTCAGGAGTTGGATGTTATTGTGAACTATGATCCCACCACTGAAAAAAAAGAAAACAATAATTTAAAGGTGAGTCCTAGTAATCTTCATTTCGGAGTAAATCTGGGTACATGTGGATCTCTGAACACATTTTGTAAAGCACTGGTTTTAAAAACAGAAGGGAGTGTTACATTTTGGGATGATTTAAGTTTTAGAAAGGCTCTGTTTCAAGTTGTGTCTCAAAATTTCCTCCCTAAATACTGTGATGTTACCTTCATTGTGTTTGTTGTTTTTTTAGGTTTATGTAAAAATTCTTTACAAGATTATTTTCTTGGTTTTCCCCCATTTAATAGTGTGTGTAGTTCTCTATTCTTGATACTGGAACCTTTATAAATATTGAGGGTACCAAGAGAGGTTATATGCTGACTCTGCCTTTGCTGTTGTGATAAGTAAGTGATATAACTGTTCAAACTGACAAGCAATAATTTCTCTTTTTGTACTGGAAAACATTTGGAAAGAGGATTTCATGGCTCTTTAGGAAAAATAATTTTGTTTCTTCCTGACTGTGGTATAAAGACTGAAATTATTGGGACACTGTGGTCCTGTTGGTGTTTTGTGCAACTATAAGTAGGAGTGACACACATTCTCATTATGATCGTGTGTCTTTGAGAAACACAGAAGGAATCTACAAAATTAAGGTTAGAAAAATAAATAAGTTTGTGTAATACCCTGTGGAATAAATCATTACATTGGCAGTTCTGAGTAAGTTAATATATAAACTCGTGTTTAGCTGAGGTTTAAAACTCTTAATTTAAATTTTATTTTTAAATTCAATTTAATTTTTGAGAGTTTTGCAGTTTTGCTCTCTCTTGCCTGGACTACAGTATAGTGGTGTCATCATAGCTTGCTATAACCTTAAACTCCTGGGCTCAAGTGATCTTCCTACCTCAGCCTCCCGAGTAGCTGGGACTACAGGTGTGCGCCACTGCACCTAGCTAGTTTTTTAAAAAATTTTTTGTAGAGATGGGGTCTCACCATGTTGCCCTGCAATGTTGCCCAGACTGGTTTAGAATTCCTGGGCTCAAGTGATCTTCCTGCCTCCGCCTTCCAAATTGCTAGAATTACAGGTGTAAGCTGCTGTGCCCAGCCTAAATTTTCTTTTAAATGTATAGAATCTTTTACTTCTTTGCATACAAAAGTTTTGTATATCCAGCTTGATAGAACTTCTTATATTTAACCTTGTTCCAAATAAAGGCTCAAAGATTTGACAGCTCTCTGTGGAGAAGTGAATTACATGCTCTCAAGGTAATTGCAGTGCCAGAAAGAACCTAGTAAAAACATTCTTACTGCATTTGAATGGTGCCATGTATCAGACAATGATGATTTAATTCTACCTTAAAATACATTTAGAGACAGAATCTGCTGCTTTCTACTGTAACCCCATCCTATACTGGGCTCTAGCAAGATATGCTTATTTCTCTTTCTTTTTTATAATACCATCCAGTAAAGATGAGATGCTGCCAGGTATAGCTTTCTGCTTGAGGCCTCTCCAGATACCAAAAAAGGACCTTAGTATGATACCTCTTGATATATTCTGCTTTGGATTCTTTAGTGTTTTCATACAAGTCTTGATTTTCCAGCCTTCATCCTGCATTGTGGCACAGCATCCTCTTTGTGTTCTGCCATGTATATTGTCCCCCAAATAAACACAATATGCTGAAAGAAAGGAATGACAAAGATTTGGGGATACAAAAAGAGCTCTTTGATATAAATTTTATTGAAGTGTAGTGTACACACAGAAGTATACTTCCTCATTGTTGTCCTTGTCATCACTCTATTTTAGTACTATATTACCATTTATCTGGGTTATCTTGTTTGTATTCTTCTCACACTTTATACTCTCTTATGTGATTAATCCTGAAACATAGCTCTGATAATGTCATCCCACTCTCAATTTTATTTATTGATTCCTTTGCCTGTAGAATAAAATATAGGCTTTTGACTGGGGTATTTATGGCCTGGTCTATGATAAAGGTAGTATGTATGTAAAGAAAGGATCGAGAAGATTCAGAGTTTGATGTTTGACTCTGTAGAGATGTGGATGATAAAGCAGTTTTATTGAAGAAATTCATTGCTTCAAGTTTAGATATCAAAGAGATTATTAAAAACAATCCCAGTTAAAAATATTATACCATGAAATCTGTATCTTTTTAATACTATCTCTGTACTATTTCCTATTCCCAAAGGAATACACACGGCTTTATTCTTCTATGTAGATTTAGGCTCTTCTTGTGTTTTGTCATTACTATATATTGAGATACTCTGAATCTTTTCCTCTGCCTCTTTTATTTCTAATTATTCTGTGCCACTTGCAAGATTTCCTCAGAGGAATCTTTATCAATTCCAACCAAAAAACCCCCACTGACTGTAAATGCAAGTTTAATTTGAACAATTGCTCATAACTTTGTAAATTTGCTCATTTGTTTTTAGGAAGGACCATCGAGACCTGTTCTTGAATACATTGATTTGGTCTGTGGTGATGATGAAGAGCCTGGCACTTATCATACTGATGTAAGCACATCGATGTTTGTGTTTTTTCAATTCTATTATTAAGTGCAATAGTGTGCTGGAGATGCCTTGAGCTGAGTTGCAAGAACTGATTGTTACATTTTCAGGAATTTTGTGAGCTGATCATAAGCATAGCAATCATTAAAAATTAAAGTATACAAATGTATAAGTACATAAATTATCATTACATTTAAGATAATACTCAAACTCACTTCCTAATATCTATGCACTTAAGGTTATTTTCATCTGTTCTATCTATATGTTAAAAATACTACATAATAGTGTGCTGCTGCAGCATGGTGTTTGTATGTACCCCATGGTAATACAAATCAGGGCTTGATTTATTATTTGTTGGTTGTCTGAACTTAAGAAAGTGAGGGTTAAAATGTTAATGCAGATTAAACTCAAGGTGTGATGCGTCTCTGAGTTTAGACTGTATGCAATACAAAACATGGAGGAAATTGCCTTGCAGTATTTGAAAACTCTTCTTCATAAATTCAGCAAAGATGTTGAAGTCATTGATGAATAAGTGGAACTCTAATATATGTCTTCCTTGTTTCAATTTCATCTAATTCATTAATGTAAATGAAAATATCACCCATCCTTTAATTTGGAGTTACAGTTGGCCCTTCATATCTGGGTTCTGCATCCATGGGTTCAGTCAATCACAGATCGAAAATATTCAGGGAAAAAAAACAACAAAAAATAATGTAACAGTAAAATATACAAAGGAAAAAATACTTTATAACAATTATTTTTATGGCATTTACATTGTATTAGGTATTACAAGTAATCTAGAAATGATTTAAAGTATACAGGAGGATATACATAGGTTATGTGCAATTATTATGCTGTTTTATATAAGGGACTTGAATATCCAAAAATTTTTGTTGGGGGTGGGGCTTAGATACCAAGAGACAACTGTATGCTCATTTGCAGATCATATGACCAACCTTTTTGCTGAATTGGATGATAATCATTCATAGTTAGATTTTCTGACATTGTTATTGGCTATGGAATTTTTAAAACTTAGAGTGGGGTTTTCAAGAAATTGTAAGTCACATTGAAGTTATAAGTATAAATTGAAAATTAAGGTAACTATTTTAGTTAAAAATTTATTTCTAAAATTATATAAAGAAATCATTAAGAGAACTTTTACATTAACCCTTAAAGTGTTGTCATGAATTTTACTTACATCTGTAAAATTATTTTTCAGATTCCGTTCCCTAAAATGTCAAAACGACAGGGTGATTTTTTACATTTTTTAAATGTGAAGAAGGTGAAGATGGAAACAGAAAATAACAATAGGAACAAAAATCACTGTGGATTGTCTAAATCAAAGGAACCAAATTTTGACCAACCAATCATTGAAGAAAAGCCATTGTGTTCATTAAAAGAAGAAATAGATAATCTTGTGCTTCCAGATTGTTGGAATGAAAAACAAGCATATATGTTTACAGAACAGTATAAATGGCTTGAAATAAAAGAAGGTAAATTAGGATGTAAGGATTGTTCAACAGTTCGGCATTTGGGATCGAAAGCAGAAAAGCATGTCCATGTGTCCAAGGAATGGATTGCATATTTAGTAACCCCTAATGGTAGCAATAAAACTACTAGGCAAGCTTCTCTGCGAAAAAAAATTAGGGAACATGATGTTTCTAAAGCCCATGGTAAAATTCAGGATTTGTTAAAGGAATCAGTTAATGATTCAATTTCTAATTTGGTGCATAAACAGAATAATAAAAATATTGATGCTACCATAAAAGTTTTTAATACTGTTTACAGTTTAGTAAAACATAATAGACCTTTATCTGATATTGAGGGGGCAATAGAATTACAAGAAAAAAATGGAGAGGTCAATTGTTTAAATACACGCTACAGTGCAACAAGAATAGCAGAACATATTGCAAAAGAAATGAAGATGAAGATATTTAAGAATATTATAGAAGAGAATGCCAAAATCTGTATCGTAATTGATGAGGCATCTACAGTTTCTCAGAAAAAAAGCACCCTAGTGATTTATCTCCAGTGCACGGTTCAGTCAGCTCCTGCACCTGTTATGTTATTTGTTGCTTTAAAAGAATTGGTGTCAACCACAGCAGAGTGTATTTTCAATACATTATTGACTACTTTAAATGATTGTGGCTTTACAAATGAATATTTGAAAGCAAATCTAATTGCATTTTGTTCTGATGGTGCTAATACAATACTGGGAAGAAAGTCTGGAGTAGCTACAAAGTTGTTAGAATATTTTCCTGAAATCATCATTTGGAACTGTTTAAGCCATCGATTGCAATTGTCACTTGATGATTCAATATCTGAAATAAAACAAATTAATCATTTTAAAATATTTCTTGATAAAATTTATTCTATTTATCATCAACCTAATAAAAATCAAACCAAGCTTTTAGGAACTGTAGCTAAAGAACTTGAAATTGAAATTATTAAAATTGGTCGGGTAATGGGACCAAGTTGGGCTGCATGTAGTTTACAGGCTGCTACTGCTGTATGGCGTGCATATCCTGTATTATATATGCATTTTTCTCATTCTTATTCTGGTTTGGCAAAGAGATTAGCAAACATTAATTTCTTACAAGACCTTGCTTTAATGATTGACATTCTTGAAGAATTTTCACTACTTTCGACTGCATTACAGTCAAGATCAACCAACATTCAGAAAGCACACAAATTGATCAAACGTACCATTAAAGCTTTTGAAAATTTAAAAATTGGTACTGGAAAGTATGAATCTCAAATTGAAGAATTGATTAAGTCAGATAAGTTTAAAGATATTCCACTTAATAAAAATAATAAATTTAATGCTCTTCCTAGGAATATGTTAATAGAAAATATTATTCAGCACATGAACTTACGCCTTTTATCTGACAGAAACCATGATGATGAAAGTATTCTTAATTATTTTGATTTGCTAGAACCTTCTATGTGGCCTTATGAAGAAATAACTTCACCATGGATAGTTGGTGAAAAAAAATTATTTCATTTGTGTGAAATTTTAAAATATGAAATTAATTTGAATGATTTTCGGGAATTTGTAAATAATAATATAAAATCAAACAATGTTTCAATTCCTACAACTGTCCAAAAAGCTAAAAAGATAGTTAGCACTATTGCAATCAATAGTGTTGAAGCTGAAAGAGGTTTCAATTTAATGAACATAATTTGTACGAGGGTGAGAAATAGTTTAACAATAGATCACATATCAGATTTAATGACAATAAATTTATTAGGGAAAGAGTTAGCAGATTGGGATGCAACTCCATTTGTAAAATCTTGGTCAAATTGCAACCATAGGTTGGCTACAGACACAAGAGTTCGGCAGAAATCAACAAAAGCCTATGAGAATCAATTGGCTATATGGAACTTACAGTAAAGAGTATTATATATGTTTTTATTATCTGTAAATTGTGTACCACATATCCTTTATATAGAGAATTTTTTTGTAGGGGGGAAGCCACTTAAACTTTTATCAGCTTGTTGCTGTTTAAAAGGCATTTCTCTAGAGAGAGAAAGTTGATGATTGGTTTCGGGAACTATAATTTTTTAGAGATTGGCCCATGTCTGCTAGAATGGGTCATAATATATATTCTAAGAAGTTCTGTACAGAACATCCAACCATTTCCACTTCTGTACTATTTTACTTTAAGGATGCAAAAAAATAACATGACTCAGATCTAAGTTCCTAAGTTCTGGAGGTTATTTCAAATAAAAGAAATGGAATCAAAACTGTAAGCCTTTTGGCTCTTGTCTTTCTCATTTCCATACTTGTGCTATCTAGTACAGTAGCCACTAGCTACATTGGCTAATCAGCTCAGTAAGACTAAGAAAGTAAAGTTTTTATTTAAATATAAAAACTGAAACTATAAAATACTCTGTTTAACTTTACTGTTTCTTAGGAATATGTATGGTTGTTGTAGTGTGCCTATGAAAACTTGTGTGTCGTGTCGGCCTGGCATGGTGGCTCACGCCTGTAATCCTAGCACTCTGGGAGGCTGAGGCAGGAGGATCCCTCGAGCTCAGGAGTTTGAGACGAGCCTGAGCAAGAGCGAGACTCGTCTCTACTAAAAATAGAAAAATTCACCATGTGTTGTGGTGTGCACCTATAGTCCCAATACTTGGGAGGCTGAGGCAGGAGGATTGCTTGAGCCCAAGAGCTTGAGGTTGCTGTGAGCCGAGCTTGAGGTTGCTGTGAGCTATGCTGACACCACGGCACTCTAGCCCAGGCAACAGAGCAAGACTGTGTCTCAAAAAAAAAAAAATTAAAAAAAGTGTCATTTCTAATATTACACATAAATCACTGATTAAGTCCATGTCAACAGATGGATTCAATGCAATTTATTTTTATGAATTAATGTAACATAGCTTGTTTATCTGAATATTTTATGCAGACAACAGGAATTACTGTGATATGTATGTAAATCGTAACTGGTAATTAAATTGAAATACTTATTTTAATTATGATTAAATTATTTTTCTAGTTTATACATGAAAATGAACAAATTTTTAAATTTAAATTGAAGGCATACTGAAAAAGAATCAAGTGGAAATGCAGAAGCTAGTGCAACAACTGGAACAGTAAACAAAAAGAATGGAAGAAGGTATGTTGCAGATTTCACAATGGCAATTGCAGTTTATTATGGCAGAGCAGAATAAGGTGTTAAGAAAATTAAAATGAGAACTATTCACACAGTTTCAGCAAATGCAAAATGAATTGGATAAATTACCTTTCAAAAAGAATGAAATTTAGTCACCTAAAATCCAAATAAAATATCTAACAAAAATTTTTTTAACAATTTTAAAAGGATCTGAGGTTATACATTTGGGCAGATATAAAACAGCTTAGATTCTTGCATGAAGGGGAACTAATTTTAGATAAATGGTAAAAAAAAAAATCAATTGTAGAAATTGTTAGAAAATTATGAGTAAAAAAAGCCTAAAAATGATATTTTATAAAAAGAATCAGTTAAAATGGTGATATAGCACCTCTTGTATTATTGTGGATACAGCTGGAACCCATTCTTCTAAGTGAAGTATCCCAAGAATGGAAAAACAAGCACCATGCGTACTCACCATTAAATTGGTATTAACTGATCAACACTTAAGTGCACATATAGTAATAGCATTCATCAGGTGTCAGGCAGGTGGGAGGAGAGGATGGGTATATACACACCTAATGGGTGCAGTATGCGCCATCTGGGCGATTGACACACGATGGACTCGCTTGAAGCTCTGACTCGGGTAGGTCAAGGGCAGTACACATAACCTAAACATTTGTACCCCCGTAATTTGCTGATATGAAAAAAAATCAGTTAAGTACCAAACAGTTGCTTTTAGAAAAGAGGACCTAACAGTATCAAAGATTAATTGATTATAAAACTGAAAAATTGCAAGTACTTTTCTGTAGCTTTAGATGAGTTATGTAATATAAGAGATGCTGCCCAACTAATACTTTAATTAAGTTTTGTCCTATAGGACTTAAACATTATGAAGAAATAATATCAGTTCATGGCCTAAAATGTCAAGCTTGTGCAGCTATTTTTTAATCTTTTACATACAACATATTTTCTATCACATTAAATGGCACTCCAACTAAGTTAGGTCAAAAATCAGATTTCATTGGAATTTTAAAATGAACCTGATACTTCTTGGTGTGATGTGGTGGCTCATGCCTATAATCCTAGCACTTTGGGGGGCTGAAGTGGGAGGATGGTTTGATGCCAGGAGTTGAACACCAGCCTAGGTGACAAAAAATAAAAGTCTCTACAAAAAATAGAAAAGTTAGTGGGTTGTGATGGTGGGTGCCTGTAGTCCCAGCTACTCAGTATGCTGAGGTAGGAGGATCGCTTGAGCCTAGGCGTTCAGTGTTGCAGTAAACTATGATGATGCCACTGCACTCTAGCCCGGGCAATGGAGTGAGACCCTGTGTCAAAAGTAAGATGAACCTGATTTTTCTCTTATTTCTTCATTCCACTGTATGATACAGTTTGAAAATTTTTGTGCTCAGTTTTCTGAAACGGTCTCTACAACAAGTGTCATGGGTACAATTAAGTGTTCATTATTTAAGTGCAAACGGTATGAATCAACACTAGCTTACAGGATTGTTGAAAGAATTTCAATGAATTTAGTATACTTTGAATTTAGTACAGACAATGAATTTAGTATACTTTGCCAGTTACTGGGACTGTCAAAGAGTTTTATAAAACTTTACTGTTAACTCCAGTTCAAGAGTTTCTTGAAATAACAGGAATGCTAGCCAAATATTTAACAATCAAAGACCAAAAAATGGCAGTTTGATTTTTACTCCTCAATATCACATGGCATATGAATGATCTAAATTTGAAGGTCCAAGGATAGGAAAAAGCTTAATTGTGCCCTTCCTAGACAAGGACTAGAATTTATGTTCATAACCAACTTCTAAAAATAAAAATCAGAATAATTTTACATATTTTTCTAATGAATCAATATGCACGAGATTTTAATTGTATTTGACAGTGTTATGTAAATTTACTGCAAAAACTACAAAAAAATTTAAAAAATACTTTACTGATAAATTTAGAATTCTTTTTGATATACTCAATAACTCTGAATTTGGTGTTAGCAATACTGACCTGACATAAGATTTATTGAATTTACTTAGACAAATGGTTTCAAACTGATATGCTTTTGATCTGAAGTCAAATCAGTTTTAAAAAGAGGAATGGGATTTTTTTCCAGTGTGGATGTGAAAATAAAGGAAAATGAAACTATGTTTTGAACAATATGGATATGTGGGTCTACATTTTTACCTATGAGTTTTGTGAAAATTATATAAAATCAAGTATTTAGGATGAAAAAAGTATTCAGAGGAATTGAGACATGCTTTAAATGTAAAATACACATTGGATTTTAAAAACTTAACATGCAAATTATGACATTAATATTAATAACTATATTGATAATACATTGAAATAATATTTTGTATATATTGGGTTAAATAAAATATTAAAATAACTTTATCCACTTATTTTACTTTAGAATTATATGTAGCTTGCATTATAGTTCTATTAGATAGCACTACCCTGTATGATGATTACTTTCAAATCCAAGTTTCTCAAATCTAGACTTTACTCTTGACTTCAAGATCCAGTCACCTGCCTTTTCATCATTTTCACATTGTTGTCCCATAGGCATCTCAAACTGAGTATGCCCAAAATTGAATTTATCAATCTCTTACCATAGGTGTTTTGGACAATGCCTCAACCATTCATTTGTTGCTTAAACTAGAAACTTAGAAGACATTTGAAATTTTTCTTCATCAATTTGCCCTGTCTTTTCCCCTTCTCCCACTGTAGTTATTATCTTAGTTCAAGGCTTGTTTTTCTTGCTTAGAGTACTATAATAACTTCCTAACAGGTCTCCCTGCCTTCACTCTTGCCCCTTCTTAATCCATCCTTCACACAAACTTAGGAATGACCATTCTAAAGAACATATTTATTCCTTTTTTTTTTTTTTTACATTCTTATAACTTTTATTAGTCAGGAAGACATTCAGACTCAACAGAAAACCCAACTTAAATCAATTAAACAGATTTATAATCTTGTATAACAAGAAATCTGGAGATGGCTGCAGGCTTTGCTTGAGTAGCTTAATCATGTCATTGTGTTAGCTGGGGTGATTTTGGTCTTTCTCGCATGGTTGCAGGATGGCTGGCACAGTTTTAAACATGCTTGATTTAACGCAACATGGCAAGGGGTGGAGCAAGCCCTAGGTATTCATCAGGAAATCAAAAGTTTTGCCAGAAGCTTTTCCAAGTAGATTTCTATTTCACTGGCCAAAACTGTATCAGCATGGCCATCCTCATTGCAAAGAAGTCTTGGGATGCGAGCTTTTACCTTTCCTAGCTTCTATGGTAGAGGTAGGCAAGAGAAAAAAATTGAGAATGGATGGTGGGTTGGCCAGTCTATGAGTCTACCATATTTCTCCTCTACAGAAAATCTTTTAAAAGTTGTTTTAGAGATAGGATCTTGCTCTGTCACCCAGGCTGAAGTGAAGTGGTGTGATCACAGCTCACTGCAATCTGGAACTCCTGGGCTCAAGTGATCCTCCTGCCTCAGCCTCCCAAGTAGCTAGGACTATAGGAGTGTACCACCATGCACAGCTAATTTTTAAAAAAATTTTGGTAGAGATGAGGTCTCGCTGTGTTGCGCAGGCTAGTCTCAAACTCCTGGCCTCAGCTGATCCTCCTGCCTTGGCCTCCCAAAGTGGTGGGATTACAGGTGTGAGCCACTGCACCTGGCTTTCTACTGAAAACCTTTCACTGGCTCCCTACTTCCTTCAAGATAGTTAAGTTTGACTTTTACTAAAGGGTTATATTACAATAAGGAGTCTGTGCCCCCCACCCAGTACTGAGCTCAAGGTAGCTACCACTGGCCTAATTATGAAAGGGCCAATTTAAAGATGATCTAATAGTATTTCTTTGTTTTGTATGTAGTAAAATGAAGTTTCAAGAGGTTTAATGAATTTCTGTGGTCACAGTTTATCATGAACAGATAACCAATACTACAGTATAGTTCTTTGTATTTATGATCTAATACTTCAGGAAACGAAAATGTGATTTTTAAATCATGTTCCACCTTTTAATATCTAGGTGACCTTGCAGAGTTGATTGATATCTCTGAATGTCAATTTATTCATCTTTCAGCAAGGATAATAATAATTGCATCATGAGTGGTTTGGCACACTATTTATGAAAAAAAGCCCTACAAAATTATGAATATACCATTAGATATGATTTGAAAGATTTATTTAGACCAAGAAAATAAATCACTATAAGCTTTACAAGATTTAAAATTTCACAATATCACAAAATGTAGAGGGGGAAAATATTTTGATCAATTACAGCTCTATAATTTTTTCCTACTTTTGGTTGTATACACAATATCTCTCATCTGACAATTTTGTAATATCCTTTTCTATAGAGGAATAGAAGGATAATTTAGAGTATCCTCTAGCATAGTTGATGGAAATCTGCTTTTTATTTTTGACAGTTTACAGAGGTTTCTTTCAGATTCTCAACTCTTTATTATTAATAACAGTGTAATTTTTAGGATTGTTATCAAATTTGGGGAAACATACTGAGTTTCTTTCATATCTAAGCTATAAGATTTCAGTGCACTACAATTTTCTTTGGAGTGAGTGCTCTCAAATATTCTTTGAATTGACCATATTCAGAGTATTCCTAGATGTTGTTCCAAACTGAGATGGTTGGCAATAATATAACTGTACATGGAAGAGATTTCAAAGCACAAAAATATATCCCATTCAATCCTTAACAAGATCTCATGAGGCCCTGGACTCAAAACTAGCGTGAGTTAAATACAACTCACAGGGCAGTTAATGTGTTAAGCAAAAAAAATTATATTAATAGTAGATTCAAAAATAACATACAAGCATTAACAATACTATAAAATAATGCTATCAAAATTTGCCCTATTTTAAAAAATTTGCTTTGTAAGGTATTATATGTACTGTAAAAAAGCATAGTAAGACTACCTACTGATGTGTTCATACCAGTTCTAAATGTGTTCTAAATCTACCATTTGTTAGAGAATCTGCAACTTCCCTGGCAGTGAGCATGGAGAGACATGTGCAGTGACAGGCTGTAAGACATCTGTAACTTCGCTGGGCTCTCCTGAGGGACCAAAAAGCTTGCTAAAAAAAAAAAGCTGCATGTAGATTGTACCTTAAATACCAGTGATGCATCATACCAGAAAATTTCTACCAAATAAGTATGCAGTATGGTTTCTTTGGAGAAACACATTTCTCGATCCCAAAATACAGGTGGGTGTATGGAAAAATTTTAAGTTATATTCCTAACTTAAGCCAAATTCTAGCAAAAAATAAAGAATGGAGTAAAGAGTAAAAATTGAAGTCATAAAAGAAAAATAAGCATTGATGAATATTTTTATGTTCTCTGAATGGGAAGGACATTCTCAATCCAAAGGTAATCCAGCAACAGTGCTAAAAAACCCCAAAACAAATCCTTATTAACGTATGAGTTCCTGCATGTGTGTTCTGTGGTTTTTCTAAATGGAAGTGATTGTTAAATTAAGAATTTTTCCCTGTGGTGGATGTGTGGTCAGCATTTTCATCAGTTCCGTGATGACATTTTTCTCGTGAATATTTTCATGCATTCATCAATTTTGCAGCTCTTTCTCACATTTTTTCTTATAAAATCTTGTATCCGTGCTGTGTCATAGCCTTTCTTGAACACCTGTTTCTAATGACATGGGTTTTCCTGGACCAGTAATTTGTAGGGGGGGTTCATGGATGGTGGGAGGCCTCCGGGTTTCCTTCAGGCTTTAAGCCTTCCAAAGGCCTCTTTTTTGCTGTCACAGAGACCACTGATTCTAGTGGGTATGGATTTTCTGAGATTGTCGGGTATGCGTTTGTAGCCTTGCTTCCTCTCTTTCTGTGATCCAAGCTGAATCTGGAAGGGTTTCTGTTTTACCAGCCCTGCAATCCTCAGGCCCTTCAGCAGCTTCAAAAGAGGGACGGAACCCTCACACTTCCAGGTGAGTCCTTTCCACCTTCAAGGACTATGTTTTTGCTTCACCTTTCTGAAATGTGCTAAAAGCCCTCTAGGTACTCTGTGTCTTTGGTCTCTGCATCCCAACCTTGTGACTTCTGCTGGAAGCTCAGCTTGCCACAGCCATGTTCTCACTCAGTTGTTAGATTTATGGGTTAAAGATTTTGCATTTTTAGGTTGAGGTCTTCCATTTCAGAAAGTATACTTTTGCTGATGCTGAGATCTACTACTCATGAGGCACCTAGACACTCTCTTGCATTTTCTTCTTAATTTTAATTGCTTTTCCTTTAGATTTTGGAGATTTTATGTTATCTACTTGCTTAAAAAATATGAATTTTTTAAATTTCTATTTTGTTTCTAATTTTTCCTTTCTTGCTTTGTTTGCTGTCACAGAGGAAAAGGAGAAAGATAGTAAGACTACCTACTGATATGTTCATACCAGAGAAATACATCTAGCTAGTCAGAAGCCTAATAAAACTGAATCTCATTCTTTTATTCAGAAGCTACCTCCCCATACTCCTCAAAGTTATTTTAACCTTATTTTTTTCTGATATACTAGAATTTGAAGAAAATAACTGTTCATTGTGCTGGGTACATGATGGTCTCTTTCAATCTGAATACTTGTATTCTTTAATTCTGGGAAAATTTATTTTATTACTTTTTATACAATTTTTACATAATTTTCTCCTCTCTCCTTTTCATCTCATCTCTTTGTGGAATTCTGGTTATTCTGGCAATTCAATTAGGGTCTGAATCTCTTTGTCCTATATTTCTCTACAATTTTTTTTTAAATCTCTATGCTTATTTCTTCTTCTGTTTCTAGGGGATTTCCTTGACTAAATCACTCCTAGCCTTTTAAAATTTTAACTATCAAATTCTAATTTCCACGAGGTATTTCTTTTCTGATTGTTTATTTTTCATTAAATACTCTGTTTATTTTTGGATGTCCTTTATTTATCTTGTAGAAAATCTTAGTTTTTTTCAAAAAATATTTCCTGGGCATTATTGTTTCACTCAAGATCCCTTTTTCTTGTTATCTTAAATTTGCTTTCCTTGGCCTTCTCTGTTTGATCCTTGAGTGTCCTTTCCTATTTAATCTGTTACCTGGGAAGCTTTATTAGGAGTTACTAGGTAGAAAGGCAGTTATTTTGTTGGGGTATTCTATTTATCAGTCGATACTGAGTCTTTAGTTTGATGCTAAGTGGTTCTTCAGAATTTTCTTTGGTACTCCTGTCTGATAATGTTTACATACAGGACGGAGAAAAGGGGCTGGAAGTGATAATGTTAAAAAGAGACTTACATGAATTCTGTTTTCAGCTCTCACTTGTGCTCACAACTACACATGATGTCCTGGGCCATGAGTGAATCCTTTTAACTTAATGCAGAAAATGTCTTTTGAGTAGACATGTGGAGATGTGTGGGAAGAGGGATTTACAGTTCCTGTATGCAGTCTTTCAACTGTGTTTTTGTTATGTGGCACCTTACCTCCATCATTTAGTGCATATGGTGTCATAGCTCTGAGTTCATCCTGGGTCCCCCAGGGCGAACTGGTGCTTCATCTGCCCTCTGAAGTATGTTACTACTTCTCCAGCTACTTTTGTTTTCCAAAGCTTTCTCAACTGTCTGTTGGAGATAATACTACATAATACCTACCTTCTGAAGTCGTTATATGGATTAAATGAGTTTATGTATGTAATATGCATAGCACAGCACCTGGCATGGAATCATTATTCCATAAAGGTTAGTTATTAGTGTTATACAACTTCACAATATCTCAGCCCTAGTCATATTAATTCCCTGGATGATGACACCAAAAGAAATCTCTGTTGCTGCCTTTGGGGATTTATTGATTTCTTTTATATTCATTTTAGCAAAAAAAGGGAGAGAAATGAATTCATGCTTTATCTCTGCCATTACAGTGTTTTAATTGCCAGAGATTTGTGACAAATTATAACATCTGATAGTTAACCATAACTCAGTATTTTTCTTTTTCAAGAATATTTTGACATTTCATAATCCAGATGACTTTTACAGTCATTTTGACTGGTCTTTCCCAGTCTCTTCTTCCCCAAAAAATAATCTTAAAATTTTGGTTGGAATTGCACTTAAGTAATTTTCAAATCTGGGGAGAAGTTATATCTTTACAAAACTGACTCTTCCAATCCAGGAACCAAGGTCAGCTTAACAGATAGGGTTTTTTTTTTCAGTAAATATTTTCATTTTTTTCCCAAATAGTTCCTATATACTTATTAATTTAATTCTTACATATTTCATATTTTTATATTTTATATGTTGCTACTATAAAGGGGACATGATTTTATTCTTATAATTGGTCATTGCTTTATAGAAAATTATTGATATTTATGTTTTCCTTTTAAGTATCCACATAACTTTTTTGATTCAAATGGATTTTCTTGGCAGGGGAAACAGTTTCTTCTTTAAATAATGATCATCTTACCTCCTTTTTCTAATATTTTTTGCTACATTCTTATCTCATGGCATTGCTTATGACTTCTAGAAATAGTGGTGGAAACAAACATGTTTATTTTATCCCTCACTTGAATAGGAATGTCTTTAGTGTTATGTCTGATATTTGTTGTTGGTTGGACAGACTGGGCCATTTTGTATTTGAAAGTGGCAGGATCCAGCGGCAGAAAGAGGAGGAAAGGAAAAGAAAGTGGCCCTAGATCCTTAGCATCAGTGCCACACAAAACTGGTACCACTTTCAGAGTCATTTCCTTTTTACATAATTCCATTTTATGATTACACTAGCAGTGTGTGAAGACTGTATCCCATGATTTTTCAAATAATCTGACATTATTTTATTCTATCAGTATAAATTAACCTGAACATGTGAACAGTAATTGCTATATCATAAGTTCAAAAGTTATTGAATAGGTAGCACTGTTTGCTTCTATACCAACTGGTCCTGACTGTATTATTTCTTTGGGTTCTTTCATGTTATGTTTTTCATAATTTTCACTTTCTAACTGTTACCTTTTCTTGCAACTTTGAGCATGCTTACTTGTAGTAAGCCTACTCTATCTCTACTAATCTGCTGCTTCTGATCATCTTGGACTTAAGAACATAATAAACCTGTTTTTAATGTAATTAAACCTAAAGAGTAAATACACTACAACATAGGGTCTGAGTATTACACCCATGATTAATGCAGAAAGATTTTTATGTAGTGATAAAATTATTTTGGCTCCAGGGGGCTAATAAAAATTATTTAAATTAATTTATTTTGAATAAGTAATGCATGCACATAGTGAAATATTTAAAATATCTAAATGGCTACACATTGAAAAATATTTTATCTCTCATCTATAACCCAAATACTCCCTAGAGGCAGCCACTCCTACCACTTTCCTGTCTATATTTCCAGATTATCTATGCATATACAACCATATACATATATTTTCACAATGGTAGGATTTTTGAACTTTGAATTTTTTAGGTAAGAATTTATCTTAAAGATCATTGCATATGTCTATTTAAAGCTGCTTCATTTAAAATTTTTTTCTTGAAGTATAACATATATACAAAAAAGTGGATGAGAAGCATACAGTATGATTTTTCATAAAATGAATATACCTGTGTAATGAGAACCTAGATCAAAGCATTGAACATTACTAGTATCCCAGAAGATCTCTTTGCATTCCCTTCCAGTCAATAATTCAGTCACTATTTTTCAAATGTAACCCCTATCCTAATTTCTAACAGGCAATTTTGAATGATTGTAACTGTTTCCATTGTATGAATGTGCCATAATTTATTTGAAAGTCCACTAAGGGACATCTAGGTGTTTCCAATTTGTTTATTGTTACAAACAGTGCTGCTAGGAATATCCCTGTACATGTGCTATCTCAAACATTTGTAAGTACATCTGAAGGATAAATTATTTTCCTACAAAAGAGTATTATATTAAAAATTTTGATAGATTATTGCTAAACTGCATTGTATTAAGGTTGTACAAATTTAAAATTCCACTAGCAATCCTTTAAGCTACTTCTTTCCCTACATCTTTGCTTGTACAGCATTATTATTAAATTTAGTTTTAGTTTTCATTTCTTTTTATGCCTAAGCAGTTTCTTACATTTTTAAGAGACACTTGTATTTTCTTGTGAAATATGCTTTGCTTTTTAAGTTGTTTTTTTTTTCTTTTCTTTTTTTAAGACAGAGTCTCGCTTTGTTGCTCAGTCTAGAGTGCCGTGGCACAGCTCACAGCAACCTCAAACTCCTGGACTCAAGCAGTCTGCCTGCTTCAGCCTCCCAAGTAGCTGGGACTACAGGCGTGTGCCACCACACTTGGCTATTATTTTCTATTTTTGGTAGAGACAGGGTCTCACTCTTGCTCAGGTTGGTCTTGAACTCCTGACTTCAAGCAATCCTCTTGCCTCAGCCTCCCATAGTGCTAGGATTATAGATGTGAGCCTCTGCACCTGGCTGCTTTTTAACTTAAAGTCATAGAATGTTAAGAGCAAGAAGGGACCCATTTCTTCATTTGACAAATAAAGAAATTAATCCAAGAAAAGTTAAGTGTCAAGAGATGTGTTTCAGATATACTAATGGCTACCAGAATCATTATTTCTAGATAAATGAGGTGTGTCTCCACATGAATATAAAAAATGAGGCATAAGATAAATTAAGGGATTGAGAATTAGCTGATGTACTCTTATTTTTTTGAGACAGAGTCTCACTCTGTTGCCCGAGCTAGAGTGCCCTGGCGTTAGCCTAGCTCACAGCAACCTCAAACTTCTGGGCTCAAGCAATCCTTCTGCCTCAGCCTCCCAAGTAGCTGGGACTACAGGCATGCACCACCATGCCTGACTAATTTTTTATATATATATATGTACATATATATATATTTTTTTAGTTGTCCAGCTAATTTCTATTTTTTTTAGCAGAGACGGGGTCTCGCTGTTGCTCAGGCTGGTCTTGAACTCCTGAGCTCAAACTATCCTCCCGCCTCAGCCTCCCAGAGTGCTAGGATTACAGGCGTGATCCACCATGCCCGGCCTTAGCTGATGTACTCTTGAAGATCTTAACTCATAGACTATAATAACAGACCCAAGGCCCCAGTATCCCCTTTAAGATCTTAATTCATAGGCCAAAATAATAGACTAAGGCTTAAGCAGAACCACGAGAAACATTTTCTGTTAGCTAAAAAATTTTGCTTTGAGCCCAACTGAGGCAGGCTCAATTTTAAGAATAAAATGTTGAATTCTTATCAAGTAAATGCCTCTGACTTCTCCAACCCTACCTATTCCATGAGTTCCCCATATTGTGGGACATACATTAAAACCATTTAACCCACGTAGTAATACCTGTTCAGAACCTCTTCCTAACTTGCCTAGTTTAAGATTCTCCTAAGCTTTGCCCATAGTTGGGGAAGAGAAGTCTTTCCTGATGCAGTAAGCTAAATATATGTGGTTTATTGTGACGTAGGCATATTGCTGTTGATCTTCCATTTGTGGGCTTTGACAGTTTGGAGGTCCCACAGAACTTCTGTTAAGATCCCTGTTACAATGAAGCCAGGATGCTTAACATGGTAATTGTATGCACATTTGAGACCACTTAAAGCCATCTTGCCTATAATTATCAGATTCACAGTGAATCTAAACTCTTTCATAGAGTCCTTTAGCATAAATTTAGTTTTTTACTCCTAGGATTAAGAATAAAGTGTTGAATTATGATCAGAGTGTCTTCAGTTTGGTTTGTATCATTGACTTCTGTTCCTTTTTACCTTTCATTTTGATGTCTTCTATATTGTTTTTCTGTAAGGGAAAGTCTATGAGAAGAGTGTAGGCATAGTTCTGACAAGCCCATCATTTGAGTTGGTCCTGAAGACTAATGACATTTTTAGAATGACATCTTTCCAACACACTTTGCCTTGGGTCAACCTTATAAAAACTCTCCTGAGTATTATTTTAGTGTCCCTTAGAACTGACTTAACTATTTTCACCTGTTTGAGTTGGGACTGTGGGCTGTCAGGCCTATAGTTAACAACAGCCAGCCATTAGTTAGGATACGGAGACAAAAAAAGTGCAAAAACAACACTTTATCTGTTTCAGTTTTCATGGGTAAGTCTCCCTTCCACTGGGATGGACACTTGCTTATATGTTTACTTATTACTGTCCTAATGCGTGCTCCTATCTTTCCAAATGGTACAATTTCACCAAGGATAATTGAGAACTAAAAGGATGGTGGAGAGTCACTTGGAAGAACCTTTAATTAAGATTAAAATTGTCCATTTCAGAGGAGCGTATCAGAGATACATTTACTATTAATATATTCAGAGATAAATTTGATAATAAATTTTGAATCAACCTAGAGATTTAAAATCTTGGCTTCCCTGATTTATACCCATTAGTGTGTGTATTAGTATGCCCTCAGGAATTAAGGTTTGGTTAGAAAAAGTGGACACATAGTGAAGACAAAAAATAACCTACGTATTTTTGAAGTCCAAAGAACTCCAAACAAACACTACCCACGCCAGTAAATGCTGGGTGGGGAGACTAGACATCCACCTTCCCCAGCTTGTGACAAGGTGTCCTCATCTTTCCTTCCTGGCCAGGCTACAGAAGATAAGTCACATTACCGTATGAATTGACACAGAAAAAGCATTTGCCAAAATTTAGCACTCATTCATGACAAAAACTCTGCAAAACAACTGCAAAAAACCTATAATTAACATTATAGTTAACAATATAACATTGAGTGCTTTCTCTCTCAGATCAGGAAGAAGGCAAAGGTGTCCACTCTCATCACTCATTTTTAACATAGTGCTGACATTCTAGCCAGTGCATGAAGGCAAGAAAAGGAAATAAAAGGTATACAGAAAAGAAAAAATAAAATCTGTCCCTATTTACAGGTGCCATAACCTAGAACATCCCAAAGAATCTATAGAAAAATCACCTAAAACTAGTATGTGAGTTCAGCAAGGTCTGAAGAGACAAGATCGATATACAAAACTGAGCTGCATTTTGATATACCACCAATGATCATATAGACACTGGAGTTAAAAATATTACTAAAAATACTATTTATCATTGGTCCATAAAGTAAAAAAAGGAAAGAAATGCATAAGTATAAAGCTAACAAAACATGTTTAGGATTTGTATGCTGAAAAGTAGACAATGCTGATAAAAGTCACAGAAGACCTAAATAAATGGAAAGATGTGCTGTGTTCATGGATTGCTATACTCAGTACTCAACATAATAAAGATGTTATTTCTCACCAAATTGATATACAGGTTAATAAACTTCCAATAAAAATCCAAGCAATATTTTGTAGATTTAGACCAGAATATTCTAAAATTATATGGAAATGCAAATAAACTAGAATAGCTAAAATTTTTAAAAGAAGAATAAAGTGGGAGTAATCAATCTACCCAGTTTCAAGATTTTATATAGCTATAGTAATTGAGACTGTGTGGTATTGTGGGCAGATAAACATATAGATCAATGAAACAGAATAGAAAACCCAGAATTAGACCCATACAAGTATGTCCATCTGATAATTGACAAAGGTGCAAAAACAGTTCAATAGAGGAAAGATAGCCTTTTCAACTGCTGAAGGAAGTGAACATGCATAGTACAAAAAAAAAGTGAACCTCAGCCTCACATGTTATAAAAAATCAACTCTCTAAATGGATCACAAACTGAAATGTAAAATGTAAAACTATAAATCTTTTAGAGAAAACATAGGAGAAAAATCCCTGGGATCAAAGGCTAGCAGAGTTCTTAGGGTTGACACCAAAGCATGATCAATAAAGGGAAAATGGCAAAATGGACTTCATCAAAATTAAAAAATTTTCTCTGTGAAATGCACTGTTGAGAGGATGAAAAACAAGCTACATACTAGGAGAAAATGTTTGCAAACCACATATGCAAGAAGGGACTAATACCTAGAATATATGAATAGCTCTCAAATTCAATTATAAGAAAACAATCCAATTAGGAAATGGGCAAAAGACATGAAGAGACATTTCAACACACAAGATATACAAATAACAAATAAGTACATGAAAAGATGATCAGTATCATTTACCATTACAGAAATAAAATGAAACCTACAATGAGAGATCACTAAATAATATACAGCATGTGGCTGTCCAATTTTCCTACCTCCATTTGTCGAAAAGACTATTCTTTCCCACTGGATGGCCTTGGCACCCTTGTCAAAAATGAGTTGACCATTGATGTGTGGGTTTATATCTGGACTCTCAGTTCTATTTCATTGATGTATATATCTGTTCTTGTGCCAGTACCACACTGTCTTGATTTACAGTTGCTTTGTAATAAGTTTTAAAACTGGTGAGTTCTTCTACTTCAATCTTTTATTAATACAAGATTGTCTTGGCTATTCTGGGTCCCTTTCAGTTCCATATGAATTTTAGAACCAGCTTGTCAATATCTATGAAGAAGTCACTCTGATAGAGATCACATTGAATCTAGACCAATTTAGATAATATTGTCATAGAATGATATTAAATCCTCTGGTCCATGAACATGGGATGTTTTTTCAGTTACTTAGCTCTTTAATATCAATAATGTTTTGTAGTTTTTCAAAGTTTAAGTTTAGCACTTGTTAAATTTATCCCTAAGTAGTTTTTTGATGCTATTGTGAGTAGAATTGTTTTATTAATTTCATTTCTGGATTATTCATTGTGACTGCATAGAGATACAATTGATTTTTGTATATTGCTCTTGTGTACTGCAGACTTGCTGAGCTTGTTTTTAGGTCTTAGTAGTTTTTTAAGTGGATTCTTTAAAGTTTTCTATATACAAAATGGTTATCTGTGAATAGAGGTAATTTTATTTTTTCCTTTCCATTATAGATGCCTTTTATGTCTTTTTATTGCATAATTGTCCAGGCTGTAACCTCCAGTACAATGTTGAATAGAAGTACTCACCATCTTTGTCTTGTTCCTAATCCCAGCAGGAAACCATGTAGTTTTTCACCAGTAAGTATGTGGATTTTTCACAGATATCCTTTATGAGATTGAGGAAGTATCCTTCTATTCCTAGTTTATTGAGTGTTTTTTATCATGAAAGGGTGTTGGAGTTTGTCAGATGTTTTATCTGGATCTATTAAGATGATCATGTAATTTTAATGTTTTATTTTATTGATATACTATATTACATTAATTGAATTTTGGATGCCAAATCAAGCTTGCATTCCTGGGAGAAATCTCAATTGCTCATGGTGTATGATTCCTTTTATAAACTGCTGGGTTTAGTTTTGTAGTGTTTTGTTAAGTGTTTTTATATCTATATTCAGAAGAAACATTGGTTTGTAATTTTTTTCTTCTGATATGTTTTTCTAGTTTTGGTATCAGTGTAATAGTGGCTTCATAAAATGAGTTGGAAAATGCTTCTGCTCTTCAATTTTTTGGAAGAGCTTCTGAAGAATTGTTATTAATTTTTCATGAGATGTTTGGTCGAATTCAGTGGTGAAGCTACCTGAGCCAGGGCTTTTTTTTTGTGGGTAGTAGATTGCTGTTACAATTTCTACTTGTTAATAGGTCTATTAAGGTTTCTGTTCTTTCTTGAATCAGTTTTGATAGTTTGTGTTTTTCTAGGATTTGTCCATCTTATCTAAGTTATCTAACTTGTTGGTGTACAACTGTTCACTGTATTCCTTATAATCTTTTTGTTTCTGTAAGGTTGATAGAAACTCTCTTTCTTTTCTGATCTAGTAATTTGAGTCTTCTATTGTTCTTGGCCAGTCTAGCTAAAGGTTTGTCAATTTGTTGATCCTTTTAAAGAACCAGCTTTTGGTGTCATTGATTTTCTCTATTACTTTTCTATTCTCTTATTAATTTTTATTGTACTCTTCATAATTTCCTTCCTTCTGTTTGTTTGAGGTTTAGTTTGCTCTTCTTTTTCCAGGGGTTTAGGGTGGAAGCTTAGGTTATTGATTTGGGATTTTTTTGTCTTTCTTTTTTAAAGTTATTTTTTAAATTGACAAATAAAAATTACATAATGAATTCATATTTCTAATAAATTATTAAAAATAAGGGACAAGACTTTCTTACAGAAAAATACCAACTGAAAAACATTGAAAGTGTTGGATAGTTACTATTTGCAACCATCATAGTAAAAATTGGTATAAGCAAAAATCATCAGAAGATACTGTATCTAAGGGAAAAGTTTCATGAGGACCATGATGTTTGCAGAGTCCGAAAGTATATCCCCACAGATTGCTTATTAGTTGTAAGGAGAAAAATAATAACTACATAGTGGTGATACTGGATGCCACCTTGACCCAATGACTAAAACTAATATTTTCAATGAGAGGCAGGTAGCTATCTGGTGCCTCTAGATGTGATAGTCTAAAGTACTTCAATGTCACTTATAATATTTTGTCTGTTAACGTATAAACTGCATCTATTCACAAGGAAATGTGTGACAAACCAAAATTGAGGAACATTTTATAAAATAAGTGGCCTGCTCTTTAAAACATCAGTATCATAAAGGCAGGCTAAAAAAACAATTCCAAATTAAAGAATGAAGAAACATAATAACTAAATGCATTATGTGATCCTAGACTGGATATTGAATTTGCGCCATTGACAAATGTGATAAGGACTGCAGATTAGAAAAAAGCATTTTATCAATGTTAAATTTACAGATTTTGATAATAGTACTATGGTTATATCTAAGAAAATCCTGGTTCTTAGGAAATACACAATGAAATATTAAGGGATAAGAAGACATGACACATGCAACCTACTCTCCAATGAGTCAGAAAAAAATAGGTATACATTTGTTGCTATAGACAGAGAATATAATAAAACAAATTTTATTCTTGGAATTTTTCTGTAAGTGTGAAATCATATGATATTATGATATTGGTTCTGCTTAGAATTCTTTATTCTTCTTTAGCTCATAGGAAGAAACAAATATTAGTTAAACCTGCCTTAAATTCCTCCTCAGGTGCTCTGTAGTAAATCAATTTTGACAACTATTCTAACATGTAGATTATTGTAAAAAAGGTTAGGTAGTTATAACCTCCCATAAGATCATTATAATAATACCTACTTACTGTGCTACAAACCAGTTCCTTTAATGAATACAAACCAGTTGTAATACTTTTGGTTGTCCACAGTGTTTTCAAACCTCTCATGATCCACCATGAATTGAAGCATTAGTAGTTTTATTCAGTGGCCTGACATGGAGGAATAGTATTAATCTAATCCAAATATAGTAAACTGTGATCCTTCAAATATTTCTAGAGAGGGGATGGGAAGTTTTGAAAATTATTCACAACATGTAATATAATAGCACCAAAATCTACTGTCATCAGTTTACTCATAAAGGCAAAATGCATTCTGCCTGAGAGAATGTCCATATTCTAAAGTAATTATGACAGTTTGTTCTAATGAGACAAGCAGCTTATACTTATGAACTAACCAGCTATACAAATGAGCCACCTCCTTTTGTCCTGTGCTCTAACAGGCTTCTTTTCCTTATGGGCTAGTCCTTTATACTCTCTCAGAACCAAATGCTCTGTGTTTTGCTGTCATAACTCCCAGGCAATGATTATGACATGTGATTCCTAAGAGCTCTTTTCTTCCTTGAAGAATATTCTGTTTTGGAATAAATGCCTACAGATCTATTTCTTATTTTATCAGAAATTGTTAGACTATTTCAGTTGCCACATCTTAAAACCAAAGCATTTAATCCAAACCAAATATGGTTCTTTATAACAGAATTGCATTGGAAGTATTTGTGCTTTACTAAAGCATAATAAAATTTGGTGCTGTTTATACATGAACTCTTCTGCCCATGTTGAATGCTCTTTAAGTAAATTAGAGGCTCATGCTAGTCAGGTTGGAAATATCAATCCTGATACTTTCCCTTTTTTTACATTTATAAGTATCAGATAATTACTCTTAATGGGGGTTTGAAACTTATTGATACATTTAACTTGCCTCTTGATCAAGAACTAGGTCTTCAGAGTCTTAAATGCTGCTGAGCAGCTAATATTCAGACAGATGGTTCCATAAATAATCATTCAATAAAAACAGTAAGAAAGTAAGTGGAGAACTGATAAAAACAGAACTAAAATTGAAGCCTAGACTTCTTTGATACATACTGAGTTGAAGGAAAAATATCAACATAATATTGCTGATGTACATCTAGAAATCTATTATGATGTCACTTAGGACAAAGTCTAAGAGAATTAAATTAGTGGAGTTATCAAACCCAATGATGGGCTCTCTTCAAAATCTTAACTCACAAGGCAAAATAATGGATGCACAGCCCAAATAAGATATATAAAAAATTCCTCAATCACACAAAAAACATTTCCCCATAGTTGAAAGTGTTCATTTTGAACCTTGAACCAATCAGCAAACAACTCTGCTTCTTGCAGTTCTAACCAGTTCCCCACTTAACAAGACTGGCCTTAAAATCACCCAACCCAATCTGTTCTTAACTTCTTAAGATTGAGAGATCCTTAAGTTTTGCCTATGTTTTTTCCCTAAGCTCAATAAATTTTACTTTGTGGGACTACAAGCATGTCTGTAATCTTCTGTTGGTGGGCTTGAAAGGATTTTCTTATAAACATATAGTCCAGCTACCCAGAAAAAAAAAATGACTGTTCATGTTTAAGTAGGTTTCCTATTTCAGGTTTGTTTTGTTTAGTAGGTTTGACATGGCTTCTAATGATCCAATATATCTTTTGCATTTTTGAAAAATATGCTTTTAGAAATGTTAGGTAAACATTTACAATGGAGATAAAACATGCCTGGCAGAGTAGGAAACCTGTGGCCTTGGGGCCACATGTGGCCTTCTGGATCCTTTAGGGAGGCCTTTTGACTGCCTTCAAATCTTACAGAATAAATCCTTTTAATAAACAGATTTGTTCTATGAAGTTTGGATTTGGTCAAGGGGCCACACATGGTGATCTGGAGGGCCACATGTGGCATTGAGGCCACAGGTTTCCTATCCCTGCTGGGATCCTGGTAGGGTACATACCAAAATTTAAACATTCCATTTCTCAAGCATTAGACATTTAAATGTTTTCCAACTTTTGCTATTATAAACAAACCTGTTATATAATCTCAAGATAAATCCCTGCAACTATAGTTACTTAATTTAATGGTATGAGCATTTTTTGGCTCTAGCTACCTACTGCTTATTTGTTTTCCAAGAGTTTTACACATTACTTTATTAAATATTACATTAAACTGTCACCAACATATTAGAAGAGTCTTTTAAATATAAGTTTTGCTTATACATTTAAAAGTTTTAGAAATATTTCATTTACATACAGCTTTTGAAGAACTCACCAGTCAGGTCTCTTTCTCAACTGACCTCCATAATTCCCACACTTACTAGGTGGAAAAGCAACTGAAGTCATAAAGCACTTGGTTTAAATGGAGGAAATATCAAATAATTACCATTGGCATTGGCAATCACATGGTAGTGTTGCACAGGCAAACACAGGCATCTAAGATTTAAAAGTATTTTCTCACTGAAATTTTTTAAAAATCATATTGACAACTACTGGTGTTTTTTTTTTTTTTTTTTAAAAAAGCCTTATTTTTCTTTTAGTAGGGTATATTGAAAAAGTACAGGGAGTCCCCAGGTTACAGATGACCTGACTTACAGTGTTGTGTACTTATGTACAGGCTCCCGAGGCTCCCCATAAGAATAGTTTATAATTAATAATTTGAGAACTAGTTTCTTCTGCACATCTAAACAAACCTGCATGGCATAAGAGGTTTGTTGGCACAGCATCTGTATGCTAGTGGCTAGTCTCATTGTTTATATGGTCACTTTTGCACAGTATCACTTTCATCTTGACTTTTTTTATTCTATTTTGTGAGTCTGTGTTTACCCTTATGACTATGCCTCCAAAGCAAAAGTCCACTGTAAGTCTAGGTGAGCCTGCGGCGAAGAAAAAGGTGATTACAACAGAAGTGACAGTAGAAATAATTGTTTGGAAAAAGGCCAGATGCCATCATTCATTGGGGAAGCAATCTTGGAACAATTATAAAGGATAAAGTGAGAATGGAACATCTGAAAGGCAGTGCACCAATGAAAGGATCAATTATTACTAAGCAGTGTAGTGGATTAATTATCGAAATTGAAAGATTATTGATTTGGTTAGATCAAAATAAATGTAACATTCCTATTAACCTAGCGTTGATGCAACATTAGGTGTTAACTTTTAACATTAAATTTAATAATTTACATTTCTCCTATCTCCTAAACTTTTTCTATGAGTTTGTTTTTATGTTCTGTTTGTTTGAATTGAAAGAAAGAGCACAAAAGTTTCTGTAACTTATTATTACAGTACAGGGGTATTATTGTTTACCACATATGAGCCATTAAGGTATTATTATTACTGTATATGTGCTGTTCATCAGAAATCCGAGTTACTTAAATATCCAACCTAAAGACGTTCTCATGAACATACCTCTTCGGTAACTCGGGGGCCACCTGTATATTTTAATATCACTGGTCTAAGGTTTAGTGATGAAGTTAGGTAGGCCTTGGCTCTTTTCTACTGGATCCTGGACTCTACCTTCGCCACTTTTCTGCAGGCCAACGCCGGTGCTCCCTCAATTTTCTTCCCCAAGTGTATTAATACTGGCTGTGAGAATGAACCTGGGGAAGAAGTGAGGAATGTAAGGGCACTTTATATTATTTCCCGATCTTAGAATTCAGCTAAGGGTCTACCATAGTCCCTCTCCTCAAAAATAAATAAATACAAGAAAAAAAGAAAACAGAGAAATTAGTTCCCACCACCAGCCTTCAGGGCTAAAACATAAAAATCAGCGAGTTTTGCTGCTACAACCTTACCAAAACCAACGCATGACCCTCCTCCCCAGCCTCCCGCACCTTCCCTGCGCATCCCTAGCCAACTAGATCTAAGCCTGGCCCCTGCTTCGCGAACGCAGCTGACGTCGGCTTAGCGGGGCGCATGCGCCCTACCTCGGGGTCCTTTTCCGCTCCTTTTTACCCCGGCGCTTGGCGGTTTGGGGGCCGACCCGAACTACAATTCCCACTATCCTACGCGGTGCGGGGAGGGAAGGCCGAGGGCGTGCGAAAGAGGCTCTGGGGAATAGCGGGCCAGTGAGGGCAGCCCCTCCTTTTGAAGCGGTTTTGCGTCTCTCTGCCGGTGGCGTCGGTGCTCACGCAGGGGCGGGTCGCGGTAGCGCGAGGTGGTGCAGGGCGGGAGGAGTTGTCGTGGCGGCGACGGCGGCCGGGACAGCAGCGACGGCGG
>VBSM01000361.1:22233214-22260556 GCA_008086735.1 Cheirogaleus medius
AATCTTAGCATTATGTTGCTTCACAAGATGAAGGCAAATAGCATGAAGACTTCACTAAACTGTGGAATGATTGTGATTTAGGCATAGTACAACATTTGATGCTCTTAATGAAGAATCCTGCATCACGAGGAACATGCTATATTTTTCTGTTTATTCCCTGCGTTACTAAGTGTAAACAGGCAGATTCCTGGGCCCCACTCCAGGCCTACTGAATCAGAATTTCTGTGTGGGGCCTAGGAATCTTCATTTTGGAACAAATGTAGATACATATGGATCTGTAAACACAATCTGTAGAGTGTTGGTTTTGAAAGCATAACTGGTAAAGTTTTAGAAAGGCTCTGCTTAAAGTGGTATCTTTGCTAACTAGAGAATACTTCTGCCCCAAACTACTCTTTTGAAATCATGTAGTTAGTTGCAGTTTGATATTAAAACTGTATATGTTTTTTTGAGTGTCCATGTGGTGTGTATCTGTGGTTGTTTTCGGGCAGCTATGTAAAACTGATTAAACAATGTCATAACCAACATTAGGGCTTTCTTGGTGATCCATTGTTGTATGGTGTTTTAGTGGGTTTGTGTAATGTCCTTCATGAGATTTTCTTGGCTTTCTTCCCCACTGCTAGTGTATATTGTACTTGTTTTTAACTTCTAAGCATGTGGGGTAGATTGTGGGGTTGGATTATATCCTCCTCCTTTCTGCACTGTGGATCGAGTATGTTTGATAACAGGATTCTGTAGCTCTTTAGGACAAGTACTTCAGGTTCTTCCTGAAGCTTTGTATGTTTGTGACTGGTATTTTTATTGATTATATTCGGTGGAAATAAAAGGAATGACACATTTTGTGAAAAATCGTCCTTACTCAGAAACAGGTAGAATCTCTAATGTTTGAAAAAGAAATCTTTTGTTTTGTTGAATGAAGAATTGCAGTGTAGCTTGTGACTAGTAAATATAGGCTTGTGTTCAGCTGAGATTTAAAAGTAGTCTTCTAATTTAAATTTTATTTTAAATGTGGAGAATTGGTTCTGTCTTTGCATCAAAAATAAGGAATAGGCTTGGCGCAGTGGCTCACGCCTGTAATCCTAGCACTCTGGGAGGCCGAGGTGGGAGGATTGGTTGAGCTCAGCAGTTCGAGACCAGCCTGAGCAAGAGTGAGACCCTGTCTCTACTACAAATAGAAAGAGATTAGCCAAACAACTAAAAATAGAAAAAATTAGCCGGGCATGGTGGCGCCTCCCTTTAGTCCTAGCTACTCGGGAGGCTGAGGCAGGAGGATCGCTTGAGCCCAGGAGTTTGAGGTTGCTGTGAGCTAGGCTGACGCCAGGGTACTCTAGCCCGGGCAACAGAGCAAGACTCTGTCTCAAAAAAATAAAATAAAAAAAAAGAAAAGAAAGAATAAGTAATGTATCATCAATATATATTCAACTTGATACAACCTCTTATATTTATCCCTGTTTCCAAATAAAGGTTCAAAGATTTGACAGCTCCGAATAGAGAATTGAACTATGCTTTAAGTGCAATCACAATACTAATAGAAACCTGTTAAAAATTTTCCCTTTGGGCCTTTTGGTGGTACCACTTAGATGACAATTAATGGTGGCTTAATTCTGTTTTAAAATACATTCAGAGGCAGTCGTCTTCTCTCTAACCTAGTCCTATTGGGTTACTCCTCCAGGTAATGCTTAGGCAGTACAAATGAAAAACAGTTCTATTCTTGAGTTCTTCAGATACAAAAAGAGCATTATGATTTCACTTTTTGATTTACTTTGGTTTGGATATCTTAGCTCTTATTAATCTAATTTTCCTACCTTTAATCCACATGGTGGCATAGCAGTTACTTTGTGATTTGCAAAATACATAGCCTGAAACTAAACACAGTATGCTGAAGTAAAGGAATGGTATAGATGTGGAGGTGCAAAAATGAGCCCTTTTATTTAAATTTTATTGAAATATAACATATAGAAGTACACAATTCAAAAGTGTATTGTTTAATCGATTTTTGCAAAGTCAATCACCGGTGTAAACAGCACCCAAATCAAGAAACAGAATGTTACCCTAACAAAAACTTTTCATTTACGTCTGTTACTCACATTTTCTGTTTACTTTTGTAAAATGAGCCTTTATTCAACTGTCATCTTTATGTCTTTATTTGAAACTACAGATATTTTATCTGATTTACTTTTAAAAAGCTCTATTAGCTAGTAGCTGATGATGTGATTGTTCAAAAAAATTTCCGAGGGAACCTATCATAATCTTGATAGTACAGGAGAGCCAAGGTTATCGATATGATGTGGAATCATTGAAAATGTGGGAATAATCAAGGAAATCAAGACAGAATGTCCTATAACTTCAGGAGCACATAAGTGGAGTATTAATACTGTAGCTGCAGTAGAAGGAAGTCAGACAAAAATAAGAGTGTCTTTTGGCTGGATATCCTGGGGCTGTAATTTGTTCACTAAATAAAAATAGTGTTGAGGCTCATAATGTGAAAGACCATGAGTTAAGTACCTCAGAGCTACTAAGATTAATTGGAAATACATCCTACTCTTAAATATCAGTATTTTGGTGTGGATGATGAGATAGGAGATGAGAAGTACGTACATAGTTCTTGTAGATAGTAGAAAGTTCTTTTATAAAAGGTGCATAATGTTATTAAAAAAGGACATAAGACTTGCAGTTTATCACTCTGCTGTAAGTAGTAGTTAGTATTTGTATGTGTTTAAAAGGGCATTTTGAGTAGCAGAAACTTCCTTGTTTCAAAGTGGGAAAGCAGAGTGGGTTACATATAGTTCTGGAAGATAAAGTGTTCTTTAAGTGAGAGAGGGAAGGATGTGCCAGATGGTATAGATCTTTAATGCTGGACTAAATTCGAACCATAAATTAGGCAATTGGGAACCATTTGAAATTTTTGAGCTGGGCGGGACCGTAGAAGTAAACTATGTCCCTAGCTTCCCTAGATAGGAAAAAACATGCGTTATTTAGGGGTTTAGATTAGGTTTTTATATTTATGTTCAAATCCTTATTCTTTGTTTTAGAGAATTCTTTGTAGTAAACTACTTTTTTAAATAGACCCTATTTGGTGTACTAATATCTCTTTCTAATTCGTAGGAAATTGGTGTTTTGGCTTTGAGAATTAGTTTTCTAAATAACAGGAATTAAAGATTTTTATTTCATTAAAAATTCATTTTTTAAACTTAGACTATCAATTCAGTTGTGTTCCTAAACTGTCTTGCCGTGCTTGTGCATGTGCCGCTGCCCCTAAATTGTGTGGCATTGGGAGTGGAATCTTTGATTTTTTGTTATTGGTACAAGAAGGGAGGATAATGATCTTTTACTAGTTGATGGATAGAGCAAATTCAAATAAAATCCCACATGTAATTGGAGGACCACGTGCATTTATATTTGTTAAAGATATGGTTTTTGTTTTTTCTTTATTTGTATTATGTAAACATTCCTTCTTTTGAGGAATTGGTAACTTATTTTTGGTCAGCATTAAGAAATATGCAGAGGTGGGGACAGTGGCAGGCAGTCCTTTTTCTCTTATGGAAGGAAGAGAAATGTGTTATCTCGTAAACTTAGGTAATAATCATTGATTTGAAAATAGTATTTATACTTTTAACTATAATGTACATGAAAAGCTCAGCACAACAAATGGTACAGGGCTCAAGTAAATGTTATTGTTTAGTAGTAAAATAAATGGTGTTCTAAATGTTTTCATTCCTTAAATTCATCATAGTGAAAGTTTTTTCATATCCATTGTGAAAATCAGCTTAAGTGCACACTACTTATGAATAAGTAATCTTTTCCTTTGACATACTTCTTTTCTTATTTTTCCACTCAGTCTATTTGCCTTTTTGTTGATCTCTAACATAGCTCCCCTTCTCATTCAACCACTCTATCACTTATAACTCAGTAACTATTTGTGGAGTGAATGGATAAATATTCTAAATGACTTTTGCTTTTTCTCTGTTTTAGATTTTCTATCCCGATTCTTTTTTATTCTCAGTATATATTGTGGCGTTGTTCTTTTGTAGTTCAAAAATGATCACCTATCAGTCTGTTGATTTACCACAGTAGTAAATTTTTGATAGTCTTGTCTCATCTATCCATATTCCTGCCCTTTCTGCTATTTCTGCAGCTACTTTTTAAACCTATTTGTGACTATCTTCCTTATCATTCTGCTTTTCCTGCCCATTTTCCTTGTTGCCTTGTGTCCTGTCACCTTCCTTATCTCCCTCTTTTCTTTACCTACTCTCTGTTTATGGGAACTCTGCCCTGCCTCTGTGTATTTCTGGTTACCTGAAGGTTTTCTTGGTTTTTTATTTCTCTGGGCCTGTAATAGAAGTTCCTTAATGCACATTTCTTGAAGAGAGTAAACTAAGGTGATTATATCAGTGTGAAAAGCTGTTACATTTTTATCTCCTTTAACATTCTTCTTGGGCTGAACATAGGATTTTGACAATCTTAATAATAGGGATAGGTTTTATTCTTAAAATAGGTGATTTAGCTCTATCTGAGCAGAATATCTGTTTCCCTGTTCCTTTTTTTATTTCCATCTTACAGCTTGAACAAAAATCCTGATACCTTTATTACAGATCCCTGCCCAGAAGTTTTGGTTTTATCTTGGTGTCTCGATCACTACCCCTACAGGTTAGCAATTTCCTGGTTGGACAGAAGTCATAGCCTAGGGGAAAAAAGCTTGTATTTTAGACTTGGTGGCTCTTCCTAGGGAAGAAAGCGATCATTAATTAGGTCTTAGCTTTTGTCCCTTATAGTCAGCTTTCCCCATCCTAAGAAATCTTTCCCTCAGCCACATCTCTTCTCCTGTGTTCCTTTCTCTTCATTTTCAACATACTAGATTTCCTGAAAGAATAATCTTTGCTAATGGCCTTTTCAATCTCATTCTCTACTTAATTTTTTAGAGCCTGGCTTCTATGCTCACTACTTTCTTGAAAATTGCTCTCTCAAAGGCATCTTAAAATGTCTGATTGCCAAATTCAGTAGCATTTTCTTGGTACTCAGTGCTTTTGGTCACATTTGGCATTGACAGCTTTTTGTTGAGACAATATCATAGTTTCAGTTTAGTGCTAGAGTTTTGTAGTCATCTAGGGGAGCAGCTCCCAAATCTGTATTTCCAGGTATGTTCATACTCCCAGATTATAGGCCTACATTTCCAGCTGTCTGCCAGATACCTACTGTGTACCACTGATGCTTAAGCTCATTATGTCCAAAAGAATATCAGCTTTGTTTCTGTATTCCAAATTTATACTAATGGAATTAGTATTCCTCTAGTCAACCCTGAGTTTCAAACCTCTGAGACCAGTGTAGCTCCTTGGTTTTGTTGTTTTTTAATAGCCAGTTTTTTAGTTTTCCATTTTACCCATATTGTCTTGTATATGTATTACTGTAGTCTTCTTGCCATCACCACTATTAATTCTTTATTACTATGTGTCTGTATTGATTAGTTATCTAACTTTCCCCATTCTCCATACTATTCTGTGTGATTAATCTTGTTGAAGCACAGCTCTCATAATGTTATTCTTATCTTAGTATTATTTATTGGTTTGCTTTTTCCTGTTAAATAAAATCTGGGCTTTTAAGCCTGGCATTCAAGGCCTGGTTTATGAGGAAATCAGCATGGATGGATGGAAAGAAAGAATGGAGAAGATTATTGACTCCGTAGGAGTGGGAGATGAAGCCAAACTATTAGTCAGAGAACTCTATGTTTTGAGTTTGGATATTGTAACAGACGCTTGATAGCCATCCCAGCTGAAAAAAATTGGGTAATAAAATCTATGTCCTTGAAGCACTGTTCCTGTATTAATTAGCCTTTCCTAAGCAATTGATGTGACCTTAGTACTCTACAAGGGTTAGAGTCTTTCTTTTAGGCCTTATCATTTCTTATTTCTTATTTCTGAATATTTTTTTTCTGATTATTTTCCATAAGCCTTCGTCTTCAGAGAAATTCTTGCCAGGCTCAACCAAAAAAAATACTAATTGCTTTAAATGTTAGTTTGGTTTGAATAAATGTTCATGACTTGTAAGTTTGCTCAATTCTTTTATAGGAAGGACCATTAAGACCTGTCCTTGAATACATTGATCTGGTCAGCAGTGATGATGAAGAGCCTAGCACCTCTCATAGTGATGTAAGTACATTACATTTGATTTGCATTTCTTTACTTGTGTCGTTAATAGATACTCTCTTAAGAAAGTTATCAAATCAATGATGACTGTGTTTAGGAGCTATAGTGCTTTAGATAATGGCTCATTTCTGTTAGAATGGGCCATAATAGGTAGTCCAAGCAGTCCTTTGCCCAGACCATTTCCTACTCCCAATTTTGTTCCTCTTCTTTGAGAATGTAAAGATAACGTGACTCTGGGACCTTTTAAGCCTTAAAGATGATATCTGATAACAGAGAAATGGAATAAAAACTGCAGGCTTTTTGGCTCCTCTTTTGTTTTTCCTTTCCTATACTCTCCTCAGGTGCCCTATAAAACTGGTTCCTTTTCATCCAGAACTATGTGGCCACAGAAAATTTGTTTTATCTTGGAAGAAATGATATGTAATGATCCTTTAGGAAATGGAATGTGGGGAAGGGTTTATAAGTGATGTGTTACTTCAGTCATCATCCTTTTAACCTCCTTTTTCACCCCACATATTTGGAGTTATTTATCTCACCATACTGGTTGTAGGTTTGACCCTTAAACCAGTACTTACCTTACTCTGAGAATTGAACTTAGTTGAGCCCTTTGTAGTAATCTTCCTTCTCATTTGTCTTTGCCTTAGCCCCAACTTCTATTGATGGGCTGTTTTCTTGTTGGATTAACACATTGACTGCCATACTGAAAAAAAATTGTTTTTCCTTGGGGCCACAGTGTTTTATTATGAAAATAGAATAAAAACTTTGAAAACAAAACAATCCTTTCTAATTTAATGAAAAATTGTTAGTGACTTCTATTCATTTAATCCACATTTTTAGAATTAAATTGCCGATATTATAACAATAAGAACATCAACAAAATTTTCACGAACCAACTGCAGGGTTTTGCCTAGGTTTTGCTCCATGAGGCCCTGGGCTCAAAACTAGCATGAGTTAAATACAACTCATATGGCAGTTAATATGTTAAAGAACTCCTGGCTCTTGTTCAAGGTGGATAGAGAGCTTCTTGCTTGATGATACAGGGTATTGAGACTTGGACATGGAATCAAAATACCTGGGTTTGAGTCCCAGCTTTACTCTTTACTAATTCTGTGACTTTGGATAAATTAACCTTTTAACCTCAGTTTTTTAATCAAATGAGAATAATACCTACCTCACAGGGTTGTTGTGAGGATGAAATGAGATAGCAAATATATAAGCTCCTTAATAACTACAAACTATGAAGTAGGACTGTAAAACTGGAAAGTTTTGTTATTCATGGAGAGTGAATGACAGAATTTTTCAAGGGATTTAAAAATGAGTTTTAGATATTTTTTTCCTCTTTGTGGAATTTTCCTTAAGTTCTCTCTGCCATTACTAGCATCCACTTGTTGACAAACATATGTTGAATGGAATTTTTTTTTTTATTAATTGTTATTACCAGTAGTCTCACCACCTTGTTCTTATCCTAGCAAAGGGACCAAACAGCAAGCCAGGATAGCACTACTTGAACTGAGCTTATTTTTACTTTCTCCTTTTTCATAAACAGAGTCCCAAACTAATGCCAATAGTTGATATTGGGTCTTTGGGGTAATGAAGCTTGTGGATTTTACTTCTGTGATTGCTTTGCTGACCTTTAGTGGATTGCATCATTCACTGTTAATTATAATAATTTAAAAATTGAGTTCTACTTACTGGACATGCATCTCTGCACTTGAAAGTTAACATATTAAAAGCATATTTTTTTTCTTCCTTGGTTTTCTTGTTCATGTGGATAACCCAGAGAATGCCTGAATCTAAGGTGCCATCCTCTGAGAACCATCGTCCAGAAATGTGCTCTAGCAGTGTTCCTCTTCCCATTGGAGACAGCAGCTCCTCCTCTGGGAGTTGCTCCAGCAGTCCACAAAGGATAGTTTCTCAACCTTCTTCTGTTGAGAACCCATTGGAGAACCAGAAAAATGATCAGAATAATTCAGATATTAAAATTTCTGAGACAGAGACACTTAAATCATCACAAAATTATCAGACACTGCCTTCATCTCCACTTCTGATCCCCCAAGAATCTTTAACCTCTTATGAGGTCAAGGAGGATTTGCCTGTAGAATCTTCTTCAGCTTCACAGAATGGACAGGATGCCATCCTCTATCTTCAGACACAAGTGGCTGAGATGTCCCGAGTGATACGTGATCTGCAGTCCAGGAGCTGTTTTAGATTTCATCATTCTAGGCCAAGTGAGAACTCCTCAGTTCCTTGGGACATCTCTACATCTAAGGAAGAAAATTTATCCACAGTTGAAGAAGAAACAGATTGCAAATCTCCATCAGCTGATGACAAAGGGCAGCCGGCTGATCCCAGCCAATCTAGTTTCACAGGTCTTTTGAAGAGAATGGAACAAAGAGGTGTTATAAAGAGAGTAACATTACAATCTGAAGCAGAATCATGTGAAGGGAAGCCTGACTGTGTGACCTCTAAAAAACGATTGGTTCCTCCATTGCATCCTCTTCTGAGAATTGCCACCACTGAGGTTTTTAAAGACCCTGCTGATTGCCATCCTTCTTCCTTCATGGGACACAGGGTATATCCTGTGGCCAAGGACACCTCTCCTTTTCAACCAAATCCACCAGCTGAGGGCCCCATTGTAGAAGCATTAGAACACAGTAAAAGAGGAAACGCAACATCCCCTCTAGATTCTACCTCAAAAGAAATGGAGGTCATGGGTTGTAGGTTTTACCATGCTGCCTCCATTGCAGCCAGAGCTGCTAGCTACATGGCCTATATGACTCAATATCAGCGTAAACTCTGGGAAGACATGGAAGATCTGGTCCATGACCCAGAGTTTGATCGCGGAAAAGCAAGGTGTATAATATCTGATGGTATGGATGCAGGCCTTTGGCAGCTTTGTACAACTAGGGACATAATGGACTCTGTAGTCAGAGTTATGGCCATGGCAATAGACTACAGAAGGCAGGCCTGGCTCCGACTTACATCTCTCACTAAGAAAACCCAGGAGAAGATATCACACTTGCCTTTTGATGGTACTTCCCTTTTTGGACAAGATGTGAAAGCTGTTATTGCAGAAGAAAACACTATAAAAGAAAATGACTATAAAGATCACAATAAATACTATAACCAGCATCGATATTTTTATAGTCATGATCAGAAAGCACATTATCACAATAGGGGATACTCTCGAGGGGATTGGTACAAACCCCGAAACCACCCTTACCGATACAGAAAGAAGGGAGAGTCTCCAGAACGCCATGGGTACAAGAATTAGTAACCTGTTCATGTTCAGCAGACTAGTCATCTGAGATCCTAACTGTTTTATTTGTTCATTCACAAATAGGATCTGCAGATAGGAGGTTATCTCAAAAACTGAATGCATGTCTGGAATGATGACAGCTGGTATTTGAATTCTAGACTTTTGGAATGAGTATATGATAAAAAGACTTACACTTTCTTGGCCAAGTGAGCAGTGGAGACTTTCTTGTAAGGAAAGTTGGACAAAGGTTTGTTCATTATTTCTGGTCCAAAATAAGTCCAGAGGAGGACACTCAGGAATCTGAATCCTCTTGTGATTAAAGAAAAATATATAGGTTTGTTCCTCAGGAAAATCTTACTGGCAAACTGAGGACTGGCAGATGCTGGATCTAGAAATAACCTACTACTGGATCTCTGTTTGCTAAGACGAGAGGTAAATCCTTCAATTTTTAGGTCATCAGTGCTTCCTTGTTCTGGCTTCAGCTTGACAGATCTTCACAAAATGACAAATCTGTTAACAATCTCTTTATATCAAGGTGATTGGCTCACCAAGAGTTCATGCTATCAAGCTCTATGAGACTTCAGAATCAGCCATGAAGCTTTGTGTCAACTGGAATTCAAATAAAATTTTGCCAAATCCAGTTTGCTTCCACTTGGAATGGCTAGATGTCACAGGTCTACTATAGACATCAGCTGGAAAAAGACTTTCCTACTTGTAACATCTCTGTAGAAATTTTCACAGCAACTGTCTTCATCAAGAATCTGATGAGACACCATACCGTCACCACTCATAAAGCTACATGTGAGAGAATTCTTTGTTGTCATCGATCCTAATAATCTTTGACCTATCAAGCTCTCATATCAACAAGCTGTGAGACCCAGTGATGGTAGTCTCTCACTATGACCTGGGCCTTTCACCAAGATGGCCTTCTTAAACCTACCTTCTTAAACAGTTAATTCTTTTGAACTTGATAATGTATCACACTCTAAATACAAAAAAGATTGCACATCAGTGCCCTGGAAATTAAGGATGTTATTTACACAATCCAGGCATGTAAATATGAACTGGCAAAAATTCCAAACATGCCTGACAATCTGGTCCCCTTATTGTAATAAATAGGGTGCCATCAATCTAGATTTTTGTTGAGAAATCCTTAAGATTTAAAACATAGCTGTGGATGTAGTGAAGAGAACAAGCCACATAATTCTGTTTCTGGATATCTGTTTAAATGATGATTATCCGTTAATGAGTCCTTGAAAGGCTGAAATCAAGACTTCAGTGACATGTTCTTGGTTAATTAGTCAGACTCTTAACATAAGAGACGGCTTATCTTTTTGCCCTCAACTGATCCCAATAATAGTTTTCCATCATACTGGAACTGGCAGCAAATACCTCAATTATATATCCTGCAGTATCTTCTCTCTAATCTCAAGGTAGTGGCTGTATGATATATCAGCCCTTAGATCCTTGTCTTTACAGCATGACTTCAGGAATGGAGAAAATGTCAAGTTTGAGGGGTCTGAATACATTACCTAGTATTTGCCTGACAGCCAAAAAAAATTTTTTTTTAATTGACAGACTTACAATTCTGTAACTTCTGCCTTTTTTCATCTGCTTGATCAAGGTGTTTTGAGTACACTGTTAGTGTAATATAGCACTGTTGTAGGGTTTATGTGGTTTCTGTTCTTGCTGTAGTTCTTGCACAATGGTGATTGACGTTTTCCCTTGTGTCCCATTTTTTAATAGTTTATTAGAAGCTCATTCCTTCTCCCCATCATAACTATATCCAGCACTCTTTTTAAAATCTACTTCTCTTCCTCTCCCTATTTGTGCTATAGAGGTTGAAGGCACAGATTTCCTTCCTTGGAAGAAGTTATTTTATATTGTCAGATAATTTCAGGGTACTATATTGGTCCTGTTTGTCCTGTTTGTAGATTGAACCTGAACTAGTCTTGATAAAGGAGATAATTTTGCAAATTTAGCCAAGTCATATCTAGAGGTAATATTTACCTTATTTTTCTATATTTTCCACAAAATTTTATTTCCACTTCTTTGGGTCCATGCCAATGCTCTACAAAATGTCTTTCAAACTAACTCTAGAAGAATAGCAGTTACCTGAAAAGAGCAAAGGCCTAAGAAATCATACATAGATTTTTGTAGCTCATAATGTGTACTGCACCAATCAAGCAGTCTCATGTGCCCTTGACATTGGCACAGTAGTTTTCTCTACTGGACTATCCAGTAAAGAACTCAATGGATAGAGAGACCTTGGAAAAATTTTATGTGGCTGCACATAAGTGTTCCTGATTAGCTAAGGCAACTTCAAACTCTTCCCACTTTTCCATTTCTTCCCTTTATCTTCCCTGAATTAAATGCTGTGTCACAAACTTGGTGATTTTTGAAATACCCTTATTCTCTAAAAAGTAAGCCAAAATAAATGATGCTTGAAAACATGATTCTCTGAAACTACTTTGGCACATCTGCTTAACATATTCCTCTTCCCCCACTTTTAAATTGTGGTTAAGAAACATAAAACTTAGTACCTTGACCATTTTTAAGTGTACAGTAGTGTTAACTGTATTCACATTGTTGTGTAGCTCCTTTTCTTAAGTATTTCTAAGACAACATTACTATTCTCTTCCTCCTGTGATGCTTATGTTGCTCAATAATGAAGTAAAAATAACATTGCTTAACTACTCTAAGTGATATGCCCAAGCATCTCCAGAGAATTCAGTTTTCTTGAAATTAAAAAGGTATTGGAAAATCATCAGATTGGTGACCCAAGTAGTTAATGTCTGAAAGGATTTGATAGTTGAGTAGGGATGGGGGCAGAATGCAGTAGAGTGGGAACAGTTTGTAGCTATAGATGAGTTTCTTGATTACAGAAGAAACAATATCCATAACATGTTTATTTTTTATTTTAAAATCTTTCTCTGGCATACTTGAATGATGATGGTGTTATAAAACTGCAAGTGGGGACTTAGTCTAGGGAGACAACCCCTAGAGAGTATAGAACTCATAATTAGAAAATAAATATTGTACCTGCCACATGCAGAGGCTGTGACAAAACTCCCTATTAGACCAATCTCTGATGTTTAAATACCTCTAGGTTTTCTAGAAGGCATTGGAATAATTGCAAGTTTAATGATTTGGTATTCTCAAAAGGCATGTGTCTAATGATCCTTTTTCTTCAAAATGTTATTTCTTGACTAGACATAAAATGTATATGGAGACAATATGATTTCTTGTAGTTACTATGTATAGAGAAATACAGTTTCCATTAATTGTTATATGAAGTGCCTTTTTAAATTTCTCACTTTTGTTTAAAACTTAAATTTGATGTCTTGCATATATTGTTGGTGGTATTTATGTGAATTCTGTACTGTGGTTTAATCTTGTGGTTACTTCATCATCTGTATGATTGCACTATCTAAATGTACTCTCCTTCTGAATGTTAATTTGTTTGTAGCACTGTTGGTTTATTTCAGAAGGTTGTAGAGTATACCTCCCTCCCCCTTATTTAATTAACTTCACAGTAGTTCTTTTTAGTTATTAGTAATTGGCCCAGTTTTCTGGGCATTAAAGCATCTTTTTTTCCTATCTGTGTGTAGGTTTTCTGATTGAGTCATTTGTCTCTTATCTAACCTTGTTCTTAGCCGTGGTAACACAACTTATATTTGATAAGTAGATGTGTTTACTTGGTTAGAAGAAGCAAGGACATTAAAAAAAAAAAGCAGTATATTTGCTGACACTTTATTTTCTTTTTTTAAAGACTGTGTGACAGTCCTTATTGGTATAATTATATTTAAACCTTTTTTTTAACTGTGTGGCAGCTTCTTTATCAGTATAATTCCATATATTAGCCCTCAAAATGACATTTTGAGGGGAGCATAAACTCTTTCAGGCTACTTGGATACTATTTAGTACTCTGTGTTAGTACTATACTAATAATTTACTGAATGATACCTAAGTGACCTGATTGATAATGTCCTTAAGGGCCCGATACATCCAGGAAAACCTCTCAGGTACTGTAAACGAGGAGGTTGAAAAAGACACATTCCAGAATCCCTTTTAGCTGTAAAACTGTATACTGATATGGATGAACGTAGAGTTCAGTGGCATTCATTATTCTTAAAGATACAATTAATTGACTGGGATTCTGATGAAGGTTTGAAATTATGGATTAGATCTTTGTAGAAATAGTTTAAAGATTGCAATAACTGAAAACTTTTCTTTTTTTAATGTGAGGCATATTTTGTCCCAGTCTTGCACTATTTAGGTTTTCTTTTAAAATTTACCATTCTGTACTTAATGTTAGTGGCTAGTCCAGTAATTGATGGTCACATCTGTATGCATCTTATGTATGTTATTCAATTGGCCCAGATCCATTCTATATGTTTTTTTATTAGAGGATACACAAACCAATCAGTCTTTATTTTTTACTTAAGAAAATATATAGGTGGAAGTTATCAGTAAACTGATGATTACTGTATTGAATGCAAATCTTTTTGTTATTTTTCCAGATATAAATGAGTTTTGTAATCCATTAAAACTATTTCCTTTCCTAGATGAATGATGAGAATATCATTTTATTAAATCTTATTTCTCTTATTAGGGATGATATTTTTGTACATCTTTGTCTTTTCATTTGCTTGATTTTATTGTACTGGAAACTTTTTTTATAGTAGTGTTTGGTACCATTGAGATATCTTATTACTGGAAATTTTGTTTGCTTCGGTGGGATATATCTGGAATTGATCACAGTCCAACCATGTCCTTTTGATGTTGTTAGCATATGAGTTATTTTATTCTTTGTATTAATCTTTTCTTCCCCTTTATACACCACCTCTTTCTAAAAGGATGTCCAATCTTCCCTTAATCTCTTTGATTATAGATTATATTTTTTATTCTACCAGTGTATAGTAGCCAGGATTTTGCTGTGGTTTTGTATTTGTGTATTCAAATACCATGTCTTAAGCATTATTGTAAGAGATTTTCTAGTTTTTCCTAATGTTCTTTTTCACAAAAAATATAGCCAGTTTAGTCTCTCAAACTACTTTCATCAGTTTTTAATGTCTTATTTAATGATAGTATTATTTTCTCATTTCTACATATTCACACAAATGTGTTCATGTACAAATGTGTACATGTAGTTTATGGTCAGATGCATCTTATAAAAATTTTGAAGCCCATCACCATGGACTTGCTAGAGCAAGTGTATCTTAAAGTTAGAAATTTTCTCTAGGTTTTAAGGACTTTACTGGTTTTGTCTAAGTAACTGTTTAAAATGGTCTGTTGGATTTTCTGATGCCTTGTCAAGAGTTCAACAAGATTTCTCAGGTTGTCTGTACTTTCTTTTAGGACTTTGGAGATCTTTCAAGTTGTATTGTTTTCTAGTATTCTGAGTATATTTGTTGGTAGAGTGAAAGTAAATGTTTTATATTTGGTGATATTTTAAAAATTTCTATTTTGACCATAAATGCTTCAAGTATAATTGTGTTATAGGTGCAGTTGTCCTTTTGTGAGACATATGCTAACTTTCATATGCTATATTTCCCCATAAGCTATCACATGCTTTCTGTTTAATGACCCATAATAGTGGCTCTATCATAGCATTCAATTTTAAGGGCTACAATTAGACCTCTTGTTAACTTCCACTTTTATTTGTGGTGTTATGTTTTCACACACTACCTTAATTTATCATGTAGTAATATGTTATATAACTATCATGTTTGTGATCCCTTGATACCTCTTTTAACTGGCAAGGCAACAGTGATGTGGATGATAGAACAAAAACATTTTCCCAAGTCACTAAACCCAGTTTCAAGTTACCAGTTCCGTTTTTTAACATATTTAATTTACAGTAAACTTCTGCTGTTAGGTATGCAACCCATTCCTTTCTGCCTTAGGTGTAGAATATGGTTGATACATAAGTAGTCTCATTTAGATTCTTAGCACAGAGTTAACTGTGTATTGATCTTTCTTTAATTGCTTATAACAGTTTCTATATACACTGATGGGTCTTGCAAGCATCTTGATAGCCTTGTGTCTGTCTTCTTCCTGCCTGGAAGGCAGTAGAAGAAAGAATCTACATTTATAGAGCCTATATGTACTAAGCTCAGTGCTAGTTGCAAGCTACTCCTGAAATAGAAATTCAGCCTTATTCTGCAGATGAGGAGGTGAAACTGAAGTCAGTAAGCAACTTGCTCAGGTGATAGAACTGAGCTTTAAATATAGATTTCCTCCAAAGTCTCAATTCAGCATTGTACTAGGCTGTCCATGTGTTTTTCAAAGCCCCATTCAAGTCTTACCTCTGTGGTAAACTAATTTTACATACACTAATTGTTTTCTTTTCTGTACTTTGTGTTTATGCTGTACTCTCACCCTCTTGATATTTGTTGTCTTTTATTAACTAATTCCTGGTTATTCCTCTTGTCACATCAGGAGCCCTATTCTCTTATCTCATTGTGGGTTTTACTATATTGGATTATTCTTGATTCATAGTCATTGCCTTCTGTTTCCATTCATTTACAGCACTGCTTGTTTTAAGTCAATCTTACACTGTTTTTTTCTTTTTTCTACATTTTTTGTTTGTTACACTCATTCTGTTTCAGATGTATGCATAAGTTTTTTTTTACTGACATCTTGAGGATATTGGCTTATTAGAAGGAAGATGGAATGGTGCAAAGCACATAGTATTTGAATTCCAAAGGCCTTGATCTCAGTATTACCAAGTCACTTATACTCTTAGCCTCAGTTTTTCTACTCTCAAATAAGATAATATCCAAAAGTACTTTGAAAACACTAAAGCCCAATATAGATTTCCTTTTTTTTAGTAATTGTGCTATTTCTATTCACATTTATAGATTTCCTATAACTGTGGGGTGGTATTGGATATAGATAGAGATACATACATTTTCAAATGTATTTAATAGCATGTAAATGTTCATTTCATGCCAGGGATCATGTTTCCCTTGTTTATAATATTTTAAGGCATATACAAGCCTCACAATGAACTAAGTCATTGAAAGACACATTTAAAGTAAAATAGTCTCTTTTTCTCAAGTATATGCTAAGAAATGCTCATAATAAATAATAAAAGAATGTAGAATGAAGACATAGAGCGTGTAAGTATGTGTATATGATTTTTGATGGATGGCATGTTGTCATTTTATATCTATGTTGGAAACAATCTTTTCATTTGTCAGACATCTTTCTCAATACCTGCTGTGTGCAGGCAGGCACTGAGAAAGGTGTGGGAATACTGACTGTTAATGAGAGATGGTATATTTCTTAAGAGAAACAAATACCTATCCTGTTTAGAAGAATGCTTGCGGAGATGCTGGAACAAGAAAGAGGGCCATCTAGAGGGGCCAGGAAAGCTTTTCTTGCTTAAAACGTGCTTGAGCGAAGTTTTGGAGAATGATTAGGGCAAAGCTATTTGGTCTGGTAGAGAAACAGGAACCAGACATTCAGGTGAATCCTTGTGAGGAATATCATGAGGTGTGTCTGGTTTTAGAATTATAAGGAATATCCTTTAGGTGAGACAAATGAAGGTGATAAGCAGAATAAAGAGGATAAGTTACCTGTGAATACATATTGGTTCCTACATATTCAAAGTATACTAAGTTTGTATAGCCATTACTTGTAAGGTTATAGAAGTAGTCTGTCTAGAGATTCGTTGTATTTGTCCATTATGGACATCTAGAACAATTTTTTTTTTCCTGAACTGAGCCCAAGGAGGACTCCTAACAGTGCACCTCTGGCCTCAGGGCAGCTCGCAATGATGAGAAATAACTGAGGCACTGGTAGAGAACAACTTTGAGGATAAATAGGATAATGACCCTGAAGTGGAATGTGGTATCCCATCATAGCTATATGATTGCATACTTAAGGGTCACCTTTGGGCAGGTGTCCTCAGTGTAGATAAATGTGGCTAATTTCCCTGTATAGTGACTTACAGATAATTTCTGGGTGGACTTGGGGGGAATGAAGATTCTTATAAAAATGTTGCCTCATTGGCATTTGGAAGTGTTGTGTTGAAGAAGGAACTGTGAACCTGTGCTAGTGGTATCTCTGGCAGCCCCAGAACACATTTTGTCAACTTCCTGTTTATTTTTTCTCTTGCTTAAGTTTCTTTCCTTGTCGTTGTTGCCACTTTCACTTTTTGTCTTCTCTACAGTTCATCCTTTTTTTTTTTTTTTCCCCTGTGCCAGAGGTAGAGCGGAGACGCTCAGGGTTAAAAAGTAACTCCCCTTTGCTTTGTCACACTTCATATTCAGAGATACTGTATTTTAAAATTCTGTTAAGTTTCAAAGTTGCATAACTTTTTTTTTTGTCCTATACTGAAGGAGGATCAAAGTTGTTTTCCTAGAAGAGGATTTTTATAGAAATAGATATTGGCAATATACCCAAAAGAGAATACAGGAAGACTCTTATTTAACAGGTTTGGTGATACTAGCCTTCTTAACTGAATAAAGTACTTTACAGAATGGGGTATATCTGTATGTATGTTTTAAAATTTGTTCATATAAAGCAGATGTTCTGTGTACTTTGTATTTGTAAACAACCAGTTGGGGTGGGAAGGAGATTGCTTTGTAAAAAGGGTTTCCTGGTTCCAAAGCTTTGCTGCTGGAGATGGTAAATAAATATTGTACTGCTTTGCTGTGTTAATCTCTTCTGCTTTATCTGTATTTGGATATAAAATTCTTGAGAAAATTGTTGCTTTTCAAAGTGTTATTTGGGATGTGGTTTGAGTTATAAGCTGGGCAGAGGGGGATTTCTGGTAAACAGAACAACGGGGCGTGCAAACTTCAGACCAAACTATAGACCAAAGCTTTAGGATGGGCAATAATAAGCAGGCTTTGAAATTGAGTTTGTATGAAGTAATCCATTTATTTCAGAAATTTCTTCAAACCAAATGCACTAGTCAGATGGATAATGTGATGATTTGCAAAGTTAATTCATTGCACTTTTGCGGTTGGTTGCTCCTTTGAGCTTTCTTTGAACTTTGGGGTTCCTTGCATAGAAGATAAAGATAATGGAGGAAATGGTCATCCACCAGTTGGTGCCCCTCTGGCTAATGAGTGCCAGCGGACACAAGGAGCTATAACAACAAATAAACCAATGCCTTGATTGTTCTGTGTATCCCTCTCCTTATTCTTCACCCTTCTCCCTCCTACAAATTTTATCTTTCCTTATAACTGGCTTTTTCAGTAGCCAGAAGTTCCTTTGGTGAGTCAGATAGGAAACTGGGTTGTTGTGGTCACTTCTTTGGGTAATAACTATTTTTGTAACGTACTTTCCTGCTAGGTTATATCTTGTGTGGTAGATGAAACAGAATTATTATTTCACAAAGAGGTTCAGAGGACTGTATTCATATTTCCATAAAAGTAATTGTGTAGAAAATGCAAAATTTAGTCTTTTTTTTTGTTAGTTACTAAAGAACTAAAGTGCTTTTTAGAGATTAGTAGTAATGATTTAAAAATACAAATTGCTTGTTCATCATTAAAAAGCCACAAACTAATAACAGTGCCACGAGCTATGGTAAAATGATTTCTTCTGCAAGGCCCTGCGTTTCAATATTCTAGAAATTGTTGTGCAAAAACAATCACTCTTTTAATTCTACATTTCCTTTTAGTTTATTTTGGCAAATACTTCTAAATAACTGATATAGCTAGTTATGACAGTAAGAAGTGGCTTTGAGGCTCAACTTTTGGGTGAGCGGATGTATGAAGAGTAAGATGAAAGTTCTGCCTGAATTTTAATATTTGAGGAAATGTATTCATAGGACCTTCTCTAAAAAGTTTTTATAAAACAAATAGTTTAGAGCCAGTTTTGTATGGCACCTAGCTTCTTAAACCTTAATACATTTCAGGATTAAGAGTGAATTGTTCAAGAAATAGGCATTTGTAGATGAATTTTAGAAGAAAGTTCACTTGGAAAATGATTTATATAAGCATCCATCTGGGACTAGTCAAGTACAAATTCAGCTTATAGTAAAAATTTCTTTTGGTGCATAATTAGCTTTCTTTTGAACAAATCTGGTAAACTTATCTAAGAGAACTTACCTTTGTGATCAGAAAAGCTAAGAATCAAGTTTCAACTTTTAATTTTGACTAAGTGTACCTTGAATATTTTAAAACATAAAATTAGTACATATACTTTGAGGTGTTTTTTAAAAAAGTACTTGTCTAAGTAAAGAAAAATAACAAATTTATGTTTTAGCCAAATGTTTTACTTTAAAGTGATGATGGTATTTGACCTTAAATTTGTGTAAAAATATTTTCCCAGTAGCCATTAAGGCTATTGAACTGAGAATGACTTGCCTTATTATTGATTAATATGTTTTTGTTAGGTTTGGAATATCTAACAAACCCAATCATTATGCCTCTAGGGACAAAAATCTGAAAAATTTAAGTATAGTTTACTAATAGATTATGTTCCTTCTAGATACAAAATTTCCATCTATTTATGCTGAATAGATATTAAACATTTTTATATGGCACAAATTAGTGGTTTAAGCCAAATCCATTATGTTCTCAAACAACAAAAGATTGACTTTGGTTGTTAACACTTTCTGGCTTTATACTGTCTTGTTCACTAGTAATTAAAATTTATTACACATGCTGATTGTAGAAAAATTAGAAAATAGATATAAAAAAGGAAAAAAACTCTTCAGACAAATAGCCACTATTTAATATTTTGATTTATAGCCTTTTAGATTTTGCTTATAGATATTTACTGGATCATTTTCACTTAACAAGTATAAGTTATAGGGAAAAGTCATTGAAATGTAAATTTAACATCACTTCCTTGATTAGTGGGATTTTATGTCATGTCCTCATTGACTTGCCCATTTAACAGTTTTGTACACTTTATTTCACAGTAGATCACAGTTTCACAGCAATGTTATACATTTTTTGGCCATTCTTCCCAGAGAAAGCAATTGTTAAATTTACCTGTTTCTAGGAAAACTTTATACATTAAACTTTATTAGTAAATGACAAGATTAATTACTTTTGCTGAAATTTTTGTCTAAATAGTGGGATTCTCATTGGATGTGACTCCTGGTCTTTTATGATTGGGTTTTGTGGATTATAACTCAGGATTTGTGAGTTCATGGTCTGAACTGGTTTCTGTTGAAGTGGTTATTGGTCTGCAGCAAAAAGAGAAACAAAGGACAGTGCAGCTAGTTTGTCACAAAGCTAAATTTGTTTGGTATAGGAGATTACTAAGGGAAACAGAGTGTTAGCCTCAGACTGAATCTTTATTCCTCTTATTAAATGATGTTAACCATAGATATTAGTTGCTTTTTTTAAAATACCCTTACTTGATAAAATAAGGGAACCTTATGTCAGGCTTTCCTTCACCTCCTCACCCCTAGTTATATTGACCTACAACTCCTGGTACTAGATGTCATAAGAAAGCCCTCTCCTTGCCCAAGTTACACCCTATTTCTAGACTTGGAATTTTTGCTGTAACTCTACCAAGCTACATTAAAAGATAAAACATTGTTCTTTAGAACAAAAGAATTCTTTTACCTATATATGCTTAACTTTCATAGACATGTATACTCTAGTTTAACCAGTATACTGAATCTGGCTGTCATTTCTAGGGCACATGCCAAATTTGCTTTTGTACATGTTTTACCTCAAGTTTTACATAAAAATGTAAAGAAGTATATTGTAGAATATAGGAATTTCATAGTAACTAAATCAGAATCTGCCTTTTAACAACTTCTGGCTTTACAGCATCCTTCTTAATGCTGTGTAGTTCTGGATATGGAAGAAAACTGATGCAGAGTAATCTAAAACATAGGCAAGTAGAGACTCCCATATCTCTAGTATTTTTCCGAAGGCTTTCCTATGCTCCTCCCAGATAACTGAGTGGATAGCACTGATAGCTTATTCACTGTCAATATCAACTCTTTTAATACTATGTATTTTATAAAGAAGTTAGTCCAGGGTGAGCATAGCAAGTACTTCAGGTCAGATGACCCTGAGGATCTTATAGCTGCTAATATTGTAAATGAAATTTAAAGCCCCTTATCATGGATTCAGAGCCAATTCAATTCTTGCTTCAGAAGTTACAGACCTGAATGCCTGACCTTTATTAGAAAAGCTCCAAAGACCTAAATGGTAATTCAAGCTATAAGCTTTGAGGGAGATGGCAAATGCAGCCTAAGGAGAGCAGTTCTGGAATTTTATGATTTCACATTAAATTACAATTCAGCATTTTGGCACTAACAGAATGGTAGAAATTCCCAGTGCTACAAATTGAATGGTCCCTTTAACCAGCAACCTTGACATCTCAACTGAAGATTTGTGATGGAAAAATATCATGACTATTATAGTCTGCCTTATATACTTGTTTTTTCCCAGTTTAACAGAAAACATCTTTTTTAATACAGCAGTGTTCTCATTTTTAAAGTGCTAACTTCAAAATGTCAAAGGTTCCAAGTTGAAGCCTTTGTTTTTTCTAGCTATCATTCCTTTTCCTCTACTCCTAGTAGATTGTCTCCCAAGTCAACTTTCAATATTGATAGCCAGAGTTCCTTTTTTTTTTCTTTTTGAGAAGAAGGTAGAAACTTTCTCCATAGAGGGGAAGAAGAAAGAGCCTAAACTCAGTTCTAAGATGTCTCCTGTTTTCAGCATCAGGGCTTATGAGTCTTTTCAGCCCTTCAAAGTCATGAAAGATAATAAACAGATGAGCAGAATTAGTAGAATAACAGAAACATTCTTTTCATTGAGATATAACCATATACTGGTTGAGTATCCCGTGTCTGGAATGCCTGGGATGAGAAGTGTTTTGGATTTCAGATTTTTTCTGGATTTTGGAATTATTTACATTATGCTTACCAGTTAAGCATCCCTAATCTGAAATCTGAAATGCTCCAAAAGCATTTCCTTGAGCATCATATCAGTGCTCAAAAAGTCTTGGATTTGGAGCATTTTGGGTTTCAGATTTATGGGTTAGTAATGATCAATTTGTGATTAAATAAAAGATAATATAGGTTACTAATAGCTAAATATGAGGAAAATAATTTTAGTAAGTAATTTGATAATAGTACCAATAAGTTTACTTATTTAACCTTTGAAAGGTAATAGTAGGGCTGGAGATGAATTTTAGAATGAAGTTGAAGAGATCTAAACAAATTCTCAAATATCGTTTAAAGGGCTATACAACTAACCTTTCTAGTGTTATGAATATGTTTTGGTAGCATATGAGTATGAGAAAGGGGTACAATTTTGAGAACTTATATTTTGTGACTAGTAGATGACTAAAAATTTTGATACATAATTGCTATGTTTCTGAGTTTAATTTTCATTTAGGTTTGCATCCAGATTATATCTATAATTTATAATATAAATTAGAGAATCATTAAGTATGCTTTAAAGTAAGCTTCATGAAGAATAAATATTAAGGAAAGCTTTCCTGAATGAATATAACCTTAGAAATAATTCAAAGTGGTTGTTTTATTGCGGACTAGGAGAGAGTAAAATGATAGTGGAAGCATCAATTCAAGGGTAGCTCTTCTTGAGTTAGGATTGCCTTAATTTATCTAAAACATGGCTTTCATCCTGTTCCCAAAATATTCACATTGTTGGTTGTGAATATGAGGAACTAGAGAGACAAAAAATTCCATTTCCTAGATCATGTCTATTTTCAAATGAGACTGTGTATTTAATAATAAAATATTCATAATTTCTCCTTCCTGTCCCTTATATCATTGCTGTTATTCATTTCAGATATACATAAGCATAAATAAGTATCTTTATGTGTATATGCAGGTTGAACATTCCTAATCAGAAATCCAAAGTCCAAAATGCTCTAGTATTCAAAACGTTTGAGGGCTGACATGACACCACAAGTGGAAAATTCCACACCTCACCTCATGTGAGATGGGTTGCATTGCAGATGTACAACACCATTTATTCATTGTCCCCAAGGAAAAGAAGACCCTCCTGCCCCCTTCAGCTGCAGTATATCTTTTCACACACCCTCTCCACCAGATTGCCCCATGAAAGCATGTTCACAAAGAGTAATAAACTGGCACAAGTGCGGGCTATACATGTCAATGGCAGGTTCCCCATGTTTCCCCACATGGGGCAAAGACCTACATGCATTATTCACTGTGTTTTTTTCAGTATTGTGTGGTGTAAAGATATTGTTGAAAATCTCAAAAAGGCCTGTAGACACCCCTATGCATAGCAGGGATAAGAAAAAGAGGACTCACATATGTTTATCTATGGCACAGAAAGTCAAGCTGTTGGAGAAACTGGACAGCAGTTTAAGTGTGGAACATCTTACAGAAGTCTATGGTGTAGGAACAACTACCATATATGACCTGAAGAAACAGAAGGATAGATTGTTGGAGTCCTGTGCTGAAAGCCATGAAGAGAGAAGTTAATGTAAAATAGAACAACACTACGTAAAGCTAAAAATAAAGATCTTAGTTGTGAGTGGATCTGTCAGCATTGGAGTGAACACATACCACTTAATGGTATGCTGGTCATGTAACAAGTAAAGATCTGTGATGATGAACTGAAAATTGAAGGGAACTATGAATATTCAACAGGCTGGTTGCAGAAATTTAAGACAAGAATTGAATTTTTAAAGATGTGTGGTGGTAAAGCATCTGCTGATCATGAAATGGAGAAATTCATTGACAAGTTTCCAAGGTCATTGCTGATGAAAATCTGATGCTACAACAAGTCTATAATGCTGATGAAAAATCACTGTTTTGGTGTTGTTGCCCCAGAAACAGCTGATGAGATGGCTTCTCCAGGAATGAAGGATGCCAAGTACAGAATAACTGTGCTGGGATGTACCAATGCAGCAAGCACACATAAGTGTAAACTTGCTGTGCTGGGCAAAAGCCTCTCTCCTTGCTGTTTACAAGAATTCTTACCAGGCTCTTGTTAATGCTAACAAAAAGACATGGATTACTAGGGACATCTTTTCTGATGGGTTTCACAAATATTTTGTACCAGTGGCTTGTATTCATTGCAAGAAAGCTGTATTGGATGAGAATTGTAAGATTTGTTATTCCTTGACAACTGTTCTGCTCATCCTCCAGCTGAAATTCTTTTTTTTTAATTTCAAAGTATTACGGGGGTACAAATATTTTTGGTTACATGGATCACTTTTATAATGCTTGAGTCATAGTTATAAGTGTTCCCATCACCCAGATAGTGTTCATTGTGCCCATTAAGTAAGTTATGGCCCATCCCCTCCTCCTACTTTCCCCCTGAAATTCTTATAAAAATAATGTTTATGCCATGTACTTTCCCCCAAATTTCATTAATTTAACCTTGTGACCAGAATATCCCTAGATTAATGAAAAGTAAATATCAAAACACATTCTAGAACAGCATGCTAGCAGCAGTGAACAGAAGCATGGGTGTGGAAGGTATTCACAAGGAGTTTAGCATGAACGATGCGATAGTGCTGTTGCCAGTGATTGGAACACAGTGACTAAAGACATAGTTGGACATGCCTGGCACAACCTCTGGCCTGCAGCTATGCAGTGATGATGAACAAGGTGGTGACTTTGAAGGATTCTGTGTGTCAAGTGAGAAAAAATTATGTCTGAAGTCCTTACATATGCAAAAAAGATACCCTTCAGGGTCTGTCGGTAAGCTGGAAAAAGTGAATTTCAGAGACATTTTATAACATTGATAATGAGGCTCCGGTTCATTCATTGAATGACGGTGAAATATTGACAATTGTTGTTAGGGTGATTGTGATAACAGTGATGATGAAGATGACATTAACACTGCATAAAAATTGTCTAGAGGTGACATGGTAAAAATGTGTGATGGACTTAACTGAAGAATTAGATCAACCTTATTCATAACAGAACAAGAAATCATGTCAGTTTATAGAATCAAAGAGAGACTTCTAAGTCAAACCCTGTTAATGAGGCAGATGACTCTGGAGGAAATATTTTTATAAAACCATTTAGAAGAATGCCTCTTTATCCCTAGAGGTCCCACTTTCTGGTTTCTCAACTGCTTCTGGTGTTTCTTCTCACCTAAAAAAAAACACAGTATATAGTAACCTTTTAATCAAAACACAGCATCATAAATAGAGACTGAAATCCTGTCATTGTTTATTGTTGCTATTAACAGCTGATACAAGTGTTCTGGTGATGCTACTGTGCTTAATTGCCTTGAACACATTATTTTTCCATTGTATTAATGGTATGTTGTATTTTTTACTGTTAAATACTTCTGTGTGAAAAAGTGTAAGAAAATGTTTATTGGTAACATACAAATTCAGAGTTGAGAGTAATGGTGATGCCAAGTCCACAGATTGTCCACATGGGTGGCTGAGATAGTGACACCTTTGCTTTCTGATGGTTTGATGTACACAAGCTTTCTTTCATGTACAAAGTTATTAAAACTTCATGTAAAATTACCTTTATGCTATGTGTTAAGATGTGTAAGAAACATAAATGAATTTTGTTTTAGATTTGAGTCACATGCCCAAGATATCTCATTATGTATGTACAGATATTCTAAAATCTAAAAAAATTCAAAATCCAAAAAATTTCTGGTCACAAGCATTTTAGACAAGGGATACTCAGCGCGCACGCGCACACACACGGGCATAAACACATATGCACAAACATAAGTATACATAATTGAATACATTGTTGCTATTGTTATTTTGCACAAACTGTTATCTATTAGGTCAATTGAGAATAAGAAAAGTTTTCCTTTTACATTTTACCTTTAATTATTCTTTCTCTAGTGCCCTTCTTTATGTAGATCTGTGTTTCTTTTTCTTTCTTTTTTTTTTTGAAGAGATGGGGTCTCACTGTGTCGCCCACACTGGAGTGCAGTGGCGTGGTCATAGTACACTGTAACCTCGAACTTGTGGGCTCAAGGGGTCCTCCCATCTCAGCCTCCTGAGTAGCCAGGACTACAGGCATGCACCACCACATCCAGCTAATTTAAAAAAAATATTTTTTTTTTTTTGTAGGGACAGGGTCTCACTATGTTGCCCAGGCTGCTCTTGACCTGCTGGCCTCAAAAGATCCTCCCACCTAGGCCTCCTAAAGGGCTAGATTAGCAGGCGTGAGCCATGTGCCTGACCAATAGATCTGAGTTTCTAGGGATAGCCTGGTCACATAGTTAAATTAATGAAGTCACATTTGGGGGAAAGTACATGACATAAACATTATTTTTTATAAGAATTTCAGGGGGGAGGGAGGAGGGAATGGGCCATAACCTACATAATGGGCACAATGAACACTATCTGGGTATGGGAACACTTATAAACATGACTCGAGCATTATATCCATAATACTTTGAATAAAAAAAAAAAGAATTTCAGCTGGAGAATGAGCAGAACAGTTGTCAAGGAATAACAAATCTTGCACCTTTTATCATTTTCCTTTTCCCTAAACAACTTCTTTTAACATTTTTGTAAGGAAAGTAGACTAGCAACAAATTCTCTCAATTTTTGTTTGTCTGAGAAAGTCTTTATATCACCTTCACTTTTGAAGGATAATTTCATAGGATACAGTGTGCTAAATTGGTGGGATTTTTTCTCTTAACACTTAAAATATTTTATTCCACTCTCTTCTTGCTTACATGGTTTCTGAGGAGAAGTCAGATGTAATTCTTAACTTTGTTCTTCTCTAGATAAGGGGTTATTCCCCCTCTGATTTCTTTCAAGATTTTTACTTTATCTTTGATTTTTTGCAATTTGAATATGATATGCATATATTTAGTTTCTTTGGTATTTATCCTGCTTGGTATTCCCTGAGGTTCCTGGTTTGGTGTCTGAAATTGATCTGGGGAAATTCTCAGTCATTATTGTTTCAAGCATTTCTTCCTTTCTTTCTTCTCCTGCTGATACTCCATTACGTGCATGTTACACCTTTTGTACTTGCCCCACATTTCTTGGGTATTCTCTGTTTTTCGGTCTTTT
>VBSM01000361.1:22262556-22281687 GCA_008086735.1 Cheirogaleus medius
AATATACTCCTAGATATTTAATTTTCTTCGGGGCTATACTAAAGGGTATTGCGTGTTTGATTTGAGTTTCTGCTTGATGGTTCTTGGCTGCATAAAGATTCTTATAAGATTCTTATAAGAAATATTATACCTAAGGATATACCTATGAGGGCCTGTTGCTTTCTTTGGATAAACTGATTATACTGTTACTTGTTTCCTATAGCATATTATTCAGAACAGTGATCCTGTAGGATACACTTTGAAAAAAAAAGTATTTGGTGATTTATTAAGTTGGGATACTGCATATTCAATGTATGGAAAATCAAAGTGCACATTAGCACTTAGGGCTTCAGAAGTCCTACATGAAAGGTCCTTTTAAAATTTTGTGTTAAAACCAGTTTTCTATACTTAATTTAATTAGAGAGTATTTTTAAAAACTTATATAATGTGTATAACATCCTTGAGAAGTAGTATTCCATGGCAGTACTTTGAACAATGTTGTGTACATTTTCTTAAAATTAAAATCTTGATCCACTCTTTCCCCCACTTAGCCTTCCTGTTAGAAAATCCTGTTACATCACTAACTAGGCTATGCATGATTCTGGCCTGTATCTTGCAAATCCCGTATTTTTGGCTCCGTGGTTTCTTTTTAAATACATATAAATCTTTTTGAGAGGCAATATGATACACTCAGTCAGTGCATGAATTCTAGAATCAGATTGCTAGAATTTGGATTCTGGCATTGTTATGTATCCTTGGACAATTTATTTGACCTCTTTGTGCCTTAGCTTTTCCATCATAAGACAGGAACAATAGTAATACCTATCTCACAGAGTTATTGTGAGAATTAAATCTAAAATCCTTTTAAAATAGTGGTAACAGGTCAATAAGTGTTAATTCACATGGTAAGTGGTAAGTGTTAATTTTTATATACAGCATGATTATAGAGCATACACATAGTTTTATAGATAATATAACTAAAAAGATTTAGACTTGTAGCAGTCCAGAGCATCAATTCAATGGTTAGCACTGGCCTGCTTCCTGTTGTAAATATTGATTGGAATACTGCCACACTCATTTGTTTACATATTGTCTATGTCTGTTATTCTACAACAGCAGAGTTGAGTAATTGCAATAGAGACTGTATGACGTGCAAAGCCTGAAATAATTGTTATTTGGCCCTTTGTGGAAAAAGTTTGCCAGCCCTTGATCTAGATGGCAACAAATGCTTTATACTACCACATACTAAGCACTAATGAATGTCTGCTTTTAGTATTATTCACTGAACAAATATTTATTAGGGTCCTTCTGTATATTTCAGGCTACATAAGGAAAATTTTAAAAATGTGTAAAAGTTTAAAACTGAAAAAATCCTTTCATTTCCATTCCCAGAGTGAGCAATTAATAATATAACATTCAATATATTTATTTTCAGCCTTTTTCCCCCTCTGGAGATATAGTTGTATATAGATTAAAATTAGTCTTTGTTTATATTTTGCCTCATTTGTTTAATACAATTTGGTGACCTACTTGATATCAAAAGTGTATTCCCACATTATTGAAAAATTTTGGTGTTTCTAATGACTTCCATCAATTATACATACCGTAATTTACTTAAACAATAGCCTGTTAGAGATGTAGGTTGTACTGAACTTTGTGCAAATAATATTGAGATCACATCTTAGACCATGAATTTTTATTTTTATGTATTTCTTTGGCATAGATTTCTAGATGTGAAGTTCTGGGGATAAAATGTAATCAATATTTTCTGATGACTGATATTTAAAAATCCTTTTCTCAAGGAAATCAGTGTAGTAATCATAAGTTAATTTAGTTTTTTCTTAATATCTCTAGGAAAAAATAGATTTTCAGCATGCTCATGGGTTACAAGAATTGGAATTTATTCGAGGACATTCTGATACAGAAGCAGCAAGACTGTGTGTGGACCAATGGCTAAAAATGCCAGGTACTCTTTAGAGATTACACTAAGGTTACTGAGCTTCCCCAAAGCCTTAATGCAGAAAGTATGTCTTTTTTTCAGTTGCTAATAAGCATATAAGGTATTGAAATTTAGTTTCAATGATACTAATATCACCTCATAATGGCTTACTTTATAATGGCCTACTTTACTGATTGTCCTCCTCCTTTGGCACAAGTATACTAGAGTATAAGCAACATAGGTCATCCCTGAGCTCATTAGCTATTACTCATTTATTTATTCATATATTTAATGTTTATTTCATGAATTAGTACATGTGTCTAGGGGAAGATGTATAATAAGTTATTTGCAGTCAGGAAAGGCTTTGCTAAGGAAGTGGAATTTAAACTGAAATCTAGAGGATTAGTGTTTACTTTTCCTACAGGCACATGCCACCAGGCTAATTTTTAAATATTTTTTGTAAAGACAGGGTCTTGCTATGTTACTCAGGCTGGTCTTAAATTCCTGGCCTCAAGTGATCCTCCTGCCTCAGCCTCCCAAAGTGCTAGTGTTACAGGCGTGAGCCACTGCGCCTAGCCTAATACTCTCTTTTGTGTTATATCAAATATTAAAGGCATTTGAGTGAAACAGCCACAAGAGATTACTATTATTAGTAGTACAAAAGAGAGATAGTAATCAAACTATCTGTTTATCAGAATCCTGGCAGTTCTTTTTTTTTATATACAGCATAACTCTATAAATTTTCCATCATATATTATGTGTTGGGATTTCCGTGAGAAAAAAATTTGGTCAGAGGGATTAGTTTACAAGAGTTGTGTGACTTTAAGACCAGGATTATAAAGAAAGAAAGGGATGAAGAATGGTTCAGGATAAAGGATGATGAATTAAGAGAAGGTAATGGTGGGCAAACTGTTTTCTAATTGGCTATTTAAAGGGAAAAAGAGAAGGGATGAAATAAAATAAATAGGAAGGGGAGAGAGATCAACAATAAGTAAATCTCTGCTTTGTGTTCTATAAATTTGTTATTAGTTACACCTGCATTACTTGAAGTCCAGATTGTTTCCATTCCTTGAAGTCCAGATTTTCTGATGAATCCAGATTGGATTCATCAGAAAATAACACTATTATCCTCCTTCCTTCCTTTCCCTCTTCACTCTGCCTTCTCCATCCCAGTTACAATGTTTAACATAAATTTCATAGAGCCCAGATACTTCAGCGGTCCCCAACCCTTTGCGCCAGGGACCAGTTTCATGGAAAACAAATTTTCCACGGGGGTAAAGGGTAAGGGTTGGGGGATGAGGATGGTTTTGGGATGATTCAAGCACATTACATGTATTGTGCATTTTATTTCTATTATTTAATATTACATTGTACTATATAATGAAATAATTATACAACTCACCATAATGCAGAATCAGTGTGAGCCCTGATTCTGAGCTTGTTTTCTTGCAACTAGATGGTCCCTTCAGGGGTGATGGGAGACAGTGACTGATGTGACAGGAGGCAGAGCTCAGGCAGTGATACAAGTGATGGGGCAGCTATAAATACAGATGAAGCTTCACTGGCTAGCCCACAGTTCACCTCCTGCTGTACGGCCGGGTTCCTAACAGGCTAGGACTGGTACTGGTCCTTGCCTGGGTGTTGGGGACCACAGCTCTATAATATAACTAAACCTTATAATGCATTTAAGATGGTTAAAAGAGAAACCAAGAATTAGAAGAAAAGATCATTGCCAATTTATATAAATGAAATGAATAGAGTAGGGGCTTGACTTTCTAATGCATTTTATCTTTAACATTTCTTAGCTGTTGAACTTAAGGAAATGGATTTTTTTTCCTCAAGACAATGCTACTTGGAGATGTTAAGGGGTTTTTGGGTCACAACTAAAGTTACTATATCATTTATAAGAGAGGTTGTAAGCAATTATAATTAGGCTCACCCAGTTGATGCTGTATCATAATTTTCATTGTTTTATCATAATTTTGATCACCAGTCCAAAGGATAAGTATCTAAAATAGAAACTTAAGAATTTATATTCTGATGATGCAGGACTCAAAACAGGCACAATTAATTCTGGAACAAAAAGTCCCTTCCGAAGAGGAGGCCAAATGCGGGTGTCGGGGAAACCAATTTTATGTCCCATAATGCATTGTAACAAGGAATTTGATAATGGGCACCTTCTCTTAGGACATTTGAAAAGGTAAGTAGGATATTCAGAATAGTGGATGCTAAAAGTGTGACATATCTCTGCCATTATAACTATAGCTTTATATTCCAAACTCATTGTTTTGTGCCATTATGATATAATTATTTCTAATTTACATTTTTTAAGTTTCCTAGAAGGCTTGGTGAAGTCAGATTTTTCTAGTGATATTCTGTCTTTGTGAGTATAGTTTTTAAGTATGCGTTTTCCCCTAATATATCTTACAAAATTCTGAACAGATTTTTGACATTGAAATGCAGTCGGATCAGTTTTAGAGAAATGTAATCCATAAATGTAAATTTCAGGAGACGCAGAACACTTAACAGATATTTGGTCTAGTCTGAAGAAAGCTAATGTGACATTACAAAATAAATGCTTAAGGTAAATCAATGTAAGCAAAATTAATAATAATGAAATATTTATGAAACTCATTTTATCAATTTATTGAGTTTTTGAATAGTAGAGCTTGAGAAAGTAGATATCAAGGGAAGGTGGTATTAAAGATATTAGACATTCTTTCTCCACAGTCTCCCTTTATAATAACCGCTGAAAGATGAAAACTTGAGAGTTTGGTGCTCTAAGCCATTGTGTTTTCCAGATGCCTCACTCTACTTATTCCTTACCTTACCAAGAGAGAGGCTTCTAGAGGAAGTTGCAGCATTCTGTAAATAAATGGGTAGCATACTGTATCTATCTATTGTCTTCCAAGCAGTTTAAAATGATGGAGATTTGTTAAATGGTTAAAAGGAAAATTAAAAGAATTTAAAAGCCATTTATAGGAAATACAGGTGTGCCAGAAATCTTAACATGAGAGATTATTATTGCAGTGGTTCATTTAAATTTATCTATGAGTCTTACAGTAACTAAGGCAAGAACTAAAATTATAATTTTCCAACTGGAAGCTCACCAGTTTGGCAGGAAACGCCTAAATCCATTTTGTTGGATCTTGAGTAATTTTATGAAATCTTGGGCTTAACTTTTGGTCACTTTCTGAGGGGATTACCTGGCATATGGGAGCCACTTGATATTTCTTGAATATGAAAAACATTTAATTTTTGAGTAGAAAAGTGTACAGTTCTGAATGTGTGTATATGTGTTTAGCTTCACAAGTGAAATAACATAGTTTGTCCCCTGGAATGTAGATTTTTTTTAATGTTACCTTTCTCTTGCTGGGTAGGTTTGATCACTCTCCATGTGATCCAACAATTACACTGCGTGGACCTTTCTTCAGTTCCTTTGCTTGTGTAGTATGTTATAAAAAATTTGTTACTCAGCAGCAATATAAGGACCACCTTTTTGCTAAGGTAAGAGCATGTCCTAAGTTAAGAGTATTTTTTTTCTAGATAGTCATGAAGTTGGGTGTGTAGGTTTTTTCATGCTGCTCTTAAACTTGCAATCACATAAGGATACACATAAGGATCAAAATTGTGATTGTCTGTTGAAATAAAATGATTTGGGCCATTGAATTATTGTTCACGGGTAAACTTGATGGCTAAAAGCTAGCAGTCCTAGAGATTATCATCAAAATCCTTCCTTTCATGGAGTTGCTCCATGAAAGTTAAATTACCTTACTCTAGATGCTTTGTGAGCTAGTTAGATGAGAACTAAAAACCTATTCTCTTTTTTTTGAGACAGAGTCTCGTTCTGTTGCTCCCAGCTAGAGTGCAGTGGCATCAGCCTAGCTCACTACAACCTCACACTCCTGGCCTCAAGCGATTCTCCTGTCTCAGCCTCCCAAGTAGCTGGGACTACAGGTGTGCACCACCACACCTGGCTAATTTTTTCTGTTTTTGGTAGTGATGAGGTCTCACTCTTGACCAGGCTGGTGTTGAACTCCTCACCTTTAAGTGATCCTCCCGCCTTGGCCTCCCAGAGTGCTAGGATTACAGGCGTGAGCCACAGTGCCCTGCCTAAAAACCTGTTCTTAAGTCCACTACCTTTTACTGCTTGTTAAAATGTTGGAGCCATGTAGTAAATAACAACTCCTTTATTAATGCTAGTATTAAAAATAGAACTAGTATTAAAAAGCTGTGTCTCTTATTAAGTGTTAATCTCAAGGGACACGAGTTGATTCATGGATATATAAATCCATGTAATGTAGCACTCTAATGAATTTTTACCACATTTGATAGTAGATATCTTTAATGACTAACATTGTAAAAGTGTTATATTCATTGTGGAAAAATTTTAAAATATTAACCAAAAAAAGTAAGAAATCATCTTTGGACTCACAGAGATAACCAATTTTAATGTATATATGTTTTTACTGTTTCTCCATATATAGATAAATATTTTTACATAATGTATCTAAATTGTTTTGTGATTAAATTGTTTTGTGTGTTGCAAACATAAATGCTTAAATATTTGTTGAATCAATGCATACATTTCTATATTTTAAATCAATGTATAGTATTCTATATGAATATATTATAGTTCATTTAATTTCCTGTTGGATGTATTGTTTAATTTTTTTATATTATTAAAAACAATACCACATTAAATATCCTGGTAGCTAAAAACCTATGAGAAGATCCATATTTGATGTATTTACTGAGTAAATATTAGAAATTTTAAATAGTAAAGTAAGTCCAGAGGTCAGTGGGGTTTTTTTAAAAAAATTGAATTTTTAGAATTTATATCTAGAACTATACTTAAAAAGTAATATACAGAATAGCTTGCATTCCATGTAGGGTCACAGCAGAGAATTAAAGCTTGCATTACTATTATATCTGATTGAAATCTATAGTCCTCCTATCCTCTATCCTGGCACTAGAGAACATTCCCAGAACAGATGTGCATCTTGGAGCAGGTTTTGTTACACACTCAGTTATTAGTTTTTGAGAGCCTACATCTTGTTCAACACTGACTAGGCACTGTAGTAGAAGAGAAATCAGCATTAGTTCTTAGACACAGGGAGCTTGTGCTCTAGAATGAACAAGACTTAATGCTACAACATAAGTGAAATAGGAGTTCAGAGAAAGGAGAGAAGTATCAGTTGGAGAATTTGGCAAAGCATTATGGAAGAACAGAGGTCCTCCAGGTTGTATTTGGACAAATAGAAAGTGAAAGTGATGGAATTCTGCTGAGGTTGAAGAGCCTAAATAGAATAGTGACTATAGAAATAGGTAGTGTGCAGAAAGCAGTTAACATAACAAGGGCTTGCAATGTTGGCTCTTGGCTGGTATCTGGGAACTTGGAAGAGTTTCAGCCATTCTCTTGACATGAGTGGCTTACTGTATGAACAATATGGTTTATGCTGAACACCAGCTTTCCTTATGGGAGTCTGGAATTTTCATACATGCTAGGCAGAGTCTGCCTATATGACCAGCTCTCATTGAAAACCCTGGACACTGAGTCTCTACTAAGTTTCCCTAGTAGGCAGTAGTTCACATGTGTTGTCATAACTCATTGCTAGAGAAATTAAATGAGTCCTGTGTGACTCCCCTGGGAATGGTTTCTTGGCATCTTTCACCTGGTTTCCTTTTGACTTAGCCTCTTGTGCTTTTTCCTTCTACTGATTTTGGTTTGTATCCTTTCACTGTAGTTAAGTCATGGCTATGAGTACAACAATATGCAGTGTCTTGTGAGTCCACCTAGCAAACCAATGTACCTGAGGGGAGTCTTGGGGATTCCCAACACAGATAATAACCTGATTGTAAAGGCACAAGATCTTGAACTTGATATTGGCAAGAGGGAACTATTATAGAACAGTGACATGATGAAAGTAATGCATTATACCTTTAGAGCTAGAAGGACTTCTAATTATAGAACCCAATTCCTTCCGGTTTTTTAGGGACACAAAAAGACTGAGTGATATTAGAATGGCAGTAGTTTTCAGAGTAGATTCAAAGATGTGGACAAAGAGACAAGTTTAGGTGACTTTTACAGTAATTTCGCTTTGAGATGAGAGAAGTGTTTGACTTGGGTAATAGCATTTAGAATGAAGACCTTAAAGTAAAACCAAAAGACATATTAAAGAAAAATGATAGGATTAACTATTGCCATGACAAATGGAAGGTTTAGGGAGAGAAGGAAAAAAGGATACAAGGGAACTAAAATTCTACTGTTTTTAGTGTTTGCAGTAGGTTACTAATCTACATTTTTCAGAACTAGAGTTTTTAGGACATGTTTCCCTATTCTATGTTCTAAGTGTTTTCTCTATTATGATCAGCATATTTATCTTTTTTCTTTAGTAAATTTGAATAGATAATTTAACCTCAAAATTGATTCTTTGATTTGTTTTTTCCTGTTTCATTGATTTGTTCATTTTCTTTTTTCTGGGAATCACGTATTCCATACAGTTTTTCCCCATTTTTTGCCTTATATCTAGGAAGTAGATTTATGACATTCAGCCTTTTGAGAAGCAGTATGGTAAAATAGAAAGAGCAAAGGCTTTGGTGTTAGATAGACCTGGGTTCCTTCCACTGTCATTTTTATTAGCTACATGTTCTTGGCAGGTTACTGAACCTGTGAGCTTAGTTTCTTCATCTCTAAAATGGTATTACATACAAAGTTGTTAAGAGAAATGTAATACTTTAGCACTTTGAGCCTGACCCACAGCCCTCAATAATTGCCTATTTTTTGGCGTGTCTGTCACAAGGACTCAAAGGAAACTAGTGTGCCTTAGCTTTTAATTGGCCTCTCTTACATCAACCAGAAGAGGTCACTAGAAGATTGTTTAAGATTGTATAGGGCTCATGTTTTTCATAGCTATTCTGTTTTGTAAAGATGGCATTCTCTGAAGAAAGAGAGTCAAATGATTCCCAATTTGCATTGTTTTCCTTGCTTCCCTCCCCTTTTTCTTTTATCTCAAGTATCTTTCCTCTAGACTAGACCTTCTCAAACTTTAATGTGCACATGAATCACTTGGGAATTTTGTTAAAATGAAGATTCTAACTCAGTAGGTCTGGGGTGGGGTCTTAGATTCATATTTCTAGAAAGTTTCTAGGTGATGCCATTGCTGCTGGTGTTTGGGTCACACTTTGAGTAGTGAGTTTCTAGTGACTTTTGACATTTAAACCATCCAATGGGTATTATATCACCAGATAGCTTCCTGCTTTTTTCCCTTTCTTGTGATGGTGGCAGTGAGATATACTGTACGTTCCTTTGTGCCTCAGTGTCATTTGTGGGTCAATAGGGCTTCTACTCTTTATTGTGTTTATAAGGTTATTATGTCATCTAAGGTGATTTTTCCCCTTTGCTAGCCTACTCTCCCCATCCCCAGCAACTACTAAACTATTAATACTTTGTCAATGGATTTATCTCTTCTGGACATTTCATATAAATGGAATCAAACAATATGTGGCCCTTGTGACTAGATTCTTTCCCTTGCCATAATGTTTCCAAGTTATATCCAAGGTTTTATCATGTATCAGTACTTCATTCCTTTTTATTGCCAAATAATATTTCATTGTATGGATGTATGCCGAATTTTATTTATCAGTTCATCAATTAATGGACATTTGAGCTGTTTTCTACCTTTTGGCTATTATGAACAGTGCTTCTATAAACAAATATCCAAGTCTTTTTGTGGAAACATGTTTTAACTTCTCTAATGAGTTAAATTGTTCAGTCATATGTTAACTCTTTATTTTTTTAAGAACTGTCAAACTGTTGTCCAACACACTGCACCATTTTCCTTTCCCACCAGTAATGTATGCAGGTTTCAATTTCTCCACATCCTTGTCAACAATTATTATTACCTGTCTTTTTGAATTTAGCCATCCTAGTAGATGTAAAGTGGTATCTTACTGTGGTCTACTTTTTTCGATATACAAATTTATAATGGTGGATTTTATTTTAATATAACCAGAAATATGGTAAAAAGGAATTGAATAACTTACCAGTTATGCTATTTCTTATTCCTTCCCCCAGTTTGTAGAAGGTATTTGCAAATATGCCATAGTTTTGTAATAGGTATGTTCTAACAAAATTTTATGTAGAATCACATTTTGGGTTTATTGAGAAAATCATTTAAACAAGCTTTATGTTGAATCCATTTATAATTCACAATTAAACTAAAAATGATTTTATTTACTTAGTTTAGGGTTCTTCAAGTAGGAGAAACTTATATAAATTGGTGGTTAGTAAAAATCTTTATTGCTCTTATCATTTAGAACTTTGTAATTGGAATGCAAAATATGCTCTTGATGGTTATTTCTTCTGTGCAGCTCTCAAATTAAAACAGGAGTCGGGGAGGAGGGAGTAGTGAAAAGAGCATAGAATTCATAACCAAGATATAAAGCTGGATTTGAATGCTAGGATTATCTTTTCTAGGGGTACAACTTATTTGGGGGGAAGGATGGTAAGTTGGTCAATTTCAACTTTTCTTAGTTGTAAATAATGAAAATAGTACCACGTGGATTTGTTAAAAGGATTAAGTGGATAAACATTCAGAACCCTAGTATAGTACTTGACTTGTTGTGCTCAATATAAATGTAAATTTTCTGTCTATTTTCTCTTGTGTCTGATAAGTATTACACAAACTGTTCTTATATTATTCACATTAAGAGTAGTGAATTTAAGAAGGCACAGCATAGTTTTAAGGCTATTGCCCTAAAGATCCTTAACAAGAAGTTAAATTATATTTATAACAAGCACACACATAAACACATATATAAATATACACTTTTCTTTTTTTAATTTCCAGTATTAGAATCGAAGTGCCTCTTAACCAGGTTTGGAAGCCTAGATGCTAGAAAAGACATGCCTACTTGAGTATATCATAATTTTAAAAGTGATCATACACAAAATTAATAGATGTTTAGAAAAATATTTGCAAAGTAGAGGATGAGACAAATAATTAATTTTGATAACAAAGGACTGATACAAATTGACCAGAAGGGGAGAGAGCAAAACAATTGAAAAATAAAGCTAAAAGATATGAATAAAAAATTCACAGAAGAATACATCCAACAGAAGAACAAATGTATAAATAAATGCTCAAACTCACAGACAGGAAATGACATTAAAGTAAAAATGAGTATCATCTGTCAGACTGACAAAAATGAAAAAGATCCATAAAATCTATTGCTGCCAGGCTCATTCAGTGCTATAGGATATGTGAATTGGTAGAGCCTTTTTGAAAAGCAATCATATAATATCTTTTAATCTTCAAATATGTGTACCCTTTAACCCTATAAAGCCATTCTTGATAATGAGGGGAAAAAGCACCTATATAAGTAAGGATATATATTCAAGGATGTTTACATCATCATTGTTTTTAGTGAGGAAAAAAGCCCAAAACTAAAAAAAATCTAGAAATGAATGGTTGACTAAATTGAATAGATTCACACTATGGCATAGTTTGCAACCATTAAGCTATATTAGTTGATTTATAGGGATTTAGAATTAGAACTATACTAATTGATTTTTAGGATTTCATTTTTATTGCATATTATGGAATGAGAAAACTAATAGGCAAAAGAGTCTTTAAGATGATAATATTTGATAAAACAATGGCATTCCCCTATATGTTTATTTCTATATATCTTTGTAAATGATTAAGCATGGAGAAATGTATGGAACAATACATATTGTAAACAATGGTTACAGGGTAAAGTGAATGAAGCAAAACATTAGAAAAAGTATAGGTGGTATGACTACATTTATGCGCTTATATAATATTACATATGAATGTGTATGTAAAAAATGAAAAATATATAGAAAGCAAATGTACTTGTATATTTATTACAGAAAGAGCTGTAATTTATTTTTGAGGAAAAAAACTAAAAATTTTACATATGGGACCTTATTTATGATAAAAGTTCCATAATTCACATTAGGATAGAAAAGTTTTCATGTTAAAAATTGATATAGAATATTATAAATAAATAATAGGAAATTTTGAAGTTGATTTTAAGAAGTTGAGTATTGATTTTAGTTGTCTATAATACAGCTTTGCCTTATATTTTAGGAAACCACAGATGATGGACATAACAACAACCTTCTTCCTCAGATTATTCAGTGTTTTGCATGTCCAAATTGCTTCCTCCTTTTTAGCAGCAAGGATGAGTGTTTGAAGCATATGTCTGGAAAGAATCATTTCCATCAGAGTTTTAAACTGGGTGGTATGTTAATACTCTTTTTCTGAAAATTATTAAACTACTTTAATCTTTGCTGATTTACCATACTTATCAGATCATTCTTGAGGTTATTTATCCTCATATTAGTTGTAGAACCATGAAAGTGAAAGATTGTTATCTCAATTCTTATTTTTTAAAAGATTGTCAATATTTATTTGTACCTGTGAATAAAGTTTACTTTGAGGAGTGAAGAGAAACTTGGGAATAAAACATTTATTCAAGATAATGTTTTTGTTATATCCACGATATCTAGCAAGTTCGGTGTTTCTCTGCATTTAAGACTCAAATTTTAATTTGAGTGTAAGGCATCCTTTGTATTTAAGGCCAGAAAGTGGCTGGCTACCCTTAGATTTTTATTACATAAATAACTGTCTTCTTTTACTTAACGCCAGTTGGTGTTGTGAAAGACAAAGGGGAGAAAGGTTGGGTCACTCTGTGCTCAGAAGACTTTGCAAGTTGTAGTTTATTTTGTCTTTCAGATGACAAGGGAACAGCACATCCAATATCATTTCCATCTTTTGCAAAGAAACTTTTGATCTCTCTATGCAAAGATGTTCCATTTCAAGTTAAGTGTGTGGCCTGCCATCAGACACTGCGTTCCCACATGGAGCTCACTGCCCATTTCAGGTTTGTACAGGTCTAGTCCTGGGCTGTGAGACAATCCTAATGAGCTGTTTACTAGTGAGAGGATTCAACAAATACTTTTCTAGTTCATGTTTCTCTCCTTTTAAAATGAGAATATACATTTGCCTGGAAATTAACCAAATTTAGCATAATGAGAAAAGTTACAGGTATGGAAAAAGTGGATATATTGATATTGCTGTCTATGTAAGACAACATAACAATTATAAGTTTTTTCCTATGTGTGTTCTGTGATTGTGAGTAGGGGAGGAGAGGGCTAAAATAGAACCTTGGCTTTAAATCAACCAGAATGGAAAGTATCATATATATGTGAAAGATTAAATCTCAGTGAAAGGCCAAATTTGTCAAGTAATCAAGAAGGATTTTTTTTCTTTGTCTTTACAATAGAAAATTTTAAGCAATATAGGAAAGTAGGAAGAATAGTATAATGAGCCCCAGGGTATTTTTCACCCAGCTTCAGTAGTTATTAACACATGACAGTCATGTTTCTTTTATATTCCTACTCTCACAAGTTATTTTGAAGGAATCTTAGACATCATATTATTTCATCTATAAATACTTCAGTATGTACTGTAAATGATAAGAACTCTTTTTTTAAAAAAAGTAAATGTAATAAATACCGTTATCACACCTTAAAAAATGAATAGTTTCTTAATACCATCAGTTGACTCAAGTCAATTATATTTCCCTGATTATGTCATGAAGTTTTTAAAAGTTGGTTGGTTGGAATCATGATAAACAAATCTGTAGTTTGCATTTAGATGCTATGTTTTTTAGGTCCCTTTTTTTTTCTTTAACATACATTAAAAGTTTGTTTTCTACGAAGTGACACAATTGCATTTGTTTAAGTGTAACAGTTGTTTTCACAAACCTTCAAGTAAAATATGTTCTCAATAAAACTGAGGCAGTAGAATATAATGGTTAACAGTCCTGGTGCTGACTTATGTTTCATGAGTTCAAATCCTGGTTCTGCCTTTTATTTTTATTTTTTATTATGAAAAATTTCAACTATAGAACTAAACAGAATAGTATAATGAACATCCATTTACCCATCACCCAGCTTTAATAATTGTCAACACTGTCATACTTGTTTTATTTATACTTCTATATATACTCTTCTCTCTTTAATTATTTTTAAAAGTTTTTTGTTTTTGAGGTAAAATTTAAATTCATTGAGGTCTACAGATTAACTTCTACAGTTTTGACAAATGGATACACTTATTCAACCCACACTCTTAGCCTGATACATATTGCTTCTTTGTGTCCCTTCCTGGTCATTTCCCACCCCCTCACCCACAGGCAATCTCTATTCTGTATTTTTTTACACCTTACATCAGTTTTATCGCTTGGAGAACTTTCATGTAAATGGAATTATGTAAATGGAATTATGTTTGTCATAATAATATCTGTGAGATTTATTGTTGTGTACATTATTCCTTTTTAAGCATAAGTAGTATTTTGTTGTATGACTGTAGCACAATTTGTTCATCCATTCTCATGTCGATGGACATTTGGGTTGTTTAAAACTTATAGCTATTGTGAATAAAGCTCTTATGAATATTTTGTACAAGTCTTTTTGTGGACATATGTTTTCATTTCCCTTGGATGAATATCTAAATGGAATTGCTGGTTCTTAACTATGTGTATATTTAACTTTATAAGAAACCATTACACATTTTTCCGAAGTGGTTGTACCAGTTTACATTTTTACCAGCTAGGTATCAGAGTTCTAGTTATACTTCATCCTTGCTAACATTTGATGTCGTAAGTCTTTTTTCATTTTTGCTATTCTTGTGTCTCATTGTGGTTTTTATATGCATTTTCTTGAAGAACAATGATGTTGAATATTTTTCACGTGCTTATTATTGGCCATTTGTTTATCTTTGTGAAATGCCTGTTTATGGCTTTTGCCTATTTTAAAAATTGGATTGTTTGCCCTTATAATAGTGAGTTGAGATTCTTTTTTCATAATTATGCTGTGTCCTGTCTGAAAAACTTTTGCCTATTCTTGCTTCAAGAATATGTTATTTCATTTTGTAAAAATTAGCTTTGATTTTTTAGCTTTTATGTTTATTTCTATAATCTATCTCAAATTTCTGTTGACTTTTAAAACAACCAATGTTTGATTCTCTGTTGTTTGCCCATTTTCTTTTTCATTAATTTCTGCTCTTTATACTTTGACTTTAATTTGCTTATCTTTTTCTAGCTTAGGGTGGAAGCTTAGACTGACTTTGAATCTTCATTTTCAATATAAACATTTAAAAATATAACTTGTGTCTCTAAGTACTGCGCTTTAACTGCATCTCACAGATTTTGATAAGTTGTATTTTCATTTTTATTCAGTTAAAAAAATATATATATATACATATATATATTTTTTTTTTTTTTGAGACAGAGTCTTACTCTGTTGCCCTGGCTAGAGTGCCGTGGCATCAGCCTAGCTCACAGCAACCTCAAACTCCTGGGCTCAAGCGATCCTTCTGCCTCAGCCTCCCAAGTATCTGGGACCACAGGCATGCTCCACCATGCCCGGCTAATTTTTTCTATATATATTTTTAGTTGGCCAATTAATTTGTTTCTATTTTTAGTAGAGATGGGGTCTCGCTCTTGCTCAGGCTGGTTTCTAACACCTGACCTTGAGTGATTAACCCACCTCGGCCTCCCAGAGAGCTAGGATTACAGGCATGAGCCACCACGCCCAGCCCAGCTAAAAATATTTTATCTTTTCATTCCTCAAATAATTTAACATAGAGTTACCATGTGACCCAGCAATTTATACTCCTTGTATATAGTTAAGAGAAATGAAAACGTAAGTCCACAAAAAGACTTGTATGTTTGTTTATAGCAACATTATTCATAATAGCTGAAAAGTGGAAACAACCCAGATGTCCATTAGCTGACAAATGGATTAAAAAATATGTTATATCCATACAATGGAATATTATTTGGCCATGAAAAGGAATGAAATACTGATACATGCTACAAACCTGATGAACTTTGAGGACATGATGCCAAGTGAAATCAGCCAGTAACAAAATGTCCACTTATTATATGGTTCTATTCATATGAAATTCTAGAATAGGGAACTCTGTAGAGACAGAAAATAGTTGCTTAGGGCTCTGTGGTTGCTTGGGGTTGGGAGCATAGGGGAAAAGGGAGGTGATAGCCAAAGGGTATGGGGTTTCTTTTTGACATGATGCAGTGTTCTAAAATTGACTATAGTTATGGGTGTACATTTCTGTGAATATATGAAAAAACATTGAAATCGTACACCTTAAATGGGTGAATTATATGGTATGTGAATTATGTCTCAATAAAACACTGTTTAAAAAATGTTCTGTAAAAACTTTATCTTTTCCCTTTTGATTTCTTCTTTGATCTATGGGTTTATTAGAAATATGTTAACTTCTAAAGATTTAGGAATTTCACATTTAGGGATTTAATTTCTAAACATTTAGGGATTTTTTAAATTCTCATTTTCAGTTTAATTCCACTATAATTAGAAACTGTATTTTGTATAATTTTCCTCTTTTAGAATATATTAAATGTAGCACATCTTTCCTCTTTGGTGTTTAGTAATTAAGGGAAGATAGTTAAAGCACAGTTGTTCCAGTTTTTTTCGTTTTCCCTAGAGAAGTCAGTTTATTCTGAGTTAATCTGTGACATAGTGTGTGGTTTTATTGAGCCTAGTTCTCTAGTGCAAAAGCAACTATGAGCATGACATTTTCCTGACAGAAATTAATCAGTTCTTAAAGAGTGAGTACTAGGTTGTCTAGAATTACCATTAATAGTCTAATAATTTGCTTGTCTGATAAGGTCCTCTATCAGTGCATTTGATACAGATTTTAGTTTTGTAAAATTTGCCTGAAGTAAAGAAAAATCTTTTCAATCTAGTTTTACTTTTTTGTATTTTGGTTAAAAGAAAATGTAGATAATACTCAGGTATTTTGAGGTGATAGATATCATGTCATGTGCATATTTATTGAAAAGTATCTTTTAGTACTTATTTATACATTGGTTATTATATAATTCCTGCAATAAAATGCAGTGATGGTTTATTTTGACAATATTTGTAAAAGAGGATTTTTTTTAATCCAATTTAGAGTTCGTTGTCGAAATGCTGGTCCTGTAGCTGTAGCTGAGAAGAGCATTATCCAGGTTGCAGAGAAATTCATATTAAGAGGTTATTGTCCTAATTGCAACCAAGTCTTTATGGATGAAGCCAGCACCCAAAATCACAAGCAGAATTCAGGACACAAAGTCCGAGTCATTAACTCAATGGAAGAATCAGTCTTACTTTATTGCCACATCAGCGAAGGGAACAAAAATCCTTCTGATTTGCATTTATTGTTAGACCAATCAAAATTTTCATCACTTAAAAGAACTATGTCTATTAAAGAATCTAGCTCTCGGGATTGCAGTGCCATTCCAAAAAAGAAGCTGAATTTAGAAGATAAAAGCCATGAAGGTGTAGTTTGTGTCCAGAAAGAAAAACCAATGGTTAAAACCTGGTTTTGTGAATGCAATCAACGATTCCCAAGTGAAGATGCAGTAGAAAAGCATGTTTTCTTAGCAAACACTATGTGTTATAAGTGTGTGGTCTGTGGAAAGGTATGTGAAGATTCAGGGGTCATTCGTTTACACATGAGCCGGATTCATGGAGGGGCACATTTAAATAACTTTCTTTTCTGGTGTCGGACATGCAAAAAGGAGTTAACGAGGAAAGATACAATCATGGCACATGTGACTGAGTTTCATAATGGACACAGATATTTTTATGAGATAGATGAGGTAGAAGGTGAAACTTTGCCATCATCATCTACAACTCTGGTGAGTAATTTGCCTGCTAACAAGCCTTCTTCAACTATTGCTATTACCGATCATTCCCTGGCAAACAGTCCTCCAAGGGGCAAATGGCAATGTCGAATTTGTGAAGACATGTTTGATTCCCAAGAATGTGTAAAACAGCACTGCAAGTCTTTGGCAAGTCACAGGTTTCACAGATATAGTTGTGCCCATTGCAGAAAAACTTTTCATAAGATAGAAACATTACACCGCCATTGCCAAGATGAGCATGACAATGAGATAAAGATTAAATACTTCTGTGGGCTTTGTGATCTTATCTTTAATACGGAAGAAGCATTTTTGAATCATTATAAGGAACACCACAGCATAGATTATGTGTTTGTGTCAGAAAAAACTGAAACTTCAATTAAAACTGAGGATGATTTTCCAGTAATAGAGACCAGCAATCAGTTAACCTGTGGTTGCCATGAGAGTTACATCTGTAAAGTCAACCGAAAGGAAGATTATAGTAGATGTCTCCAAATCATGCTGGAAAAAGGCAAACTGTGGTTTCGTTGCAATTTGTGTTCAGCAACAGCACAGAATTTAGCCGACATGAACACCCATATTCATCAAGTGCACAGAGAAGAAAAGAGTGGTGAGGAGGAGCAGCAGTATGTAATCAAGTGTGGCACCTGCACAAAAGCATTTCACGATCCTGGGAGTGCACAGCAGCACTTCCATAGAAAACATTGCTTCTTACAGAAACCCAGTGTGGCTCATTTTGGATCTGAAAAATCAAGCCCGTACAAGTTTACTGCCAGTGCCTCACATACAGAGAGAAAACTGAAACCGTCAGTAAGCTATCCGAAAAATTCAGACATGGAGAAAGGAGCTGAGAATGACCTAAGCTGTCAGAATATAGGTATGGCTTTACAACTCTGTGCAAATTTCACATAATAATATAGAAACTTACAATGTACCCACCATTTTTGTAAAAAATTAATAATTCAGTTTTGAAGCAAGAAACAGGATGACATGTTAGTTAATTACTACAGCGTATACTTTTTAGGGATTTGTATTCTTATTACTTCATTTATACACTTTTTAAACTTAAGGGAACAAAGTATATGTTGGCTTGAAATAATATGTATTTAGGATATCATTTTTTTTCTTTTACAAAAGATGTGGGAGATGTTTGAAGATGAAGGAAATTGATAGTTGATTTGAAAGTTAATCCTGGACATTACTATCATTTAGATTTTTCATATATTTAAGTTCACTAAAAAGATAAATGAATTTTGTTGTTTCCATTTGGACTCATTCTTTAGTATAAGAAATTAAAGGTCATTTCACCATTTATATATTTTTGTTATGATGTACTACATTATTTAAAATAATGTAGAAGTAGAGTTAAAATTTGTGGCAAGAAATTAGGGGGAAAATTGTGGTATGAATTCCCTTGTTTATCTTTATTCTTTTTATTTATTTTTTTTTTT
>VBSM01000361.1:22281787-22311718 GCA_008086735.1 Cheirogaleus medius
GGCCTCCCAGAGTGCTAGGATTACAGGCATGAGCCACCGCGCCCGGCCTGTCTTTATTCTTGACTTTCCTTGTTCCATATGTTAGGATTAAATAAGTCTGGAAGAGTGGTATGTTTTCATTTTGTTTAGAAGTATAATTTTTTAGAGTATAATTTTAAGTCTATATCCTTTTAAATAAATATTAACTCTTGGTGAGTTATACAGTGTAGTGTGGAGACAATGAGAATATGTGAAATTTTTAGCTAGTAAAATATTTTAATGAAACATTGAATTTTTACAGGCTTGCTTTATAGCATATGTAGATCTCAACATCACCTTTGGTTATGGCATGTTTTAAGTGAGAAATGATTAAATTATGGACTATCTACTCCAAACAGTGAAATAGTGGTCACACCGTTTTATATTATTTTATGCTTTTCTTTTGCTCTTCTGATTACTTTTGGGGAATTTATGTTAGTCTATGTTTGATGAAAGATGACTGTAGTATCTAAATCTAGAATTATTGAACATGTAGAGAAAAGATGTAAGGTAGTTTGGAAATGGGAGGGGTAGTATGTTTGAGGGAATCACTGTTAGGCAGAGAAGAAGTTATTCATTTAAAACAATAATATAACACTTGAATGTTTGCTGTCACTAGAAACTTTAAGGTCTTGTCAAAGTGAAAAGGTATGAAACAAAGTAAAGGGTAGGGTGAAAGAGAATTGAAGAATGGGGGAAGATGAAAGGTATGTTTATGGTGCGAGGTGCTCTCTAGGGTGTTTAATCATGGAGCCTAAGAGCTACTAATAAATTGATCTATATTAGGAAAAGAACCAAATTCTGATATCAAGAAGGTTCTTAATGGGTAACCTTGAAATTTTATATGGATGGTGCAAGCTCTTGGTTATTTAGCTGTAAAACTTGGCCTTCTATTTCTTCCAGTACATTAATTTTTTTTAAAAATTCCTTTCATAAATGACTTTTAAAAAGGCTTAGAACCAGTCACAGTGGTTCACGCCCATAATCCCTGCACTTTGGGAGACCAAACCAGGAATATTGCTTAAGACCAGGAGTTCTAGATGAGCCTGGACAACATATTGAAACCTCATCTCTACAAAAAATAAAAAACATTATCTGGGCGTGGTGCTGCATGCCTATAGACCCAGCTACTCGGGAGCCTAGGGCGGGAAGATTGCTTGAGCCCAGGGGTTTGAAGGCTACTACACTCTAACCTGGGTGACAGAGCAAGACCCTGTCACTAAAAAAAAAAAAAAAAGCCTTAGGATCAATGGCAAATATTTGCAAAAAGGATATAAAATCACATTTATGAACTGCTCAGAATATTTTTTATCTGATTTAAGTGTAAATTGTGTCTTGTATGGATTTGGATTTCATGAAAAGGTTTAAATGTAGATGAATAACTTGTAAGGTTAATATCTTTTAGACTTGAGAAATTAGAATGATTTTAATTTCCTACTGAATTCATGTTAATGTTTCTTTCTTCTCAGAGGAGGAAGTTGTTGAGCTTCCAGATTTGGATTACCTACGAACCATGACTCATATAGTCTTTGTAGATTTTGATAACTGGTCAAACTTTTTTGGTCATCTACCAGGGCATCTTAACCAAGGAACATTTATTTGGGGCTTTCAAGGTAGGGTTAATAAGAAAAACATTTATAAAAACCCCTCTTTCTACCGCTAGAATATGGTTTATTTAAAAAGGTTTAAACCCCGCTTAAACCTTCCTGACCAAAACATAGGAACATACTTGGAATATTGTTATTTTGCATTATAGTTACTCTGATAGAATATTTTTCTCTTTACAAGTGTCTATGGTAAATATTAGCTTTGTTTTTTGACCTAGTTTATGGATCTTTTGTTATAGACTGAACAGGCTAATTTTATTTTATTTTATTTTTTCAAAATTTTAAAATGAATAAATAGCAGAGTTAGCTTTTGAACTTCGGCCCCTTAGCTGTAGAACTAGCATTGTCTTCAACATGCCATAACTGCCTCTTCATTCTTGCTATTTATAAGTATGCAACTTCATCTAAGTGTTTACCAACCTGGAGGAAAGGCTTCTTTGGTTTACAGAGGTTTAATATAATGAGCATGTGATACAGTTCATGTTTGATAGGAAATAGCATGTAAAGAGAAGATTGGGACTAAAGATGGAAACATACTGACCTGGATAAGTTAGCTAGTGTAATGTTTTAGTAAGTGTAGCTTTGCTGATTGCTCATAATTTCTATCCACTAAACAGCCATGACATTTATAAAAACCAATAATGCTTGCATTCTTGTAGATTGATGCCATTCAAAGAATTTTCACACAAATTACTTCTGATTCTGCTTAGTATCCCTGTGAGTTTTCATGTGAGTAGATAGATTCAGGGAAGTTGGTCTATCTTCCCAAGATTGTAGAGCAACAAGATGGTGATGCCAGTGCTAGGACTAAGTTTTCCCACATTCTAATCTAGTACTTTCCCTTCTAGAAAAAATTTTTCTAGTATGTGTTTTTCCTTGATACAATTGTCAGTCTTTTCCTTCCATGTTTAACTATCATTTATGTCTTTTCTGAAATTAATAGGGGGAAACACCAATTGGAAACCTCCACTCAACTGTAAGATCTATAATTACCTGAACAGGATTGGATGCTTCTTCCTTCATCCTCGCTGTAGTAAAAGAAAAGATGCTGCTGATTTTGCCATATGTATGCATGTGAGTCATTATTTTATTCAAAATCTAATGTGAGTCTAGGACCCACTTGGAATTTTTTTTCCACTTGAATTTTAATGACAGTGTATAAATCATTCTTCAGTGGTATATTTTTATATAAAACATTCAGCATCAGATTCTACTTATGACTACTGTGAGAGCAGGAGCCCATAGCATATTTATTTACTGTTTTAGCCCCAACTCCTAGCAGACCCTCAGCTATACGTACTAGACCTTTTCAACTATTTATGAATAGTGATGTTACGTATGTGATATATGCTAAGACACTTTCACATTGTAACATCTATGAATTTGAGAGGTACCTTAACAATCACTGTTGACCTAGATATAATTTGCATTTGCTTCTGCCTCTGCCAGTTACCTAGAGAAACTACCAACCTGAGATCCACTTTAAGTGAAATTTTCTGCTTTAGGGCTTATGTGTCACACTGATAATGTGAATTTACTCTGCAAACTTGTTGACTTCTATTTATGGTTTAAACCACAAGAGAGTTCGTTTTTCCTCTATCCAGTGCCAAGATTGAATCATATAAATTACCTTGCTTACCTTTTCTCCATGGCAGATTTATTTCTTATTTACCTTTACATTGAACATATAGCCCTTTGGCATTCCAGCTTTATGTGGGGGCCATCTATTGAACTTTTGTTTTGGCTTTATGTTTTTTCCTTCATGGCATATAAAATAGCTTATTATATAATTGATGGCATTTTGTATTTGATTAAATATGGCATATTTCATTTATGAAGGAAATCCTTGACAGGGACTAGGAAACAAGCTTAATATACCTTCCTAGGTATGTATTCATTGTGAAATAGATATAACTTGATTTGAAACTCATGCTGATTTTTATCAACCTATGCCATTTGTTCTAACTTAGGCTGGCCGTCTAGATGAACAGCTACCCAAGCAAATTCCTTTCACCATCCTCTCAGGAGATCAAGGTTTTCTGGAGCTAGAGAATCAATTTAAGAAGACTCAGAGGCCAGCTCATATACTAAACCCTCACCACTTAGAGGGAGATATGATGTGTGCCTTATTAAATAGCATATCTGATACCACCAAAGGTATGCAGCTGCAATCACAGTGCAAACCGCCCAAGAGGAGGAGACTTCACTGCTAAAGAGGAAACCAATAAACTGCTGTCCACTAGTGAACCATTGTTGCCTGCTCACTAAACCATCGTGCTCTCATACTTCTATCTTACTTATCTTTTCCTTATGTCACTTTCATTCTTCAGTGTTTTAGAAGGAGGATGAATTCATAATAATTTTCTGGAGCCTTTTTCGATACAAATCTATATTCATGTATATAAAATATATATTTATGCATTGAAATATGTTACTACAATTTTGAAAGCTCAGAATTCAGATTTACTTTGTTTCTGCAATTCCAGGTTTACTGTCAGTTTTTTGTTTTTTTCCTGTTTTTGTAGAGAGGGGGTTCTTACTGTGTTGCCCAGGCTGGTCTCAAACTCCTGGCCTCCAGCAGTCCTCCCACCTCAGCCTCCTGAAGTGCTGGGATTTACCTTCCATTTTTTAGATAGTAATGTGCTTATAGGTGAAAACCAGAAAGCAATAAATGATATATGGCAATATAAAAAAAAAAAAGATCATTTAAGAGGTTGACAGTGACAATGCCTTTAGGTCCTTGGAGAAGAGGTAATAAAAATTGGCCAACTAAATATCTTATCTTATTGCTGGAACTTGTACTCTCTTCTCTACCTTAGTGAAATTACTCAGTGAAAGGAGTCCTGATGTCCAGTTTCACTTCCCTGTATTTAAGAAAGGATGTAATTATAGGGATTCAGAATCTCAATGAAAAACAGTGGCTACTTTTTGGCATTTTTATGTGTCTTTACATTTTCCAACTCTGCTTGCCTCCTAGATATTTTTTTCTTTCAATATATTTGAAACCACATTTTGATTAAAAACCCATTCTGAAGAATTTTGCTCTAATCACTAATTACAGTGGATTAATTTACTTCTGCAAAGTTAGGAATCAGTGATCTGCTAGCCCAACTGTGGTCTTTAAAGCAGGATAATGATGCAAGATTATAAAAGAAAATGAACTCTTTGCATATTAATGTCATGCCTTGGTACTGAATATTATCTTCCTATTCTGTAATTTTTGTTTTCATTCACTTTTTCTCTTTAGCTTCTCTTTATAAAAAACAACCTCTTTTTCTTCTACTCTTTTGCTATCCCTTCCCCAATCCTCAATAACATCTACTTAATATCCTGTAAAAACTTAATTTTTACCTGTGTAGGCCAACCACCTTTCCTTCTTACGCTGCTGCTTTTGGGAACATTTTTTTTTAATCATTTAGATTGTGAAAACTATTACAGATTTGCCTCTTATTTCAATTCTGTTTGGAATGAGAGTTGCATATGAGTAGGCCAGCATGGGTATATTAGGGTTGGAGGTAAGATACAGGTTATTAATATCTACTGATTATGCCCTATGAATCCCTTTTATGCTCTGGGTATTCTTTTTTGGGGGGGAGGGGTCATTCATTCATCTTCAGTACTCACTTGAACTTATTACTCTTTGGAGGCACGTGTGTACTTTATTCTCAATTTTCGTGAAGTACAGAGATCATACAGTGCATAAAGAAAGACATGGGTTTTGATTCAAATGCTAACTTTGCTGCTTCCTAGCTGTGTGATTTCAGGCAAGTTACTTAACTTTTTCTGAGCCTCATTTTTTATATCTGTAAGGTTGTAAGAATTAGTAATGTGTGTGTCTAGCACAGTACATAAAGCACTTTAGGTGCTCAATAAATAACTATTTTTTTATTACTACCATAAAAATAAAATATAATTCCTAGCCACTACATTTTTAAGGTAATGAAAATAATTAAGTGGCTAAAGAAGTGTAGACTTTTTATGTGAAGAGATTTTATCTTTATTTAGATTTAAGGATCTAATGACTTTTGTAACTCTAAAATTTTGTAACTCTAAAAAATATATATGCAATCTTTGTATATTCAGATTTAGTCATCTTATTTAAGACAAAATTTTTTCTTTTTCTTTTTTTTTTGAGACAGAGTCTCACTCTGTTGCCCAGGCTAGAGTGCCGTGGCATCAGCCTAGCTCACAGCAACCTCAGCCTCCCGGGCTCAAGCGATCCTTCTGCCTCAGCCTCCCGAGTAGCTGGGACTACAGGCATGTGCCACCATGCCCGGCTAATTTTTTCTATATATTTTTAGTTGGCCAATTAATTTCTTTCTATTTATAGTAGAGATGGGGTCTCGCTCTTGCTCAGGCTGGTCTCGAACTCCTGAGCTCCAATGATCTGCCCACCTCGGCCTCCCAGAGTGCTAGGATTACAGGCGTGAGACACCGCCCGGCCCAAAATTTTTTCTTTATGTAAAACTTTTAAAGCATCAAGTTATCTGGTAGTAAACTTTAAAGGAATCAAAGAAAAATCAGTTTCTTGGATAACCCTTTATTCCATCTCCTTTCCTAACAAATGGCTTCGTGAATAGTAGAGTAATGGTTTCTGTTAAAGAATGACATTTAATATATAACTCTCAAAGTCCACTAATAATATATTAATAATTCTTGTTGGGCCTTTAGGTGACTTTGATTATTACAAGAATGCCAGAATAACTCCTTACATATGGCTTAGCATGGTGTTCCTTCTTGTCTTCAGATTTGACAACCAGTCAATTTCTTAAAGCAGTACGGTTTTGGGGTTGAGGTCACTGGATATTTTTGAGAATTTGACGAAAGCTTTCTGTACCCAAATACGTATTTGCAATATTACATACAATTTCAGGGGATTATGGTTTCAGTGTTGCCAGTTATGAGCCAACAAACAAAACTATCATATTTATGATATAACAAAAGTTTATAGTCAGTAACATACAGTAAGAAGTTCTCTTGTATTTGTCATTATTACAAAGGCATTCTGATGATTTTCAGGTTTTTAAGTTTTCCACCAAAGCGTAGAGAAATGATGTAAATTTGAGTCTCTTACTCTTTATAACTTTTCAGAAATTTACCCACTTCCAGGATGAGAAAGTGGTTTTTATTAGAATGGAGATTCCTGTATAAACAGGAAGAATCTCTTGAATAGTGGCATGAGAATCAGTGATCATATGGTATCTTATACTTGGAGAATTTAGCCTTTGCCAGTTTTTTCAATTATTTGAAAGTCTTATAGGAGGTACTTATCTCAGTAAAAACAGATATTCAGAGTTCATGTATCAATACACAGTCATTTGACCCTAAGGCATTTCTTTTTTGGTTGGTGGGGAGGGGAAAGGTTAAGTAGCTTTACTACTGGCACTTTTTTAGGTCTCTGACTTGGTTAGTTAGGGTAGGTCAGTTACTCCTTGTAGCAAGGTGAGCCTTTAAGTTTGAGGTTTAAATGTGTCATCATTTTTGGCCTGTTCTCTCTTCTGAGCATCAGGGTTCTAGCACCTGCATTTTAATTATAGCTATGATATATGTATAAATTCTTGTAGATACATTTAAATAGATCTATTACCCTCCCCCAATTTGGTCCCTTTATGTTTCATCAATTCTATTTTATATTACACTCATCCTCACTTTCTTAAACTTAACAAGATACAAGGATCCTTTCCAGTGATTCTGATCAGTGGGGCCAGACAGACTTTTTCTTTTAGACCTTTTACATTTTATTTCCAAATATATCTTTATTCTAACTCAAGCCTCATGTTTCAGAGATGCAGATATAACTTGTCACCTAAATGTTTAGTTTTAAAGACGAGAAAGGTGAACTAAACTTTATTGTGTATGTATCGTGTGCCAGCCACCATGCTAGTTACTTTTTATATTTGTAGTGTTTAAAGATGTTTAGACATGTTTAAAGAACTTCTTCCATGTTTTTTTAATTCTCTTTTGCACACTATGAATCATGTTTAAAGAACTTCTTCCATGTTTTTTTAATTCTCTTTTGCACACTATGAATTAGGATTATTCGATTACCCCATTTATAGGTGAGGAAAGAAGCAGAGTTTAAATAACCTTTCTGTGGCCAACACAGCAAGTGCTTTTCTTTTCATCAGTATCAGCTACTAAGGGTGAGGCTTTTGCTGACATAAATACCTGATTTCATGATTTAGAGATAGCCACCCATTGTGAATTATTGGCTCTAATCATGTCCTTGAAGAATGAAGATGATGAGAGATGTTCTGGTGTAGTCTAACGACATTGCAAAGTTTTATATAAAGATATTAAATATGAGATTTAAAAATAACATTCAAGAAGTTGCTTTTTTTGTCAGAAGATAAAAGAATTTGGTTGTGAGTTCTGGTGATTATGTACTGAACATAGCCAAGGAAAATGGTTAGCATCATAATTTCTCTAAGGATCTTTTGTCTCATAATTAAAGCAATAAGCACCATCTTTAGAGGCTCCTCATGATGTTGACATAAGAACTACAAGCACTGAAATGACCTAATTTGAGTCCTACAACTGCAATTTCGAAGAAATTCACTAGAAACCCCCTCCGATTGCTTCTTCCACCTTTCCTCAATTCAATGGAAATATTTCAGGGTACACAGAAGTTGGTATCTCTGTTTTTCTTATTTGGACCAGTATTTGTTCCCTTGAGAATGATATATAATGCAAAAGATTTTACTACAAGATAATTTTTGTTGCATCTGAATGCTGTTCTTATATGGTCTGGTTTATGGGCATAAGACTTTGTTGTTTGTTGTATCCATTTGATTGTGGATGGAGGGATTGGAAATATTACTTATATTGGTGTCCATAGAATAAAACCAATTACACAGATTTTTAAAGTAATCTTAAAAATCAAGCATAAGGCCGGACGTGGTGGCTCATGCCTATAATCCTAGTACTCTGGGAGGCCGAGGCAAGCTGATAGTTTGAGCTCAGGAGTTCGAGACCAGCCTGAGCAAGAGCAAGACCCCGTCTCTACTAAAAATAGAAAGAATTTAATTGGCCAACTAAAAATATATAGAAAAAATTAGCTGGGCATGGTGGCACATGCCTATAGTCCCAGCTACTCGGGAGACTGAGGCAGGAGAATTGCTTGAGCCCAGGAGTTTGAGATTGCCGTGAGGTAGGCTGACGCCACGGCACTCTAGCCGGGGCAACAAGAGTGAGATTCGGTCTCCAAAAAAAAATCAAGCATGAAAGTTCACCTGTGCTGTACAGGTGTGGATGATTGAAGCAGTATCATGGCCTATAGAATAGGCATTACACAAACTAATTGTTGAACTTAATTCTAAAAGTCTATCTGCCTGTTGTTTCCGCAGCCTGTTAATGAGACTATAGGTTGTTGCTTTGGGTACCATTCTAAAAGTCTATTTCATAAAATTAATTCTGTGCATGTGTAAAAGTTTTTACATGTTTTCACAGAAGCAGATATGTCCATGTGACCCATTCTGTTATTTACATGCTGATACAATTACTGTGACATATATATCATATATACTGATATATACCTATTTATATATATATGTCAATATAAATTGATATACATTGATATAAATGTAAAGTGATAAGCCAAATGTTAGATCATTGATAGTACCGCATTTCGGATTTTTTTAAGATAAACTTTTTTCAGAACAGTTTTATATTGATAGAAAAGTTGTCAAGAAAGTGCAGAGAGTTCCCATGTACCTACCACACACCCAGTTTTCCCTATTTTTAATATCTTACATTAGCTCGGTACATTTGTCATAATTAAAGAACTAGTATTGACACATTATTACTAAAGTCCAAACCTTATTTGGATTCCTTTAGTTTTCCCCTAATGTCCTTTTTCTGCCCCAGGACTCCATCTAGGATCCCCCATGACATTTAGTCATCAAGTCTTCTTAGCCTTCATAGTTCAAATCTTAAGTGACTTTTACAGTACCTGGTCAGTCACATCATTTAATAAAGTCTTCAGTGTCTCATTATCAAAGCATATAAGACATCAAGTCAGTGAGTTTGTACCATGTAAGAGGCACTGTTAATTAAATCCTATGATATCTCTACGGAGATAAATGCATAAGATTTTCAAAACAGAAGAATTTAATCTTTCACCATTTTTAATATTATTTGCTAAGCATTTGAATGAAAAACCTAGTGGGAAAGTAGTATAATACTAATGAATTGTTACTAGTAAGTTTGGGTATGAGAGATGTCATTGAAAATAATATTGAGAGTACATAAATTATGGCACAATAACTTTTTCAGAAATACAGTTGCATTTATTGTTTTTTCCTTACAGAATGTGACAGTGATGATAATGTTGGTGTAAAAAGTACTTCAATAGGAGAAGAATTCAGATCCACAGAAGGTAACCTAATAGACTTAATCCTTTCTCTACTTGAGTGTATCTGTATTTTTTTTCTCCCTTTCTCATCCCTTAACCCCTATCCCACTCCCTTTTACCACCAAGTTAAAAAAAACAGTTTTCTCAGTTTAAAGGATAGCTTGCATTTTCTCATGTAAGATCATTTAGGAGGTAATGCTAGAAGGCTAAAACAGGGGTCAGCCAATTATGGCCCTTGGGCCAAATCCAGTCCACCACCTGGTTTTAGGAATAAACTTTGAGGAACACAGCCACACTCTTGTTTAAGTATTGTCTGTACTATTGCTTTCATAGTACAACGGCAAGGTTGAGTAGGGGTTAGACTGTAGATTCCCCTTCCCCTGCCCAAAAAAAACAAAAAACAAAAAAAACCAATTAATTACTTTCTAGGCCTTTAAAAGAATTTTCTAACCTCTGGGCTGGAAGATGATTTGCTATTCTGATTTTTGTTTATCTTGAGTATTAATTTAAGAGTATTAAAAGTATGCAATGAAACTGCAAACACAGCACTTATACATAATTATTAGTGGACTGTTTCTATAAATGACAATTCTTTTTCCCCCTTCTTAAAGGAAAACCTATTTTCTTCCATTGGTTAAGGAGAACTTTTTGTGTCACTTGACATCAAATCATTTACTGGATGTACCATTATTTGTTTGTGTCATGGAATCATATTTTACTTTGATTTTTTTCTGTAAGTGACTTCACTTTTTAATACCCCGGGAGAGATGAGATAATGGATCTTAGAAAATACTTTGCACTTCACTGGAGAAATTGAAAGTATATTAGCATTTTTGACATTAAAGGAAAACAGTAGGAGTCTTCATGTACATTCCAATGTGGTGTTTGTTGTTGGGGACTTGAGGGTAATAATGTGGAAGCTGGAAAGTATGGATGGAATTATGGCTAAATACACACAATGTCACATAATACCCAGCTGATTTGTTTTCTGTGCATTTGCTTGATCTCTTACATAATGCAATTAGTTTGACTAAGACCATATTAGAGCTTTGTGTTACTAGGAATTTGGGGAATTTGAGTCTGACAGTGGAATTGATTCATCCATTTGATGAAGTAGAAAACACTAACCTTTTTTTCTTATAGTCAAAATCCATTGGTTAAAGTTGGCAGTAAATCTACAGCCTAATTGGAAGCAAGTTTTTCGACCAACTTGTTTTCCCAACATAGTCTTTCAAGATCTAGCCAATGCTTAGATCTAGCTAATTCGCATAAGGATCAATTAAACAAATGAAAAAACTTTAATGAGTTTAAACAAAAACTGCCAGCTAAGTTGTTTATCAAGTCGGCTAAAAGATAAACACCATTGAACATCTAAGGAGTTCAGATTTTGCAACCTCTATTTGCCATCCCATGACTAATCCCATGGAAAATGCCAGGCAAAATTATAACTTTAAAATAACCACATTTTGGAAGCCTTCACAGTTTTGTGGCCTCCTAGCTAACCCGGGAAATCTAAGATATGTATAATTGGATATGTACCAGAATTTTGACCATTTTGTTACAAATATAATATATTTTATGGGTTAGAGATTGAGATTTTACATTTTTGTGACTCTTTAGTTTGGAAAAAGACTTATCATTAAAGGTTAAGAAAAGATAATTTAAACTTTTAACTAGTTATCATATGAGGTGGGGATTATAATGCTTTAATTCCAAGAAAGATCAGAGGGGTGTGTATGTGTTTTATTTCCTCATGCTTTATGTAAAAGAAATGTGAGAAACATACAGTGTTCCATGTAAGTTAAGGAATATCCTCTGCACTTTTCTGATACTCTCCCTTCTTTGCCTACTCTTGAGCTCAAATGTCATCTCTTAGGTTGAGCCACATAGAATTAGCATTTTTGTAGGCAATTTTGTATGGTCAGTGCCTCTCCTACATTTTCCATCTTTAGATGGAGCTCACCACTGCTTCTTCTAGGTTCCCACTGTACCATACAAAATAGATTTAAAATATTTCTGTCTACATCTCTCATCTCCACTGGATTGTGAGCTCCTCGAGGAGGAGGATCCTGTTTTATTTATCTTAACTTAAGCTCCTAGCACAGTGTTTGACACTAAATGATAGCTAGTTGAATGAATAAACTTATAACAAATTTAAAACATGTTAGAGCCACCAGGACCCATCTTCCCATAACTGGATAAGGGAAATTAAGACAGAGGCCATTTGGCTTGGAAAATATTAGGTGATTTTGTTCACCCTGTGCCATGAAAACAAAACAATGTTCTAGTCCAGACCTGATAGCAAAACTCCGAAAAGTTCTTGTCAAGTCTCTTCTCATTCCTTCCTTTATCAACACAACACTGGCAATGTCTGACAAATGGTGGCAAAAGACAGGATAAATTTGCTTGTGGCTTTTTGTCTTAGGGGAGGGCTAATCACCCTCACCATGATTTGTCTCCTTGTTTGATGTTCTCCATAGACCAGTATCATACTCTGACCACCCAAGCCAGTCATAACAATACTATTTAATCTATTTTGTATACTAGACAGGGGAAATAGAGGCCACATAATGTGGTGAAGAGTACAGAGTTTGGATTCAGACTGCCTAAGTTAAAATTAAGCTCTGCAGCTTACAAGTTGTGTAATATTGGACAAGCAACTTAATTTCATTGTGCTTCAGTTTCCTCATTTTAAAAATGGGAATACTAGTTTACCTACTGTACTAGAATAACATGGCACATGGTAAGCAGTATATGTATTGGTTGCTGCTACCGTTATTGTGATTATGATCATCGTTATACCATTATTCACTTTTTCATCTAAGGTCTAATCTGGAGGTATGCCTACTAAATAGAGGCATTCTGACTCAAATCAGTGGAAAAGAGACAGAGGACAAAATTATGTAGATGGAGTCAGAATATTCTCTTCATTTTATATAAAAACTGAGCCTTCTAAACATTAAGTAATTTGGCTTCAAATTCACAGCTTGAAAATGATTGGGGCACCATTTGTATATAAGTCTTCTAACTCCTACTACTGGGTTCTTTTTATTCCGCCATGATTACCACTCTCAGAGTGAAATTAAGGCAGAGAGAAAGGAGGAAAAAAGGAACACAAATACTGCTATAGACTATATAAACACTACAATTAAGCTATACTAAATTTATTTAAAAATTCATTCTTTAGTAATCAACCTTAGTTTACTATAACTTTTTTACTTTATAAACTTTTAAAAATAGAAAATAGCTTATAGAATAAAGATATAAAGAAAATATTTTTATATAACTGTACAATCTGTGCTTTAATTGTTATTACAAAAGAGTCAAAAAGTTAAAATTAAAATTTTTTATTTTATTAGTTTTTAAAACTTTTTCTTAAAAACCAAGACTCAAACACATTATCCTAGGCCTACATAGGGCAGGATCATCAATATCATGTCTTCCACCTCCACATCTTGTCCTACTGGAACGTTTTCAGGGGCAACAACACACATGGAGCTGTCATCTCCTATGATAAAAAACCCTTCTCCTGGAATACCTCCTGAAGGACCGGTCTGAGTCTGTTTTACAATTAACTTTTTTTTTTTAAATAAGTAGTGGGAATACATTCTAAAATAATTATAAAAAGTATAATATAGTAAATACATAAACCAGTACCATAATCATTTATTATCATTATCAAGTATTATGTACTGTACATAATTGTATGTGCTATACTTTTATATAACTGGAAGCATAGTAGGTTTGTTTACACCAGCATCACCACAAACATGAGTAATATGTTGTGCTGCAATGTTATAATGGCTATGACATTACCAGGCGATAGCAAGTTTTCAGCTCCATTATAATCTTACGGGACCACTGTTGTATGTGCATGGATGTACAGTCCATCATGGACTGAAGTATCATGACCATCAGTTTGTTTTTTATCCAGTCTTTTAACTGGCAAGTTTAATTCATATAAGCTCACTATAGATATTGATATATTTGTACAGATGGTCCCCTACTTACGATAGTTGGACCCAGGACTTTTTGACTTTACAATGGTGCAAAAGTGATACACATTTAGTATAAACTATACTTCAAATTTTGAATTTTGATTCAAATTCTTTATGACTTTATTATAAAATTGATTTTGTGTTAAATGATTTTGCCCAATTATAGGGTAAGCATGTTTAAGGTAGGCTAGGCTAAGCTATGATGCTTGGCAAATTAGATGTATTAAATGCATTTCGATTTACAATATTTTGAACTTATCTGGATATACTTTTCGTAAGTTGAAGAGCATCTGTGTTTGTTTCTGCTGTTTCATTTTTAGTTTCCTCTTTTTGTAAAATTGGTTTTAAGTTATATACTTTATTTCTATTATTTTGTGGTTACCTTGGAATTTTACCATATATGTATCTTAAGAGATTATATATATGTGTGTGTGTGTATATCTTTTTATTTTTTTTTTTAACATTTTGGTTACATTTTATATCTTTGCCTCTCCCTAGCAAGGGTTAGAGGTATGCCTTTCCCCTCCACAATGCTCACTGCAGCCCTCAGATGTGGGTCTACCCCCCAACCTCCGAGTCCCTGGTGAACACCACCACCATTTGAGCACCATAGTGTTAATCAGTCAGTACCAATTTGATGGCGAGTACATGTGGAGCCCATTCTTCCAATCTTGTGTCATGTCACTTCGGATAATGGGCTCAAGCTCAATCCAGGATAATATAAGCAGTGCTAGCTCACTGTTGTTTCTTAAAATTGAGTAATATTCCATTGTAAACATATACCAAATTTTAATAATCCACTCATGAATTGACGGGCACTTTGGATAGATACCTAATAGTGCTATTGCTGGATTGAATGGTATTTCTATTTTTAGCTCTTTGAGGTATCTCCAAATTCTTTTCCACAAAGGTTGTGCTAATTTGCAGTCCCACCAGCAGTGTAAGAGCGTTCCTGTCTCTCCACATCCTCGCCAGGATTTGTTGTTGAGAGATTTTTTTTGTTAGACACCAATCTTACTGGGGTAGGTGATATCTCATTGTGGTTTTGATTTGCATTTTGTGAGTATATGTCTTAAAGACCAAAATATACCTACATGTTGTCTGCCTCTCTAGAACAGTAAGAGGACTTCAGTACACTTCAACTCTAGTCCTCTACTCCTGACTTACATGCTAGTATTCTCCAGTATTTTGGTTCTGTGTGTGTATATGTGTGTAGTATAATGCACACAAAAATATACAAAACATGTCACAAAGTAGGTAACTGCCTCTCAGGTTAAAAAATAGATCACCACCAATGTATTAGTATCCTAGTGCTACTATAACAAAGCACTACAAACTGGGTGGTTTAAAATAATAGAAATGTATTATCTCACAGTTCTAGGGGCTAGACATCTAAAATCATGCTGTTGACAAGGCCATTCACATTCTCCTAACTTCTGGCAGTTACTGGCAATTCTAGGCATTCCTTGGCTTATAGGTATATTATTCCAATCTCTGCCTCCATCTTCATGTGGCCATCTTCTCCCTGTGTGTCTGCCTTCATATGGTATTTTCCTTTTCTTTTAAGGATACCAGTTATATTGGATTAAAACTTACCCTAATGACCTCATTTTAACTTGATTATACTTGCAAAGATGCTATTTCCAAATTAGGTCACATTGCCAGGTATCATGAATTAGGACATAGCTTTTGGGGCAGGGGGGACACAATTCAACCCCTAATAACCAGTACTGTTGAAGTGAACCCCTCGATTACTTCCCCTGCCCTCCTTTCCAAAGGTTAGTAACCACTATTGTGATTTGAAACACTATAGTTTAGTGTAGTGCTTGATTTTGAACTTTATCTAAATGGGATTATATAGACCATCACTGTCCAAGAGAACTTCCTGTGATGATGAAAATGCTCTGTATCTGCACTGTCCAATATGGTTGCCACTAGTCATATATGGCTATTAAACACTTGAAATGTGGCTTGACTGAGAAACTGAATTTTAAATTTTATTTAAATTTTGATTAATTTAAATATAAATAGCCACATATAGTTAATGTCCATCATATTGGACAACACAGGTATGTGCTATATTCTTTTGTGTCTGATTTCCTTCAGTTACCATTGTTTTAGAGATTCATCTGTGTTTTAGCATGTAGCTTTGGTTTATTTTCAGTACCTATATTCAGTACCAGGATCCTATTCTGTGTATATACCACAATCTACCTATTCTATTATTTATAGACATTTGATTTGTTGTACTTTTGGCTATTACAAGTAAGTTCTACTGTGAACATTCTCATATATGTCTCTTGATGCATGTACGTCCACATTTCTGGGTATATAGACCTAGGAGTGGAATTGCTTTTGTTCAACATGAGTAGATAGTGCCAAACTATTTTTCCAAAGTGGCTGTGCCAATTTCATTAGTTCCAGTGGTGTATATGAGATCTCGTTTACCTACATCTTCAGTAATCATTGAAATTATTCAATCTTTTTAATTTTAGCTAGTCTGATGAGTATGTACTGGCATTTCTTTGTGGTTTTAATTTATATTTTTCTGATGAGTAATGTTTAGTGGCCATTTAAACATCTTTTGTAAATGCCTTTTCATATTTCTTAACACTTTTCTATTGGATTATCTTTTGTTTTTTCTAGGTTGAAAATCTTTCAGATCTTTCTGGGTACAAGTTCCATTTATGACAAATATTTTATCCCACTCTGTGACTTGCCTTTGTGATCATTGAATGGTACCTTTTGATGGACAAAAGTAATTTTAATTCAGTCCTAGTTACCAGTCTTTTCCCTAATTTTTTTTGAATCCTGTTTAGTATATCTTTCTCTACATTAGATCATAAAGATATTCCCATTTCTTATCTTCTAGAAGTTCTTTTGTTTAGCCTTTCACAATTTGATATACAGTATATCTGAAACTTATTTTTGTGTATTCCTTAAGGATAGGGCTAAAATTTTATGTTTCTATCAGTTGGCCTACCACCATTTATTAAAAAAAAAAAATTTTTTTTCCCACCATCTGCAGTGCTACCTTTGTCTTAAATCAAGTGTCCATATATGCCTGGGTCGATTTCTGAGCTGTCTCTGCTGTTCCTTTGGTCTATTTATCTTTTCTTGCACTAGTGCCACATTATTCATTACTGTAACTTTATAATAAGTTTTCATATCTTAGACAAGTCTCGTCACCTTATTTTTCTTTTGTAAGAGTGTCTGGGCTTTTCTTTGCATTTCCTCATCCCTTTGAATTCATCTTAGGGCAACTCACTGACCCTAGAATGTAGCTTTAACATAATACACAGTTTATGATAGCTTACAGTATTTTAAATTACAGACAGCATAACACCAGTGCCTCAACTTTAGGGGAAGATGCAGTTTCATCTTAGAGGGATCACTGGTACCTATAAACCAATTAGGCTCTGAGAGACTGTGGACCAGACAGGATGGGATAAATCTGGTGTGAGACACTAATGAAGGCCAAGAAAGACACTGGGTTTTAGCATCATTCCCAGAGAAGAAATGGAAAAAAGGCCTGTGAACCCAGTGATTTCTGTCTTGTTCACTATTGGATTCCTGTCCCTGGTATATAGTGGGCATTCAAAAGTATTTGTTAAATGAGTCTGCATACAGTATATATTATATGCTTCTCAGGTGACATTTATATAGCCATCAATTTCACCCTTTGCCTTAGATGCTAGAAACTTAAAGTTCAGTTTTCCCCCAGCTTTATTGAGGTATAATTGACAAATAAAAAAGCTAAATTTTCAACAGCCTGTGAGATTTTGTCATTTCATGGTGTTGCTTTCCGTATCACCTCAAGCCTTTTAGGATATAAGTGATATAGATTTTTCTTTTTAATGTTGAAACAAGTGATTATCTGTCAGAAATTCGAAAGGTTTGTTGACTTTCTGTTATTTCTAAATGAAAAGAACTTGCAAGTTCCTGAGCACATTAAGTTTATATATGTTTAAAGTTCAAGTTGAAATCATATCTATAGATTCTCATATTTCAAAATACTCAACATTTTTGGTAGAGAAACTGCCAGGTTATCCTAAGTTTTTCCATTTTGATTTTCCTTTCCTTCTTGAAAAGATGAATATACTTGATGAAACTTACATAAACCACATGTTGATTAGTTTTCTGCCCTAAGTTTTAAAATTCTGTATTTTTTTAATGCAGATGTGGAATTAGAAGAAGCTATTAGAAGAAGTCTTGAGGAAATGTAATTAAAGATATTACCACACAACATCAAGTGACCTTGAAGAGACTCAGGATAATGAACTCTTGAGTTTGTTTTCTAAAGGAGACCAGAAACCCACTAGTACAAATGTATTTGAAAACATGTTTTTGCTTTCATATGTTCAAAATCTGATATTTGCTTTGTATTTTTGTGCTATTGTGCAAAAATGTACAGAAGGAATACAATACATGTTAATGCAAATATAAATCATGTATTCTAATATAGATATTACAGTTTCCCAGTTAACTTCGAATTCATATATTTAAGTTAAAAGGATTTAAAAAAAAAAAAAAAGGAAAGCTCTTGACTGTTGTTTATGTTTCCCAAGTAGCATTAGTTCTTTAATTTTATCTGTACTATACAGATGATTCTAGTCTATTTTTTTTAGGCATGAAAATGAATATAAATAAAGGTGCCACAGGTCAATTTTTCTATAAATTCTACTTCTCATGTGTCACTAATATATGATACCTTTGAGATCTTTGTTTATGATTATTAGAAGAGGGTAATGGAAATTAATCATGGAAACATTAAAAATTTTATCAGTGATGTTTTTGGTGGGTATAACACAGATATATATTCTTGCTTTAATTAGAGCAGCACATGGCTAAAATAAAAAATACACCTTAGTTTTTAAAAATTAATTAAAATGAAACCTTTTCCATTCATTTTACCTGCTTATACTTTAGACTTTTATGTGACTTGTATGATCTACTGTTTAAAGGGAAAGATGTCAAAATATTTGCATAAAATTAAACTTATTTTTTAATAATATCAGTCCTTTTTTATATATTTGTGTAAACATAGTATTCAAAAAATGTTGACAGTCTACTCAGGAATAATCTTCCTTATCTTTACAATTTTTATTTCATATGGAATATCTTCAGTTTAGTTATTCATTCAACTGTCAATTTCTTATATTTCGTATTACATATTTAATTCTTACATGTTGCCAGCCACATTGTGAATGATAAAAATTACTATTTAAGTAGAAGACTAAGAAGGGCTTGTCATACTATCTTTGCATATGTCTTACGTTATTTGATCAGAAATCTTATCCCTAAAAATTTTGAGTAGTAATTATTTACCAAACTTAAAAATATTTCTAGAAATATAAAGCCTTTCTTTATATTTAAGACAAAAAGTTATCATGGCCAGAATTTTGTTCCTTTTCTGCAACACTAGATTTTTTAGCATGACATAGAATTGCTTTTTTAAAATTACTATAGTCTTTTCAATCCACATTAGAAACCAATTTGTGTTTTTATTTAAGATGTACTTATTTTCCTCCCTGCTTGCATTTTCTAAAAAGTAGACATTTTAGCATGAGAATTTACCAATCATCTTTCCAAAAGACCACATTGTGCTTTTAATTTTTATGTTAAAGTGTTCAAGCAAAGCTTTAGGAGGTAGTCACTGAGCTGGACCTTAAACACATCTGCAGGAGCTTGCTAAGAAGTGAGGAGCCAAAATAGCATTCCAGAAAGAAGAGTGGTTAAGCAGATATGGGGCAAGAGGAGACAGCACCTTTTTGCCAGAGATGTGATGTACACTGGTGCTCTGTTAAGAAGCTTTTGTGGTGTGTATGGTAGAGAATATTTGAAGCTTTTGATATGACAAGAAAGGAATATTTCTTCATGACCCCTAAAAAAAGGTAATTGGGTGGTTTAATGTTTTAATTAATAATTGTCACTGATTGTATTTCTACTTGTTAAATAATTAAAAATCATTTTAAAATTATTCCATAACATGAACTTAATTTAGACACAAGGAGATGTAATCACTGTATGACATTAGAGAAAGTTATACAGATTATCAAAAGTAAATGTTTCTAATGCTGACAAAGATGCATATTTTTTAATTACATCATTCATTCATTCTTCACTCACAAATATTTATTTAATACTTACCATGTGCCAGTGACTGTTCTAAGCACTTGGGTACACTAGTGAACAAAACAAAGCCCTCACCCTTTTATGGAGCATACATTGGGGGAGAGGTAAGGGTTGGACAGAGTGTTAATCAAGTAAATAAATAAAATAGCATATCTGATGGTGATAAGTATAATAAAGGAAAATGAGGGGAAGGGAATAAATAGTGCAGGGATGGGGGTATTGGGAGGAGGCCTGCTATTTTCAATAGGGTGGTTAGGAACCATCTCACTGATAGATGAGTTTGAGCAAAGACCTGAGGAAGGTGAGAGAATGAGCCATGCAAATATATATATATATATATATATAGAGAGAGAGAGAGAGAGAGAGAGAGAGAGAGAGGAATTCCATGTGGAGGAGGAGAAGGTCTAGAAGGGAACTTGGTACATTCAAGAAAAAAGCAAGGCGGCCAGAATAGCTGAAGCAGGATGAGCTAGGAGAGTAATAGGAGATGAAGTCCTTGAGGTTTTTCTAAGGATTTTGGCTTCTGCTCTATGAGGGGCCATTGTAGGTTTCTAAGAATAAGTGGTGTGATCCGCCTTATTTAGAAGAATTGCTGTATTTATCTTACCAAGACTATACATGAGAGGCAAGAGTAGAACAGGGAGACCAGAGAGGAGAGTATTGCAGTACTTCAGGTGCATATTGACTGGTGTCTCGGACCAGAGTGGTGGCAATGGAATTGGGAAGAATCTAGATATATAACGAAGGTAGAATTGATGGGACTTACTAATGGATTGGATCTAGGATATGAGAGAAAGAGTCCAGGATAATTCTAAAGTCACTTGATAAGACCTTCAGACCATTCACAAAATGTGTTTGGACTTTAAGTTTGTATCATGATATGACAAAATATTTTTAATGAAGTCACATAATCCCCTGCAATAGTAGTTAAATAGTATGAGTTCAGAAGTAAATGGAATCCAGGCTTGAAGGCCTCATCTCTGTTGAAGTAATTAAATAGCTTTGATCCCTAATTAAAGGTTGTGATTCAGCTTTAAACTGTTACCATGTATCATTTTCAGTGCCCTGTACATTTTAATGCTTGCAGTATGAGGCATAGAGCTATCATGAGAGGGCAGCAAAGCACAACTTTTTCAATAGACAAATCTTTGTACTCCTAGCCCTACCCCATCTTTTACTGACCTTTATGGTGGCTAACCTAGGGGCCTACTGCATCTTTTTATTGTAACACAGGATTTAAATAAGTTGGATGTGAAGTGGCCTTCTTACTACCAATTATTTCCCTCAAATTCCAACAGGAATAATTTTTTTCAATAAGAAAACAATTTAAAACCCGTTCATTAGAATGGGTGGAAATGTAAATTCACCTTGCTTCCCATATCTAGCTAGAGGGGAAGGGATGGGGTAGGTTTTTTGGAGTTTTTTGGGGTTTTTTTACTCTACAGCTTCAGCGATGCTCAGGCTTTCACTATTCTCACTCAGGGATGTGAGTGCCTGGTAACTGGACAGGTCAGGTGAGTATAGACTGCCTAGGAGCTGGACTTACGGGCTTCTGTTTCACAAAGGGACCTTTTCTCCCCGTATCAAAGGACTCTTACAGTGTTGTCCTGGCTTTGATTTGTAGGTGCTGGGAGAAACTAAACGAAGCCATCCCTGGGCACACACCCGCAGCCTGTACACCGTTAGGTACCTTCGCGTGCGGGAAGTTGGTTACTTGTGGGCCGCACGGAGAGGCGCGGCGCCGCGGGGCGGGGCCGGGCGTGTTCCGCGGGTCTCCGCACCGGCCGCGGGCTGTTCTCGAGTCCCGGGAGCGGAAGGATCAGCCGACCACGCTGGGTCTGCCCCTCTCAGCGAACGCCCCTCGCGGTGCGTCGGAGGCTTTGGCTTCTCGAGCCCCCGTGGCCAGCGAGCCCCCTCCCAGGCCCCAGGCCCGGCGCCCCCGAGCCCCGCGGGCGCTGCGCCTGTCCTTGTTTGGCCACGCGGCGGCGGCGGCGGCGGTGGTGCCGGCGCGTCCCCCTGGGCCGCCCCCGCGGGCGTCAGAAGGAGGGCGGGCGCTCCGTGCGGTGACGGCGACGCTTGCAGCCCGGAGTGCTCCACTCGCTGCCGCCGGAGAGGCCGGTGACCTCTCGACCGCCCCGCCTCAGCGGCTTAGATGGCTCAGGCTAAGATCAACGCCAAAGCCAACGAGGGGCGCTTCTGCCGCTCCTCCTCCATGGCCGACCGCTCCAGCCGCCTGCTGGAGAGCCTGGACCAGCTGGAGCTCAGGTGAGCCGCCGGCCGGCGGGCGGGCGGGCGGCGCGTGGCGGGCCGGGGCCGGGGGGCACAGTCCCGGGACGGGCTGCGGCGAGGAAGTTGCTTGTTGAGATTTGTCGTGGAGGGACATGGTGCCTTTTGTTTCTCGGTGGGTGCTCCTCTCCTCGTAGGAGAGAAAACGCCTTCGTTTAAAGCCTGTGAGCGCGTTCTTGGTGGCCACGTTCTCAATATAACACACCTGGGCATGTGAGAGCGGAGAAAGATAAGAGAAAATAAAAAGTTACGGTGACGTGACTTGAGATTAAGGACTGTGGCACGCTGGGCCTACAGAACTTCTAGAACGTTCTGGGTGGTCCCAAATGTTTTTAACTCACTCTTTTCCTGTCAGGCGTTTTTAGGGGAGGCAGCAGTTTACCGTGGTCCTGGATCTGAGAAAAGTTTTCTTGTTCCCAAACATTTCAGAGCAAAAAAGGAAAAAAATCCAGGAATTCACCTGAGAGCAAAGATTAGAGAGTAGTAGGACGAATGGGGGGCCTGTGGGCAAACGACAACTGTGTATTTCGTTAATCAAGACATTGCGGCTTTCCTTTCTCTCCTCACCCCCTGTACCATATTCAGGCATTCCGTTAGTCTCAGTATTACTGTGCACCTTCTTATATAGAAGCCACTGCTGACACCTTGAAAGTGCTAGTCACTGACCAGAAAGCATGAAAAGATAGCCACAGTTTTTCACTTTTACGTGCTTAAGATTTTATTAAGTAGTTAATATAGTAGTGGGCTTGTAAAGGATTTCCAAATAATTTAATATGAATGAATTTCGGAAAGACATTTTTCCTTTAACAGTGTATGAAAACTTTTATGTGTTTCCTGTACACGTGTATGTCTCTAACGTTTACTGTGTAAATTTTGTGTGCAGGTGTAGTTAAATGAAAATGTTACTAAGGCACCTACAATCCCCTGAAACTATACACAGGATTTTGTTCCCTAGCTTTCGACAGGTTCTGGATGCGTGAAGAAGTACGTAAACCAAAAAGTTTAAGAAGCACTGCATGTGTGTCTTTACTTCCCTCCATTAATATACCAAAACATGAAGAAGGGTCTGTTTGCCAAAAAATTACATTAATAGCCACAGTATCTCTTAGCAAATTTATTACTATTACTATTGAGAAAAGAACCAGAAAGTGAAAATTCTCCTCCCACAACAGTGTCATGGCTGGCAGCAGAGAAACCTAAGCCCTAAACCAGCTTCTGGGGTTCATCTGAGAATGAGACAAACAGAATAGAGAAGGAATGTTTCCTCAGGGATTTTCACAAAACTAGCAAACCTGACCCATTAAACTCCCAGAAACAGTGGAGCAAAAGTAGAGATTAGTGGCCTCCGCTACTTAAAGTCCCTCTAACTGATATTTCTTTTATTAGCAGCATAGTAAGTAACTCTCACATCTCTCCAGGTCTTTGGAACTTTGAAGGCATGTTCTCAGTCATTTCAGTCTTTCTCCCCTACCCAGAAAGAAAAGATTTTTTTCTTAAAAGAATGAAGAGATCACCCCTCCTTCCTTCAAGCTGAGTCATTGTCCTCAAACTTGAATTAATGCCTCACTTGTGGTAGGTGCAAAAACAGTGCCAAGTGCTCCTCTCTAAAAGAAAGCTGCTGGTTTTTAGTATTATTATATTCTAATGTTTGCCTAATGTAAAATGAATTCTGATTACTGCACATAAGTGATTAAATTACAACTTGCTTAATTAACACTTGAGCTGAGGAGGAAAGTCTGATTAATGTCTCTAATTGTTCATTTCAAGGACTTTTCTAGTAATTCTAGACTTTTGTAAGCTTTGTTTCTTTTAAAAAATAATACTAGCTGAAAACTAAGGAAGTGTTTCAGAAGATAAGCAAAAATAGAGAAAAATGCTAATGCTGATCCTATTAATGTTTTTTTGAAACCACATGGGCAGTGTCACAGGACACTGCACTATTAAAATTAGAATCATACCTAGAAGAAGATAGATTTTTAAAAGAAAACATGAAACATATGTAATTTGATTCTAACAAATTGATTTCATATTACGTGTGACTGATAAAGTAGTGTGTTGGGTAGAATAAAACGTTAAAGTTTGTACTTAGAAGTGTTGTGCACTTACTGTTCCCCCACCACACTCTCAGTTGCAAAACTGATAAGTTCCATATGAAACTGCAAACAAGATAATACCAAATGCTTTATGATCTGGGGTCTGAACTGGCCTACATTATGTTTAAAATGTTTGGCATCAATTCTACAAACTAGTAAAGAATTTCCATTTGTTTCTAATACTTTATCAGTATACTAGCCTTTCTTTGTTGATTGCTTCGTCCTAAAGAGATGTTTCCTTTCTCTCCTGGTTTTCATGATCAATTCTAAATGGAGTCTGAATTTTGCATTTGTTAGTGGCTCAAGTCACCTTGCTTATTATTGTTACTTCTTAACAGTTATAATTTATAAATAACACATGTAAACATTTATTAATTTAATGAGTACTGACTCTGTGCCAGGCCCCATGTCTTTGTGGAAGTTACTGTTATCTCCATTCTACAGATGGGAAATTAAGGCTTAGAAGCTTAAATGACGTGTCCAAGGTCACACAACTAGAGAGTAATGGACTCCAAATTTGAACACAGGAAGTCTGGCTCTCCAGGCTTTATGCCTGAATTTAGTTAAATATGTCATATTTACAAGTCTATGAATGATATATGGAAGAATATATGATTTTACTGAAAGGGATGAAAATTCAATTTAAATTAGCCTTTAACTTAGTAAATATTGAACACCCACTGTGTGCCAGATATTAGGTGGCTCCTAGAAGGCTCAAGATGGTAATGAAGATGTTTGAGGGGTAGGTTTTAGAGATTAGTAGAGGGAATGATAGGACTGGGAGATTGGCTGTCACACATTTCCCAAAACTGGTCATGTAGTAGCTCCTTCCCCCCTCCTATCAGCCTGTTTGCTGTGGCTTAACCTGCAGCCAGGAAATGAAGTGTTTGGGCAGGGGGACATGGATCATTTTTCTGACTCAAATTTTCTCATTAGGGTGTGCCATTGTTCCAGGAGCCACAAAACAAGATGACATCATAGTTAATATTGTATAACAGCCTGCAATTTAAAAGAGCACTTTCATATACATTGTCATTTGAAACTTACAAAACTCCTTGAGGCAGGAGGAGGGCACATATTATCTCTTCTGGAAATGAGGGAACTGAGGTCCAAAGGGATTAAGTGGCTTGCCCAGGGACAAACTACTGATGAGTAGTTCTTAACACTAAAAACACCAGTCCCTTTTATTACACCCAAGTGTCTTGATAGTAAATGTAATTTAAAATGTTGGTGACGATTAAGAAAACCCTTCCAAATTTTACACAGCCTAAAATATTAAGTGATCCTTGGTAGCATTGTTTTGATACAAGAGTATAGAATAAGAGGACTATGAGTTTAAGAACCTATTTTAGAAATTCTTTCACATAAATCCATGATATGAGCATTTGCCATTTTCCTTCCTTTTTATGAATGCACAGATTACTGTTATTAATAAATAAGCCTGCATTCATGGTAAGTATATAATAACTTCTATGAAGCTAAGGTATGCCAGCACCAATCCTAGGCATGTTATGCATATTAATTCATGTATATATAATTTTTAGTCAATGCTGTCAGTCACTTCGTTAAACTTTTTATCTGCTTTACTTCACTCAGTCACAACCGCCATCTCATTATTATTCCTAATTCATAGATGAGGAAATTGAGGCTAAGAAAATAAACTACTTAAGGTCCCACAGCTAGTATGTGGCAGCGCCAGTAGTTTCCACTGCATACTCTATTGGCTGATGTATCAATAGTAGCTACAGTCTTGGTGAAACTGCTATTGTATATGCTTCTCTTAAGTCTGCCAACACTTTGTCCTTTTGATACCTACTCTGTAGAGATTTGTAAGGTGCCCGAGACCTGGGAACTGGCTGAAGATGTACACACTCCAGTTTTGTCCTCGTATGAATATTCTGACTAAAATTTCTTTTTGTCAAAGCCTACTTAGTTGTGATTTCATGCAGAGTTTTCCAGGAGCACAGCCCAGGCCAGCCTTGATGTGAGGATAAGTTCTTTCCCAATTTGGACATGTAGCTGCTTCCAGGATCTGTTAGTGAAAACAGAACTACCCCTCTGTGGCAAGAGATGTATTGTCAGATGAGATATTAAAAAACATGAAAGATAAAGTGAGATGGTACAGCATTTGTCTAACCGGAGTTCCAGAAGAAAAATAATAGAATGGGAGACAGGGAATATTCAAAGAAACGATGGCTAAGAATTTTCTAGAACTAATGGAAAATTTGCAGACAAAAGATTTATATATGAGTTTAAGCATAGCAATAGCTGACAGACAGTACAAATAGAACTTAAACTAAATTGAGATCTAGGTTCAGCTTTTTAAAAGAAAAAATTAAAACTAAAATGTAGTCCATACACTAAACATGTACAATGCCAAAGGAAGCATTAATTGCCTTAAAGGAGAGGAAAGGAAGGGGGAGTTGTTAAGGAAACAGTTCCTGCCAAAGGGATTCGGTTTCGAAGAGGATCACCAAGTAGAAAAGGGTCAGGGAGAAAGAATGTTATAGGAAGAGGGAATACAAATGAAAAGCCCATGATCCCTCCCTCAAAAAAAAGCCTGAAATCTTTACATTCCGAAGAATGACATTTGATCTTTACTATGAATTGAATAGGATATACATAAAAATGTATATACAAATTTCTATAAAAAATGAAATCTGATTTTCACAGGGAAAATAATGCCCTGGCAATTTCTATTATGTATTTTTAAAAAAGCCTTGTGAGAGGGAAAACAAAACACAACACTTAGAAGTTCCGTCTAATTTTATTAGATCTCCTTTAATGGCAAAATATTCTGTTCATATGATGGGTTTATTATATATTTTTTTAGAATGTCTCCTTTTAATCTATTTTGTTAACTCCATGAACTTACTATTGTAAGTTCATTGTGGTAAATGAAACCCTCCTAAAAAGAAGAACAGCATTCAGTTCTCTATTATAGTCTTACAACTGAATACAATTGTTAAAAAATTAATCTCTTCTTTCAACATCTTCTCATTTACCAATCACATGATTCATCTGTGTCATTTATCTAAATACTAGAGTCATGGTTTGTGTTTTTAACATAAACATTTCATATTAGTGCCAACTCAATCTCTTTCATATGTTCTAGGCCCCAGTTTATCTATCTGAGAGTTCACTAATTTAAAATATTCAAGTAAATAGTGAAATGGTACTGGAAGAGGGCCTGATACTGCATTACTACTACTTTGTAGAACATTGTATTTAATGGTATTCTCCAGCCAAATTTTTCACGTGAGATTCTTACCAGCTTTTTTTTACTGGCTCTTAGAAACACAAAGTTCAATATATATCTAATGTCTTGAAGAATAAAGCCACTCTTGTGATTTTGCAGCCTATCAGTGCTATTTTTGGTTATAACAGGTGGGTGACGGAACGGGAAAAGGCATATGTGTGGTTGGAGTGAGGAAGGGGGATCCTTTTATGGAATTGACATGTGCTAAAACATTGGTGAGGTTGTTCCTTCTGTGCTTACTTAAAGCAGCAACCAGGATTAGATCTTTTGCCATCTTGTATTTCTAGTATTTCTTGTATCACCATCCAAATACTGGTGATAGGTCTGTCACTATTTCATTTTGTAAAAGTTGGCAGCTTAGTTACTACTGTAATCTATAATAAGAAAGTGCCCTGGAAATAGAGCACTTTACATATACAAGGTATTTTGTTTCCTCTTGCTCTCATGATTCTACAACCTAGTTATTTAATGACTAAGTATGTTTAAGGGTATGTGTAGTAAGTGCATGTGTGTGTAGTTGGAGGAGGTGGGGAAAGTAGTGCTTTTATAGTTTGATCAAGGCTTTACACCAAAAAACTACAGAAGCTTTTCTTTAAATTTGAGAAAAGACAAAAATGCCCCCATCACTGCCACTGTTACAGTACTGGAGGACCATAAAGAAAAAAAAATAAGAGGTATCAGATTGAGAAGGAAGAGATAAAAATTGTTGCAGATGATATGGTCATCAACCTAGAAGAAGCAATAGAATCAACAAGACTGACCATTAAAATGTGTAAGTGTAAATCAAAGTTGCCAGTTACAAGATGAACCTACAAAAACAGAATTTCTCAAACCAGCAGTAGATTAGAAAACGTAATTAAAATTATTCAAGTATCTAGAACTCTCAAGAATCCACAAGACTACTATGAATACTACTTCAAAACTCTAATAAAGTATATAGCAGATCTAAAATAGTGAAGAAATATATGCCTGTGAATGGAATGGCAACATTATAAAGATACCAAATTTCTCCCAATTTTTTAAGAAACCCAGTAAACTTACTCTAAAGTTTAATGGGGCAATAAAGGTCCATAAATAGCTAAATTATCTTTAAAGATTGGGGGGCCTGCTTTACCAAATATTAAGGCATAGTACAAGGCCAGTGCTATTAAAAAAAAAAGGTATTGGTGTAAGAACGGTGAAATATACTAATGTATGGAATAGAGATTTTAGAGGTAAATTTAATATACAACTCATTGGGAAAATGGCTTACTATTTGGAGAAAAATAAAACAAAATCCTTAACTATTTAATACATATAAGGGTGGATTCTAGGTAGATTCAAGACATAAGTATAATAAAGATAAAACTATAAAGTTAATAGAAGAAAATGTAGGAAAATATCTTATGACACAGGGATGAGGAAAACTTCAAAAGCATAAACCTTAAGGCAAAACAAACAAAAAAGATGAATTTGATCACATCAAAATAAGGTCCTCTGTTCAGTGAAGGACATCCCAAAGTTCATATATGAAGGATGAGAGATGGTTGCAGTGTCTGTAACCAATAAGGAATTAATATCTTGAATATGCAAATCAACAAGAAGATAGTAACTCCTATTTAAACAAAGAAAAAACAAAATGAGAAGTCTATGAACAGGCTAACAAGAATACAGAAATGTCCAAAATTATTAATAATGAAAAATGAAATTAAAACTGACATATCAGTGTACATCTATTAGACTGGCAGCAAATAGAAAGTTGGAAAATGTTGAGTATTGGTAGGGATGTAGAGACTCCTTTGCTGTGGAAAGTCGACTGGCACAGCCATTCTGGAAAATAATCATATCAAGTCAGATTCAGGGGACACATATTCTGTGTCTCAGCAATTCTGCCCTGGGATATATATACTTAAGGAAATTCTTATCAAGGTCCTTAAGTGGACCTGTATTCACTGAAGTGTTATTTATAGTAATGAGAAGTTGGTGGACAACCTGAGTGTCTATCTGTGGGAGAGTAGAGAGGTAAAATCAGGTAGGGATACTACACATGGAGTATTGAGCATTTAGAAGCATCTGACTAGGCCGGGCGCGGTGGCTCAGGCCTGTAATCCTAGTTCTCTGGGAGGCCGAGGCGGGCGGATCGCTCAACGTCAGGAGTTCGAAACTAGCCTGAGCAAGAGCGAGACCCCGTCTCTACTAAAAA
>VBSM01000361.1:22311818-22328233 GCA_008086735.1 Cheirogaleus medius
AAAAAAAAAAAAAACCAGAATGAGATATAAATGTAAAATACATAAACAGTACAGATTTTATAAGAACAAATACAAATAGATAAACACTAAATAGAATGATTGATGGCAAGGGAGGAAAATGGGAGTGAGGCAAGTGGATAAAAAAATAGAAAAAATGAAAGAATTTTAAAACAGGGATGAAGAATTTTTGAAAATTTTTTAATGATCCTATTAAACTTGACTTGGATTCAGTGAAGATGAAGAAAATTAATAGGAATAACATCCTTCAAATAACTGTTTTCCCAATTTCTGTAGAGTTGAAGCTTTGAGAGACGCAGCAACTGCTGTTGAGCAAGAGAAAGAAATCCTCCTGGAAATGATCCACAGTATCCAAAACAGCCAGGACATGAGGCAGATCAGTGACGGTGAGAGCCATTTCCACAGAAGGGGAAGGGGACTCGTCTTTTACACCCCTTTACGGGGTTTATGATCAGTGTGGGTCAGTTTTTGCTTGACTTGTGGTATGTGTACTCCAGGCTTCAGTATTTAATGTGAGCTGTGGAGAACAGCTGCAGCTTTCAGTTTATTACAGCAACCACTTGCTCAGAGATCATTCTTTCCAGCGTGCTCCTACCCCCAGGTCTGGAGTGACAGGAAAAGGCCTGCCAGCTCCAGAAGAGCTAGCCGCAAGCAGTAAGGCCATGTGTTTCACCTCAAGTTCATGTTCCTAACTTCAGTTCTTTACAAGTTACTGGAGTGCAGGAGATACAAAAGCAGAGGGAAAAGCTGAGAGACTGAAAGCAGAGAAGTAAACACAAAAGAAGATGGATTGAGGTGTAACATAAAGAGAGGAAAAGGAGAAAATGAGGTAAATTATGGGACCAGTAAAACCCATTAATGTAAAAATGTGCTCTTCGTTTTCATATGAAGAGCATGACCACCGACTTTCTTTCATTGGCACTGAACTTCCTAATTAGGCTCCTTGGGTGCCTCACAGGACAAGCTAGTGGGCCAGGCAGCTGGTGAGATGAGTGTGCAGTCTGACTCCAGACCAGAATGGTCACACATCCACATCTAGTCTGTTTCTTCCCCATCCTGGCCAAAGATCAATGAATTAGGAAGTAAGTTACGGAATAGGACCAGCAGGAGATTGCTGACTTTTTCATATAAGTAGTGAAATGTTTACAGAGCTGCTTTTACCATCATTGCCTCCTTGTGTTTGCCAAGACCTAGACCACTGGCCTGCTTAAATCTATGTGGAGGAGATGAAGTCAGTGCCTAGTTTTGTGGCCAGCTTATCTTTTACTATAATGGCTACATTTTCTTAGCCAAAATTTGGAGCAGTGTATAAACATACACGTCCTTATGAAGAGATCTGGGACATCTGATTTCTGAAGCTCTACCCAGCACAAACGCTATGCTTACTGCTCACCCTGTGTTAGGACTTGGTCTCTATTCCAGTTGCAAATGCATACCTGCCCAAACTTTTGCAGATGTACTAACTTGAGCAGTCATCTGGTATCCCACGTATAAAGATTTTCAGGGAAAGGTATTTATTCTACCACCTCTCTCTCTAATACACTTCATCAGTTAATCTTATATGCTATAGTTCTAGCTTTTACCTTTAAAAATTTCAAAGCAGAAGTACTTACAGAAAATAATAAATTTGGCCACAAATTAATGCCTTAGTGTTCTTGACATAGATAAGTTTATGTCTCATACTGATTGATATTTCAAAACTTTTTTATGTTTAGGAGAAAGAGAAGAATTAAATCTGACTGCAAACCGTTTGATGGGACGAACTCTCACCGTTGAAGTTTCAGTAGAAACAATTAGAAACCCCCAGCAGCAAGAATCCCTAAAGCATGCCACAAGGATTATTGATGAGGTAGTCAATAAGTTTCTGGATGATTTGGGAAATGCCAAGAGTCATTTAATGTCACTCTACAGTGCATGTTCGTCTGAAGTGCCACCGGGGCCAGTTGATCAGAAGTTTCAATCCATAGTAATTGGATGTGCTCTTGAAGATCAGAAGAAAATTAAAAGAAGATTAGAGACTCTGCTTAGAAATATTGAAAACTCTGATAAGGCCATCAAGCTATTAGAGCATTCTAAAGGAGCTGGTTCTAAAACTCTGCAACAAAATTCTGAAAACAAATTTAATTAGTGTTCAAACCTAAGGGCATTTACAAATAATGATGTAAAAATGATAAAATACTATTTTAAGTGATAACTAGTTCTTTACGTTAGGCGTAACCACTTGTTTGATACTGAGAGTTGTTTCAGATGAGGGAAATATTCCATCCAGTGTCATCAGTTTTGTGAATAACAAAACTAGAAATATTTTAATTATCTATCCAGAAGTTTTTAGATTGAATTCTTGTTTTGTACTAGGGTCTAGCATATTATATATATTTTACTATTCTGTGGATGTATACATAGTGTGTGAGGTAAAATAAGTGCTCAGCTAGGAGCAAAAGCATCACTGCTCTTTCTGGGGCTTTCTCTGGCATGGAAACACATTCACACCTAGGGCATTTAAGTTGATTAGAAATACTTTACCCTGAGCAGCACGTACACTTACTACTATACACATAGTGTTAACAAAGCATTGTGCTTTTAGAGGGATAAAAGAAATCACAAAACAAGAAACTTTCCCTGTGTCCTCTCATTCAGCAATTTTTAAGGCATCTGTATCAAATGATTTTGAACTTAAGGATTTATGCATCTCGTAATATGAATGTATTTTTGATATATATGACCACGTGATATAAAATGTGAGAAAATCACCTATAATTTTACCACTGTGAACAATTATATATCCACTTCATCTTTTCTCAAATGCATTTCTCTAAAATTTCAATGTTGTAACTTGCCTTTTTTTAAGTTAAACACTGCTATAAAGTCTGCCTAATTGTCAATAAGCTCTATTTTGTATAATTATATCATAATTTATGTATCCATTCCCTCTTACTGGGTATTGAGGTTGTTTCCAACTTGTTGCTATTACTGCAACATATTTATGTATATTGGGCTTTTTCCTTCTTTTTTGGTTGTTTTTGATTTTCTTTGTATAAATTCCCAGCAGTGGGTGGGTTTTTTGGGTCAAAGAATATATACATTTTCATGGCCTGATACATATTTCTAAATTTTTTTGTGTAAAAGTTAATATTTTATACTTTCTTCCTTATAGTTCACGAAATCTTAATAGCATTGAGCATTCAATTTTACCTAACATTAGATATAAAACCTTAGTTACATTTTTATTTACTAACAAGGTTGACCAGTGTCGTCGATTCTTCTTTTATCTATGCTAAATGAAACTATAGAACACTTATCTGTTCAATGTAACTAGTGCTATTGATACACAAAAACCTCAACAACTTCCCCAAATACTATTTCAAAATGAATATACCCAATGCAACTTTTATTAGAATGTAGGCATTCTTTACACTGAAAACAAGATCCAGATTCATTTTATATATTTTTATATATATATATATCAACGCAAACATTATTGAGCTTCATTTTCTGTACAAAAATGCCAAGTTAGTTTCTATTTATAAAAAGCAATTACAATCTGAGGATATTCATGGTTACTTCCTTTGCCAGCCCCAACTCTGCCTCATTTAAATCTTTTCATTTCATGGGAAACATTAATTCGATCTGTGGCAAAGCCTGTTGGTTTGTTAGCAGACTCTGATTTGCTGTCATCAAGGCTCACTGTCAGATGAAGATTTTTCTTTTTGAGTCACCTTTTTCTAACCAGCTTTTTGAAAATTAAATGGACAATCAAGTTTTCCTCAGGTTCTCAAATATCATCAGCATCTGTAAATCCCTTCCACTCTGGGAAATACCACATACACCCCTTGCCATTCACTCTAACGTCCAGTCCAGGACTTTTTCTACCACAAATTATGTTGGCTCTGCCTCCTTGACCTTTGTATTCTTTGCATTGTTTCTTTCCCATTTTTTGCAGTGGGGTTTTATTGGAGGCCATTCATTTCTTATCATGATTTGAAGAGCTGTGATCCACCATCTCCAAGCTGCTTGGGGTTCCTGGTCTGCAGTGTCTCCAGCCCTCTGTACCTCCAGCTTGGGCCACATCCAAGGGGCAGGGAACTCAATGTGTTGATCCTTAACATGTATTTTTACTTATAAGAAAGGGGGTATAGTTTATTTTCAAATGATGAATTAACCAAGAGTCACATTTTACCCTCATTTAAACTGTCATCTCTTATGTAGATAATAGAGTTAGATTATAAGGGCATTTAGCGTATGTTTTGCCCTGTCCCAATTCTATACTGGTCCTAGAATGTAACAGGGTAATGGACAGCCCTTTTGCCATCCCTCGTCAGCACTGCTTCCCAGTGCTTTCTGCCTTCACCTTTAAGGACAGGCTCCCTGGAGTGTGACAGCTAGCAGGACCTGCAGAGGAGTTGACAGAAGTGCACTCAAAATCCATCAACAAGGACAGAGTGAAAATCCTTCCCGCCTAAAAGTATGGCAAATATGGAATTGACCCTTATGGTATTTAAGGACCTTGACATTAAAAAAAAAAAAAAAAATCCCCAGGCTTTCAGCAGTGTGGGAGGGGGATAATGAATGTGAATTGGCAGCTTCCAGTGGTGCTTCCTTCCCAGGACCAGTGTTGCATCCTTCAGGGGGCACCATTCACATCGTAGTCTATTTAACAAAACATTGGTCAAGCGAGGTGTTAAGCACAGGGACACAATGAATACACACATGGTCCTTTGTATTGATGGGGCTCAGTTCAGCACCCTGACTCAGAGTGCTTAGAGTTCGCACCAGAAAGGTGATCAACTGGCCTGGTGCGGTGGCTCACACCTGTAATCCCAGCACTCTGGGAGGCCGAGGTGGGCGGATCATTTGAGCTCAGGAGTTCGAAACCAGCCTGAGCAAGAGCGAGACCCCATCTCTACTAAAAAATAGAAAGAAATTAATTGGCCAACTAAAATATAGAAAAAATTAGCCGGGCATGGTGGCGCATGCCTGTAGTCCCAGCTACTTGGGAGGCTGAGGCAGAAGGATCGCCTGAGCCCAGGAGTTTGAGGTTGCTGTGAGCGAGGCTGACGCCACGGCACTCTAGCCGGGGCAACAGAGTGAGACTCTGTCTCAAAAAAAAAAAGGTGATCAACTAATGAAGAATTCTTCTCTAACATTTTAAAATTGGAAAGCATGAAATAATTTAACAACTCCTGGAAGCGGCAGAGTAAGGATCTGGCAAACTAAAAAACATGCAATGATTTTTAACTAGGAAACATCCATGTATTTTTGTCCCTTTCAAATGAGTGATGATTGTGATAAATGCTGATACATTTGAAGATATATCACTTATGGCTAGATTTTAGTTTTTAAAAGACACAAATGAAAGTAAAAGAGCTGAGAATCTTGGAAAAGAAAAGGAAACAAGGACACAAGTGAACTTGAGCTTAGCCATTTTTTTTTCTTGTATGTCTACTCAGACAACAAGCAGTAAAATGAAAATGGACTTTCTGCTTAGGGACATACCACATTCTTAAATTTTCAGTCATGAACTAAGAGTAAACGAATTGAACTAGATCATGCCATCTTTTAATTATCTACCTCAAACTATTAAATATTGTTGCAAGTATGCTTCCCTTGCATATCATGAGGATACAAATCAATCACTGTGAAGGTTGATTTCAGTAACTAGTCCAGCTTTTTTTTTTTTTTTTTTTCTGTTGCCCGGGCTAGAGTGCCATGGCGTCAGCCTAGCTCACAGCAACCTCAAACTCCTGGGCTCAAGCAATCCTTCTGCCTCAGCCTCCCGAGTAGCTGGGACTACAGGCATGCATCACCATGCCCGGCTCATTTTTTCTATATATTTTTAGTTGGCCAATTAATTTCTTTCTATTTTTAGTAGAGACAGGGTCTGGCTCTTGCTCAGGCTGGTTTTGAACTCCTAACCTTGAGCGATCCGCCCGCCTCGCCCTCCCAGAATGCTAGGATTACAGGCGTGAGCCACCGCGCCTGGCCACTAGTCCAGCTTTAACAGGCAGTGTTCCAGGGAAGACTACGATATGTTAAGCTGGGCACAGTTTGTGCAAAAGTTTGATAAAAGGTATCAGAAAAGATTGAAAACTCTGGCACTGGAAAACAGATCTAACATTCAGATCTGTGGAGTATTATAAATACATCTCCAAATGTAATCATTCCACCTCAGAGGTCTGAAGATGATTCAAGCCCCAGGACAAAAAACACAGAGCATACACAGAGGACCTGGCATGAGCTCCCAACCCCACCACTAATCAGCAGAGGACCCCAGGACATGTAATTTAACTTCTATAAGTCCCTGCCCTCCCAAATTATAAAATCAAGGTACTAATGCTCCTCCTATAAGTTATGAAGTGTAAACCAGATACTGCATGCAAGGTGCTGAGCATGGTGTCTAACACATAGCACTTGTTAAATAAATTTGAACTATACAATTATTTTATACCACAATATAACATAAATGCATATGTTGTTATTTGGGGGCCAAAAGCCTCTAAACCAGACAAAAAACTTTTTAAAACAGATACTAATAAAATAATAAAAGTTCCAAGGCAAAATGAAACCACAGCATTACTAAGTTGCATTAAATAACCACTATCAATAAAATGAGTATGTGAAACACGAAATATTTTTAGGTTTTTAGATTTTTAAAGAAGTCACATTATACCTTTCACTATTTAGTTCCACGCTGGTGATACCCATCACACATATCACACAAAATTCCAGCTTTGAAATGCATTTATTTTTTGATTATTGGAATTCATCTTTCATGAAATTTTTATCAAGTAGTGTATTTTAAATTACACTTGAGAGCATAACTGCAATCCAATAGCAATACATACAAGTGGTTTTCCATTTAAATTTACAAAAGCATTATTTATTAGTAACAAAAATATAGAAGGGGTTCGGTTTTCCTTTGAATCCAAAGTTTTAATTTTTAGAAGACATTTACCAACATCCTACTATGGATATTTCAAGAGCAAGAAGAAAATGGAGCACTACCAAATAAAGATTATTACAGCCAAATCATCCAGTTACCCAGGATTTTGGTGATTGGGTATTTCAGAGTCTAATGTAGTTTTAAATATTTCCTGTTAGCAAATAAATTCACCTGTGTGATAGATTTACATACTGTATAGGTGAAAACCTAAAGAGTGACAAAAATACACATGAAATTCATATCTAATAGCTAAAACTGAATAAATCTACTTGTTCATTAGATAGGTGCCATGTGAGACAAGCTTTGACCCCATCAGTTCATTTTGTTTTCACAGAAACAGACACTACTGATACATCAATGGGAACATTTCAGCAGATTACCAGTAACTATTTCAAAGGTTTTGAAAAGGATGCTAACAATAAGATGTTACATTAAGACAGTACAGCACTGTAAGGACATTAGGTTCTAAGGCCAACTCCTCATTCTAAGATACTAAGAAAAAGTCTCAGTTCCTAAAAGTCACAGGTACAATGCAGTATGTGTTGCTGAGAGTTCTAAGCACTGCAATGCCAACTTCTGAAACACCATCTAACTTCACTCTACGAGGGAAGTCATTCATCCTCTTTTTGGTAGTGTTAGCTTAACCTTATTTTGAAAAAAATACACGTGTGCTATCAACTTTGGGCAGATAAAAAACCATTTATCCTGGTTTTACTTAACTATATCGCCTTACGTGAGCTATTCTGTAGACTATTTAATTCATAGGCAGAGACTGAAAAAGGAAAAGGAATCCTGAGGAACTCTTGAAATATGGCAATTATTCCACAGCTATATGTCTGCATAATAAAGATTAGCCATAAGGTAAAAAAGTAGATTAGAGCACAAATGCACAATAACCTGGAATCTTGGACAAGTTTCTCTATAGTATACATGGACTCATTAGATATTACTAATAAACTTATTTTGTCAATTTTGAAAGCTTTAGAAATTGAGAAATTAACATCACTTGTGGCTGGTTTTCAGGCCTACTTGATTATTTAAAATGACTAATTATGGTTAGGTTTAAAATACAGCAGTGCAAATTAAAAATTCAAATGTATAACAAAGATTTCTCTTCAGTTTTTATTTTAAAAAAAGGATAAAGGCAGGAGGATTGCTTGAGCTCAGAAGTATGAGGTTGCAGCGAGCTATTGTGACGCCACTGCATACTCTAGCTGAGGCGACAGAGCGAGACTCTGTCTCAAAAAAAAAAAAAAAGAAAAGAAAAAAAGGATAAAACTAAGTAAATAAAATTATATTACAAATATAGAAGAACCACAACCATCAGAGATGATATTTTTGATATAGAAAAGTAACACACTTTTACCCATATGCATTTAATTAATATGAAATATAACTACAACACATTATATAATGATTTTTCTGCTAAGAAAGACCATAAGTATTTGCCGCAAAATATATTTTGTGCAAAAATTAAAGAGACTGTATTTCCAGAGAGTAGAAAAGATGAATCACTAGCAGGTATCCACTGTTAGGAACTAAGTTTCTCCCCCAATGCTATCCCACTGCCAGCAATGGGAGTGGTAACAACTGGTGACATAAAAATAAACATTTTATATTACTTTGAAATAGATAATGCCAGATCGATTTCAATATTATGAAAAGTGAACATTTACTCTTGACCACTTACGGACACACCCTAGGAAATTCTATTATGTTCTCAACATTAATCTGGGCAGGAGGATGAGGGTGGTGCAGATGGAAGACTTAAAAAAATAAAGATAAAACATAAAAGAGGAATACATAAAATATCTAGTACAAATAATGAAAAATGACTTCATGACACATTTTCCAAAAAAAGTTATTTTTACGTATTTTGAAATTCTGTAAAAACCAGATATATTGAAAGGGGTTATTTATAGGTTAAAAACAAAGCCATTGATGAATGATAATCAGTTTTAACAGAGTTCATGCAATTATCTTAGTTGGAAAGCTACTATCCCAAGTCACAAAATTTATGCTCTGACACATGATTTCATTATTAAATCACTTCTTAAATTATGTATGTGGTGCTGACAGCACTTGAGACAGTGCTATACAAACTAAAGGTTATAGAAATTTTAAGCGATAATCTTAAAATACCATACAAAAATGTGTACACAAAAGGATGCTTTAGAGTTGCAGGGTATTATAAAATACATAATTTGGATTAGGATTAATCATCTGTGCATTTTTAAAAAATGGTTAGAATAATCTTGTAAGTTCAAAGTTGGATTCTCAGCAGCAAAAGGTGCTAGATACACCACCACACTTCAAGGGACCTCCTGAATGACCAGAGAGGTGCCGTGTACCTTCTTAAAGACTCTGGCTAACCTTATGACGGCAAGAGCTCACCATGCTTGGGGCAGCCACATGAAAAAGATTTTACAAGTCTCACCTAGGAGATGCTCTAGCATTAAAATGTTCGCACTCCTCTTTTATGTACCCTGTCAGAAAGGAAAACTACTTTTAAAAGATATTATAAACAATATAAATTCTGATAGTAAAGCACTATAAAAAGTAAGTATGATATTTTTGGCACAAAGCACTTTTTAAATTCACGCTCATTTTGCAAAATAGAAGTCTGGAATCTCTCATTTGAAAATAAAAACATATACACAATGTGTAAATGGTTTTACAAAGGAATTAATTAGAATCTACATTTCCTTAAATACTGCACATACTTTCAGTTCACTCTAGTACCAGATATCTGCATGCATACCTCCACATTCTACATTATACAGATATTGCACAAGTAACATTGCCAAAATACACGCTAATGCAGTCTGGCAAGATTTAGGGTTTACCTTTCTGTATTATTTTTTGTAAGTATTCAGATTCAATACTATTTTCCAGAAAAGCTAGACGACCAATTTCAGAAAAAGAATGCTTATTATCTTTCCCTGATCCATAATATTAAAATTGGTACCAATATATTTAGGCATTTCAATGTGTTTTCCAGCATTTAAAATTCAGCAAAACCTGTTTTTGACCATTTCTTACAGCATTCCCTCAAAAATAGGAGAGGCTTTGTCTAATGTAAAAAACTTAAAATAAGTCCATAGGGCAGTAATTTTTCCACCAGAGGTCTCACTCTACATTCTGAAAAGCATCGTGGAGCTATGTTTAAGCCTGTCAACTTTCAGAGACCCATTCGGTGCAAAGTCTGCTAAAAAAATTTGTAACATACCATGACAGCCAGATGGGTTTCTTACTGAATTGCACAATAGAATTCGATTTTTTTCTTCCCTAAAACATGTTAGAGTATGCTACAGCTGCTAAAAGGATTTCTGTTTTTCTTGGTCCTTTGTTTGTTGGGTCTAAGATTGATGACATCTCCACCATTAAGGGTACTTGAATTCTGACCCGAGTGACTTCCACCAGATGTATTAAAGACACCTGTATAAATTGAGGGAAAACACAGAGATTGACACTGATACTCCTCAGAGTTACCTGTTGCATCCAGCCTGTTAGTAAAATCAGTAATATTTTCAAGTATTTATAAATTTTTAAGCATACAGTTGAGTGGTATTAAATATATTCATAATGTTGTGGCACAATCACCACCATCCACTTCTATAACTCTTTTCATCTTTAAAACTGAAACTCTATACCCATTAAATAATAACTCCCCATTCCTCCTCTGCCCATGCCCTGGCAACCACCATTCTATTTTCTGTCTCTGATTTTAACTACTCTACCTCATATAAATGGAATCATACAGTATATTTTTGTGACTTTCACGTGGCATGTCTTCAAGGTTCATCCATGTTGTAGCATACTGCAGAATTTCCACTCTATGTATATACCACATTTTGCTTATCCATTCACACATTGACAGACACTTAAGTACTGACAATTTTAAAGCTTTTGTTTTCATTTCATTTATTTTTTAATAGCTAATATACAAGGCACAAAGTTCAAGGGGTACAAAAGAGGTCACACTAAAGTATCCTTTGCACCCTAATCCCTCCCCCTTGCCAGTTTTCCTCCCCTAAGGCAAACATGTTATCAGTTTTCCTATATATCCTTCCAGAAATATTTTATGCATATGTAGGAAAAAATGCATATATATTCTTTTTCCCTCTCCTTTCTACCCAAACTATGGCATATTCTACACACTGTTCTGCATCTTTTCACTAACAATCTATTTTTGAAATTTGGAGTCAGTAAATATGATAATTTTAATAACTTGCTGATTTCACATCATATAACTTTCTAAAGAATACCTAATTTGTAGTTAACAACAGTATTTGTGAGATTTTATGTTAATAAAAACATTGCATATTTAAGAGCTGGTAGTAATAGAAATTTTTCCTACATAGGCTAAAACAACAACAAAAAAGTGACATGGGCTAACAACAGCAAACAAGTGGTCTATGAATAAAGTGACAGGTAGCTAAAAGAGATGAACTAAAGAAAAACTTTTAACTATTATAGTTTCCATTTTGAACTGTGCTGTTCACAAAATGAAATCTCTAATTTATGAACTATTTAGCATCCATGATATACAAAGCTCCAGGCCAGAGATACTATCAGGGATACAAAGATGATTAAGATCAATTTTTGCCCACAAGAAGTTTACAATCTAACAAGCAAGACAAGATGGTAAACAAGTATTTCTATAAGACATTATATGTTAAGTGTCATAAAACAGACACAAGATCCTACAGATTCAAAGGAAGGACTGGCTAAGTCATAAGAAAGGAAAAACTACCTGATGAAGGTGGAACTGGACACTTGGTGATGCCCTGGACTTAGGTCTCTGTTCTTTTAGAAGAGCATGGAGGCTGTAGCTTGAGCCAGATATATAGCTGAGAGAGCTTTCTAGATAGTCCTTGAGGAATGAATAGTTCTTCAAAAGAAGATGAGAAAGAGAGGTCATTCTCGATAGAAGAAACAAAATGAGTAAAAGTGAAGAAGTAAGAAAGCATGGGACAGGCTCAGGGAAGATCAAGACCTCTGAGAGAAGCAGCACCCAGGGTATGTATATAATAGTGGGGCATAAGGCTACACAGAAGGATGAACAAAACTGCCTTTAAATGTTGGAATGAAGAGAATCTTCGTTTACTTTGTTTCATTAAAGAGGTTTCATTAGATTGTTGGAACAAGACAGGAGTGGGGCCAAGGAGACTAGACTAGGCAGAAGCTCACTGCAAATGTCCTATGTTGTTTCACAAAGCTTATGAGGTATCTGATGGCAGGAACTTATGCAATAAAAATGGCAAAGAAAAAAGAAGCCAGAACCCAGGAAAAAAATCTAAGTTAAAACAGGTCAAAAACTGATGTGCGTGTTTATGTGTACGTAGTGGGCAGGATGGAATACAAATATGAAGTCCTTAAAAGATTACACAGAAGACTTAGAACCAGCAAATTTGGCTCCCATATTTCCGGAAGCCAAAGCAAACAGGGAGACATGGTCAATCAGTTACTGTGAAAGAGAAGACAACACACTTGTTCTTCAGGGAATGCTAAAGATCCGCTAACATAACATTAAAAAAAAAAAAATCATTAACAGGTAATAAGCAAGATGGTAAGAAAGGGAAAAGGTAAAAGCCAATACAAACACGCAGTCAGAATAACAAGTATTATAAAGCTCCTTTATATAAAGGACAGGCCTTTATAAACAATCTTTATATCTCTGCTGTCTTTAATCTATCATATGAACTTACAAAATTTTAATGGTAAAAAAACAAAAGTTTAACTCAATATACCTTTTAACAAGAGACTTGATTCTTGAAAATTTAATAATCACTGATTTAAGAGTTTTTAATCATATTTCTTAAAGAAATTAGCATATATTTTTAAAAATATATATTAATAATGAGTTGAAAATAAATTTACCAAGTAAACATGAGCTATAATAAAATTTCCTGGTACTTACCAATTTTGTTACTACTTGAATGCATTCGTTCTGGATCTTCAGCTATTTGTTGTTTGAGTTTTTGAAGATATTTTTCAGCCAAATATTTAAAAACTGGAATAAAACCCCCCCAACCAAGTCAATATGATTTATACATGTAAATCTGTTATTTCATATTACTTATTATAATATTTGTAGTTACTAAACAAATTCAAAGTTAGAATTAGAAGCATACAATCTAGTTAAAAATTCAACTTTTAAAAATTATTTGGGCAATTCTGAGAATTACAATGATAATACTAATAAACATATAGTGGCATTTTACTAGTAAAAAAGTGAAATAATACTTGTAGACACTGGCTCTTTTGCTTTAAGTAATTGAATAGTGACTAATATTCAGCAACACTAAACTGACTCAGTCTTAAAAAGATGTTTATTTTCTTTAGGTGAAGAAAAATACCCAGAACAGATACCTGAGCAACAATCCAGTTGCAATCTAATAAGTTGCAATTCTAGAATGAGAAAAATAACAAGCATCTTTCTCTAATCTCACTTTATTAAACTGGGAAATATTATTAAACAAATTAAGGTCACTGTAACTACCTAATGGAATATCTACTACAGTGTAGTTCTAAAACAATTTAGTAATTTTTAAAAGATATGCATTAAAAACACATATATGCATACACACACATAGATAGCTTAGATTTTTGAAGATGATAATAAAAACCCCAAACCTCACCAGAGTAACAAGTATTCAAGGACATTAGTAAATAATTAAAGACTCTAACTCAAAGAAGCAGAATGCCTTCAAATTTCACTTGATGTTGCATGACAAAAAGAACATTTTGTTCTCATTATAAATATAATTTCTAAACAACACAACAGAAAAAGCATAGGAACAAAACAAACTTGTTGCAATGTATTTTTTAAAAAGGCAACTTACCTTCATTCACATTTAGATCTTCTTTCACTGATGTTCTGTAGAATCTTAACTTTAACCTTTTTGCCAGTGCCTCAGCTTCCTCACTGCACATCAATTAAAAACATCCTTATAAAGTACCTACTGACAGCTTGTTTTAAAGTCACTTTCAATTACATTTACTGAATACAGTTTGGCAGGGCGGGGTGAGAAGGCGGATCAGATCCTTCAGAAAATGTTCACATTTCTTTTAAAAGAAACTTGATATTGATGCCCAGTTAAATAAAACCAGCTGAAAGCTATGTTCTCACTTAGTGCTTGAACAGATTTTTAGTCTTCACTACCCTTAGGGGATAAACACTAATAACTATTATACTGTATCTGTACACAGAAGGCTTTTCTATAAAGTCACTATCTCTAGCCCTAAAATAATTAAATATCACTTTTCTTTACATAATATTTTAATTAATTTTCTCCTTATCTTTTTAAGAACATTTGGATTTAATTACACTCTGAAAATCTTACAGTGAATTACTCATTTTATTCTTGCTGGCCATGAAATGTCGTTGCTGCCAAAAGCCAAAGTCAGCATATTAATGACTGTGTCTACAAGAGTGGACTCCTAATTTTAGTTTTGTTAGGACTCCTGACTGTGGACTCCTGATATTAGTTTTATTAGTACTGTAGTAACCATGCTTTAAATGGCTCCAAAAGATCCCCTATCTCCTGGTCTTCATGCGCTTGTGTAGTTTCCTCTCACACTAGGTAATCTAGATTGGTCTGGGTGTCTAATAATATACAACAGAAGTAATAGTATGTGACTTCTGAGACTGAGTCATAAGAAACATTGTGGCTTCTGCCTTGTTCTCTTTTAGATCACCTGCTCTGGGGGAAGCTATCATTTTGTGAAAACGCTCAAGCAGCCCAAAGGAGAGGCCCACGTGCCAAAGAACAGGCCTTCTGCCAAGTAAGTAAGGAAGGGATGGTTGGGCCTACTCAAGCCTTTCTGTGACTATAGGCCTAGCCAAAATCTTGACTGCAACCATGAAAAACCAGCTAAGCCACTCCCAAATTCCTGACCTACAGAAACTGTCATATAACAGGCATTTGTTTTAAGCCACTAAGTTTTGAGCTAATTTGTTATACAGCAACAGACAGCTAATACAAGAACACATAGAAAAAACAAGGTAAAAACCAAGCAAAGATTTTTAAAGCTAGCAAAAATATTAATAATGCAATGACTAAATATTCATAGGTGGAAATTATCTGGATGCTAGACTCTGCCCACAAATTTGAGCATAATAGTTTTATATATACAAAAAATATGAACCTGAACCCTTTATTTAAATATATCAACACAGGATAGCTACTTATTCTAGATACTAAAACATCTAGGGATGCTTTTCTTAACATTCTTACTATATCCAGGTTTGACTTAACATGAAGAATTGGATTTGTGGTACAAGGACCTGAGGTTGGAATTGTAAAAGAGCCCTAAAAATTTATTCCTTTAATTTACTCTACTTATGAATCTGTGGATTTTTTTTAGCCCAAACTAAATTTGGGCTATCTATAGACTAACTCACAGAAAATTTAAGTAAACTAAAACCGTTAAGTAATTAAAACCTTCAAACTATAATATAAAATCTTTCCTAAAGTTTGGTATCTATGCAAAAATTAAAATATGTTTTAACTTCATAGAATTACTATCCCTCCTCCCCCAAAAGTAGCCATCTTACTTCTTTATACAAGAATCATCCAAAAGATCAATCTTGTTTTGTACAAGTACAGTTGGTATATCTCCAACTTCAGCTACTACTTTCTCCCTCCAACTGGAAATTGCTTCAAAAGATTCCCTGTCTGTGGTAGAAAACACAAGCACGCAAGCCTGGGCTCCTGTAAGGTCACAAAATAAAAATGTTATTTACATTAATAAAACAATCCCATGCAGGGTGGGGGCAACTTTTATCTATTCAAAACAACTTTTATGTAAATAAATGTTGAACTCATCTTTGTAACACTGCTTATTTTTCAACATACACTCTATTTTCAAACTCAGAGAACCAATTTTTATCAAGAACAATGCTTCTCAAATGTGTTCAAGTGTCAAAGTTGCCTCAAAACCATGTACTTTTTTTTTGAACACCACAAATATATTTAATTCCATTGTAAGAGCGAGATAGGATGGTAAACTAAGAATGAATGGTAGGTTGTTTCCAAGTTATTCTTGTTAACATTTGTCATTTGCTTAATTTCTTTCAGTACAAATTTAAGAAAAATTTATGAGAAAAAAATCATAATTTGCTCATTTTTCACTTTTTAAAAAAATTTGTATTATTTTTAGTAGAATATCAGTGATCCTAAGGAATATAATTTGAGAACCAATGGCAAAAGTAAAATATCCATTTATATACACATATACATATACACACACACGTATATTTACAGTGGAGGTGGGGGAAGCTTTACACCCTGTTCAACTGCATAATTCCTGTATTGGATCCACTGACAATATTTTAACCATCAACTGTCACTTTGGGCTGATAATACTTAAGATTAAAAATATGGCTGGGGGCCGCGCGCGGTGGCTCACGCCTTTAATCCTAGCACTCTGGGAGGCCGAGGCGGGAGGA
>VBSM01000361.1:22330441-22346224 GCA_008086735.1 Cheirogaleus medius
AAAAAAAAAAAAATCTGCCATCCAGAGGGCCCCAACCTCAGACAACAATAGCACCTGCCACGGTACCGTTGCCTCCCAATTCCCTCTCCTCCTACATCTGACCCAGGAGAAGGAAGAAACATCTCTTGTAAGCTAGGGAGAAGAATGGAGAAGGAATAAAGCAACCAACATCCCCTTCCTAGACCACAGCTACTTGCCTGTTAAAAGTCTCAGAATGGATAAGAGATTTAATGCTAAATGACATTTGGAGTTTTGATTATTACACAGGATTACTGGCTATTCTAATTTCCAAATTGAGATTAAGACTAGAACTATGAGGCAGTTGAAAAAAATTACTTGAGAGTGACCAGAAAAGACATGAACTAAAGGGAATTTTCATTTAAGGTCAAAGAAAGGACTTCCCCCTCCTCCTACCGCCCAGTAAAAAGTAAGGGGGTGGGGAGAGACAAAAACAAAAGTTGTATTTTGGTAACTTATGAGCTGTGCCTGTTCAACATACCAATTACTATAAATATTATTAATTCAAAAATGACACTATATCATGATCCTTTCTTTTTCTTCCTTTGATCTCAAGTTCTTTGTTGGTACCAGTTATCTTTAGGAAAGTTAATGCTTTAAATTTCTCTGTTCTAGTCATTTGGACATATCTTACACTCTTCATATTTAAAGGCAGCTAGTGTTTTCACTTCATTTGAGACCCCAAAAGGCTTCCTAATATGATCTGTGCTCTGTTGTAACCTATTTACAAGAAGGTCATGTTTCAACATGTCCTGACTACAATTAAGTCACCATTCCAAGACCATAATGATGCCTTTGAACAATGTTTTTGGCATAATAGGTTTTTTAAATAAATTATAATAAAATTTAAAAAATTTTTTTTTAATTTGTTGATTTTTATGCAGTATGAATAACATATTTCTAGGATTTAAACCAGTAAATCATAATTTTATAAGGCATAGTGTTTCTATCACTAAATTTGTATCTTAACGCATTCTTTCTAGCCCTTACCTTCTCTTCCTGATCTTTATTTCTATTTATTTACATCATTACCTGACTCTGTACTAGTAGCAGATATTATCTGATTGCCTAGGTGGCATCTCTTCCTAAAAACACCTCTCCCCACTGTCTAGTAGCCATATGGTTTAGGTGGACTAAACCCCTATCCTCTGCTGGGGTGGGGGTTACATGATTCAAGCCAATTAATCACATTCCTCTGACTATTACAGTCAAGTCAAGGGTAGTCTAATCAGACAAAAGCTCAGGATTTCATTGTTGTGAGAAGTAACGCTCCCCAAGGATGTAAACACAGCATGTGGCTTTCATTGCACCTGGCAGCGATCTTGCAACCAAGAGGAAAACCAGCATGAGGAGGTATTCCACACAGGGAGGAGGCAAGGCCAGGAGAATCAGTAAGGTTACAGCCTGAACAAACCACAAGTAAAATCTATGCTACTTCCAGACTTTTCTATGAAATCAATAAACCTTCTTTGTAGTTTAAACCAGTTTGAAATTACTTTTCTGTTGTCAGCAACCAAAAGCATTCTGATGGAACCCCAAAAGAAAATACAGAAGAATGTTCAATATGCCATTTTTCAAATTTATGTATAATTGCTACTTTTTCTTCCTTAATTCAAATTGTATTGTGATGTTTATTTTTACAATTTAGAAAAAGAAGCAGCTGAAATTCCAAAGACCTCAGTATCCTACCCTCTTTGCCATTTTAATATAGTTGGCTAAAAAAAATTACATTATTAAGATAAGCTTTTAACAGACATCTATTTATAAGCTTAAGGACACTTTAAAATGTTAAGTATAGAGAAACCAAAGCTATTTAAAGTCTTTTAGTTCAAAAAACACAGTAATTTAAATATCACCCACAGTAAATTAAGATGTAAATACTAATAATTATGGGCTCTCTGTTTAGTTTCTGGCAGAAAATGGTTTTTGCACACATATTAAAGGAAAATGGTATGATTTGAGGAGATCTTAAAAGTACTAACCTATAATAAGAAGTACACAAAAGGCTGGGTATGGTGGCTCATACCTATAATCTTAGCATTCTGGGGAGGCTGAGCCAGGAAGATTGCTTGAGGCTAGGAGTTTGAGACCAGCCTGGGCAACATACCGAGACCCCATCTCTTAAAAAAAAAAAATATCAGCCCAACATGGTGGCATGTCCTGTAGTCCCAGCTACTTGGGAAGCTGAGACAGTATGGCCTGAACTCATGACTTGGACTTTCAACGCTGCAGTGAGCTACTGTGCCACCTCACTCCAGCCTGGGTGACAGAGCAAGATCCTGTCCCTAAAAAATAAATTTAAAAAAAAAGACAAGAAAGAAAGAATTTGGATATTTCTCAAGGGTAAAGTGCATGTGCGGAATCAACAGATGAGGCTACATATACAAGGAGAAGCACAATCGCAATGTCCTGTATGTATGATGCTAAAGTGTCTGACCTTCTTCCTCAACCAAGAGAAAGTTACTTAAGAGTTTTAACCAAGGAAGTAATTTGATAGTGGGAAGAATAAAATAGTTTTCATTTGATTGCATCTATTTTCTCAAAGAAGAACAAAGCAAGGAAATTAACTGAGAGTGGAAAGGAGGAAGGGTTCCTGAAGGTTAAGGCAAGAGAAAACATAAATAGCTCTTTTAGAAAATGGTAAAAAGAACTGATTAAAGAAATGTATTAAAAGTGTCTGGCAGCACCGAGTACTCATTAAAAGTTATGTGATCAAAGTTCAGTCAGAACGATTCTGTCTGATATTCTCAATAAGGCTCAAGTGCATGGATGCAGATTAGTAGATAGCTGGGTTTAATTGGATTGGGCATTTTGCTGAGCAAGTAATATGCAGAGAGTGCTAGTTAGGACTTAAACGGTGTGCAAGCAAATGTTTACAGGACTAGAAATATTAATCTAAGTTAAGGCCGTATGGAAGGTCATATTTAAAAAGTGGCAGGGTAAGGTGAAAAGAAGTTCTAAATGGTTTCAAGGACAATTAAGAGTCTGGGAATTAAAGTTAGAAAGCTGGAATTAGCAAGTGGTGGTTACAGAGTGGGAGGCTACAGTGGCTTAGATTTTAGAAGTAACAAAAAAGACTATTGGCCTTGATAAGGACAAGGAAATGAGCAACAGGCTGAATTTTCAAAAAGTAATCTGAACAATTATGGAGAAGAAAATGAGCCAGATGCCAGTGTTATCAGGAAGGAGGCAGAAGTCCATGGACCAGAGCAACCAGTGGGGATTAGTGGTAGGTAAAGGTCTCATGACTTGGACTTTCAAAGTGCTGAAGTTTTGGAAGATGCCTTCTGTCCAGTATCCTTCAGGTCTTCAAGAATGTGGGGATGTGGGGATATAGGTAAAAAGATGGTCACCACCAGAGAAGGCACAGGGGAAGTCATGTCTTTAAGAAACAATTAAGTTTTACTTACAAAAAGGTGAAAAGTTCAGAAAAGAGGGCTGTCAGAGAAGTTGATTGTCAGTCAACTGTGCCTTTATATCTCACACAACATCTGGGAAATACAGCGTATTAAATGCTTGTCAATATGAATTATCAATTAATATTTGTTTGGCATCAACAGGCCATAATGTTACGTGGTACTGGATCAAACTTTCAATTACTGTGTTCTCTCATTTCAGTTACCATTGGCAGTAAGTCAGAGGAACAATGAGAATGGTATTTTAAATTCCAAAAGAAAAGGATTAAATTTTAAAGAAAAATGTTAACAGGAAACTTTAAGTTCTATTTAAAAGTTTAATTTAGGCTTTTCTTAAGGAATTTAAGCCCACATTTTAGAACCTTAAGTTCTATAGTCATGCTTCCTTCCTCTCATAGGTATCTCTCACTTCTATGAATTCTTATAGTGCTGAAAAGGCTTTACTGTGTGATTTCATGTGTCACAACAAAATGCCATCTTATTTGCAGGGACTTTACTTTTTCCTATGTTAGCTTCCACTCTCTGACTATATAATCATTTCCTTGGGATCAGAGTAGGCATTTCCTTGGGATCTGACTGATTTGATCTGGGAATGCCTAAACAAGTCAAATAATTCTAAGGCACAAACAAACTGTCTATAGTACAAAATGTTATTTGCCACTCTACAAGATCTTTAGAAAAATAATGAACTGGGAAAAGTATTTAAAAAACACTTTGCAAGCAAGCATTTTAACTATTCTTGCAGAGAATTTATATGGGAAACAAGGAAAGCAAAGTTCTTTATTTAGCCAAAATAACATGCCCACACACACACAAAAAATAAATTCTGCATTTTACCTCGATAGTAGGCCTTTGTAATTGCATCAAATTCCTCTTGACCTGCAGTATCCCATAACATTAGTCTCACATCTTCATCATTAACTCTGAAACAAGAGATAAATGTATTTCATATGTAAAGGAAAATATTTTTTTTTTTTGAGACAGAGTCTCACTCTGTTGCCCAGGCTAGAGTGAGTGCCGTGGCATCAGCCTCGCTCACAGCAACCTCAAACTCCTGGGCTCGAGCAATCCTCCTGCCTCAGCCTCCCGAGTAGCTGGGACTACAGGCATGCGCCACCATGCCTGGCTCATTTTTTCTATATATTTTTAGTTGGCCAATTAATTGCTTTCTATTTATAGTAGAGTCGGGGTCTCGCTCTTGCTCAGGCTGGTTTCGAAATCCTGAGCTCAAGCAATCCGCCCACCTCGGCCTCCCAGAGAGCTAGGATTACAGGCGTGAGCCACCACGCCCGGCCCCTAAAGGAAAATATTTTTAGTAATATAGCTTTGTGTATATTTTTATTTTTCAAATCCAAAGGTATTAAAACTACATATGCTCCTCACCTTACGATAGGGTTATATTCCAATAAGCCCATTCAGGGGTTATATCCTGATAAACTCATTGCAAGTCAAAAATAGTGTAAATCAAAAATGCATGTAATATCCCAATAAACCCATCATAAAGAAAAAAATCATAAGTCGAACCATTCTAAGTCCAGCTGCTCCTTGAGTTAAGATGGGGCTATGGCCTGGTAAACCCATCATAAAGTTTGAAACTCATAAGTTGAACCACCATAAACTGGGGACCAGCTGTGCACTGTCAGCTTCACTCTGAAAAAGTCTGAGTACTTTTAAGCTGTAGCTTTACATATGATTTGGATTTACCTGCCATGTTTTTTCCTTTGACAACAGTCACAGGTAGTAGTGGTTCTAGGACAGGCGTCCTCAAACTACGGCCCGCGGGCCACATTTATCCTGCTCGCCGGGTGTTTTTGCCACCGCTGCCTGTCCTGCATAGCAGCCGACTCGTCCCGGGCCCACAGTGCGCATGTGTAGAATGTGCGCCGCACTCTCCAACGGCCCTCCAACGGTCTGAGGGACAGTGAACTGGCCCCGTTTAAAAAGTCTGAGGACCCCTGCTCTAGGATGAGCAGTATTAGGAAAGGTCAGGGCTTGCTCTCCTCTCTCTAAACCATCCTAATGGGTCCTGGTGCTTAAAGATAGAATGAGAATGAGAAGGGGAAAAAGCAGTTTACCTGCTTTTGGTTGCCCTTTAACTTAAAATCTACTCTACTTTGTCATACAGTTGATTCTCATTATTCATAGTAGTTATGTTTTATAATGTCACTGTGAACACTGAATTAGCAAATACTGAACCACTGCTCCTAGGGGAAATACAGGGTCAGGTTCCTGAGAACCCCTGAGTACATAACCTTGTTTTGTGTTTCTGTTTAAAGACACCTTATTACTATATACTGTAAATTCATTAACACTGAACTCATAACCAATAGCACTATAATTCATGTGTGAACAAAGCATATCTAACACACATATTTTTTCCGTAAGGTACATCACAACCTTCCTGTAATCAAAAACACTAAACAGCACTACCACTGGGGGCCTTTTTGAACAGCAAAATCATCAACAAAAAGTACAAAATATAGCCCTAAACAGAACACAAACAGGACACATGTCTACTGTATGAAAGCTGAAGCAAGAAGGAAGAGTATCACCTTGTTTGACAAACTCAAAAGTCCATGTTGGGCAACTTCAATTCTTTGCTGCTCTGTGCATGTCCACAAATGAGCGCAAAAGCACTACAAATACTGATTTGAGGGCTACAAATAAATTTTAGCAAGAATCTATGAATAATGAGGATCAACTACATACTTAAAATAGTTATTTGCTTTCAGGTAAATATGGAAGTATTTAAAAAAAAAAAAAAAGAGGGTGGCCGGGCGCAGTGGCTCACACCTGTAATCCTAGCAATTTGGGAGGCTGAGGCAGGAGGATCGCTTGAGGCCAGGAGTTTGAGACCAGCCTGGGCAATAGCAAGACCCGTCTCTACAAAAAATAAAAAAATTAGCTGGGCATGGTGGCACGTGTCTATAATCCCAGCTACTTGGGTGGAGGATTGCTTGAACCCAGAAATTCAAGGTTACAGTGAACTAGGATGGCACCATTCCAGCCTCAGAGAGAGTGTAAGACCCTGTCTCTAAAAAAAACAAACACAAAATAGAGGATAATAGAATACAGATCAGAAATGAACCAATCTTTAAAACAATGAACACGATTATCTTTGACGTTAAAGTTGGACCAGTAAGTCAGATTTGTTTAATGTTTCCTATTTCTATAATACATTTTAGTTTGTCTCCTATGGTTTAAAAAATCTTTAAAAGGTCTCAAGATTAATGACAAAAAGTATTACTCTGATGTGCTGTAGATTCCAACTGGATTCCTCCTAAATATGCACTTACTTCTTTAGAGTAAAAGCAAATTATAAATTCTCCTATATAGTCTTCTATACAGTCTTACATAGACTCTATACGACTTCTAGACAGTCTTGCCCAATTTTAAAAAGAGACATTCTAAGCAAAAAGAGCTTGTAATGTAAGAGATGAAAACTTTATTTTAAGAGATGGGTAACTTTCATTCCAAATAAAATAGCAAACGGAAATCTCATTAGAGTCAAGCATCAGTTTGTGTTTTAGAAATGCCCAAGGTGTCACCAATAAATATAAAACACGTATGAGATAAGGAAATTGGTGGTTTGCTGGTAGTTTAGTGGTAAGGAAAAAAAAAAAAGGTGGAAAGGGAAGAGGGGAGTAGAAGAAAAAAGAAAAATGAGAGAGGAAGGGAAAAGAGATGAAAGAAAAAAAAGACAGAAAGAAGGATAAAGATACTTATGGTAATGAGTAATTGAAAACAACCATCAACTGCCACTAGTTGCCTAACCTTGGACTGCACTGTAATTAATTACTATTATTCCAGTGAAAGTCTTGCACAAATCAAAACCAAAGGGATAAAATGGCCAAGTACATACTGGATTTGTCGCTCCAAAAAATCAACTCCAATGGTTTTCTTGTAGTCTTTTGTAAAAATGCCTTTGCAATATCGCTGAATCATACTTGATTTTCCAACTGCTCCATTCCCTACAACCACCATCTTGATGGCCACTTCCATATCTTCCTCCAACATTTTGAAGTTGAAGTTGAAGTTTTGGAGTTGAAATAGTTTCTGTGCCAACTCTAATTCCAGGCGATTAGATCTTCTCTCTCAAATCTGTGGTTTAAAATGACATTATTTTTTCATGACACAAAAATTGTACAAAATAAACTATAATTTTTTGTTAAGAAATAATCATATTGCATTGCAAGAATATGTTTCCATGAATGAGGCCCTCTTCTCACCCCTTTTAGATAATATAAATTCTTTGAAAGGTAAAACAATATCATTCTTTTTTAATCCTCACCAACAGCATAATGCATAACATTCATGTATCAATAAATGCCTAGATCTACAGAGTTCTCCCTTTATAGAAATGAAGACTACAGGCATTCAACTTGAGGCCTAATTTAAAGCTGCCACTTACTATATCTGTGCTCTTAATGAAGTTATTGCTTAACCTCTGTAAGCTTCCATTTCCTGGCAATAATATCTGCCTCATAGGGTTGTTAATTAATGACACATATAAAGCACTTGGCATAGTGAAAGCTAAGCATTCAAAAATTAGTACAGGGTGAGCATCCTTAATCCAAAAATCCAAAATCTGAAATGCTCCAAAATCTGAAACTTTTTGAGTACTGACATGATGCAAGTGGAAAATTCCATACCTTATGTGTAAGGGGTCATACTCAAAATGCAGTCAAAACATTTTTTCATGCACAAATTTAAAATATTGTATAAAATTACCTTCAGGCTATGTGTCTAAGGTATATATGAGAAATAAATGAATTTCTTGTTTAGACTTAGGTGCCATCCTCATGTTACTTGCTCATATCTCATTATATAGAGACAACTATTTCAACATCCAAAATCTGAAACACTTCTGGTCTCAAGCATTCTGAATGAGATACTTAACCTATAGTTTTACATAACATAATAAACCCTCCACAGTATATCATCAAATGGGCAAAAAATATAAAATCTGTGGAAACTGCTTTTCAACCTCACAGGTAATAATATCCCTATAAGAGCACCCCAAAGAAAGGTTTTATATAATAAGGTACAACCATGTGTTAGCATTGGGTTCTTAGTTACACTGCTTTAGTGTTCAGGTTACAATAAATCCTGTACAAATAATTTATACCACACACTCTCGCTTTAGTTTCAGATTAGTTATAGTTACTCACACAATGAAAGTAATACAATATGCACTGTTTGCATTTTAGACTGAAAGGAAGAGAAAGTCATTTTCTTCTTAAAATTACTAGTTAGGCTCCTGCTCATTTAGGTATTAAATTCTAACTACCTTAACTGAAAATCCATCTATACAACCATCTACACCAAGCAAGTCTGAAATGTGAAGAACATTCCTTTCTTTGTCCCTAATAGAGTCTCAGCAATTGTCCCTAGTACTTCACAAACTTGAATGATCAGAATAATTATCTAGGAGTATACTTGTTAAAGTATGGGTTCTGGGTCTCTACCTCAGATATAATTAATCAGAAATCTCAGGAGTCTCATTTTTAAAACAAGCACAGAAGTGCTGCTTAACTCTTCCTCCAAGAAAAGCCAGTTGGCAGTCTCCAGCTGCCACACCTTCAGGATCCGTGGCACTGCCCACTCCCGCTGAGTCCACGCTCTGTCCAAGGTGAAGACGGAACAGGCAGTGCCTGTTCAAGAGTCAGGCCAGCTCTGCCCAACACGGAACTCCTCTTTGCTCTGGGGCTCCTATCAATCTGGTTGAGATGTTCTCAGAGCTGCACTGCAGATTGGGGCTCTTTCCACCCAATCCGCCTTTCTCCTTTCACAGGTGTCAAACTGGCATTGCAGCCTGAAGGCCTTCCTCTTTATCCATCCCAGCCATTTACCCCAGTAAATCTCTTGTATTTCTAATTCCATCTTGATGTTTGCTTCATGGAGAACCTGAATGGACACACATCCCAAGTGATTTTATAATCAAGAAAATGTTAGAACCATTACCCTAGGCTAGTGACTCTCAATCTTGGCTACACACTGGAATCATACAGAGAACTTTAAAAAATAAGGTGCCTGGATTCTGTCCTCTGAGTATGTGATTTCAATGGTCTAGGGTACAACCTGGACATCAAGTGCCAGCACCCTCCTACTCTACAGAAAGGTGTGGTCTTTAGGACACCAGGACATTTACGGTTAAATCTAAAATTCTTTACTTTTCTTTTCTTTTTTTTTTTTTTGAGACAGAGTCTCACTCTGTCGCTAGCTGTGGTGTCAGCCTACTTCACAGCAACCTCAAACTCCTGGGCTCAAGCGATCCTTCTGCGTCAGCCTCCTGAGTATCTGGGACTACAGACACACATCACCACAGCCGGCTTATTTTTTCTATTTTTAGTAGAAACGGGGTCTCACTCTTGCTCAGGCTGGTCTTGAACTCCTGAGCTCCAGCAATCCTCCCGCCTCGGCCTCCCAGAGTGCTAGGATTACAGGCATGAGCCACTGCGCCTGGCCTAAATCTAAAATTCTTAACATAATCTGACCCTTGCAGCTGTAACTCACACTGGTCACTTCCTAAAAACAGATCCCTTTTCTCTATTGAAACAATTCTTTAGCCCAGAAGACTGTGAAATTCAAAAACAACAACAAAAAACTTAATACATTTTATACTTTTAAAAATATATACTTCAGAGACTTTTGCTTCTGGAACGAAAGAACAGACATATTTTTCTCTATTCTTTCCTCTAACTATAACTAAAAATTCTGGGCATTATACTATAAAAACCATGAGACTCTGAAAAGTGGAAAGAAGGAAGAGTGGCTAGAGACCACAGGACACAAGGAACAACTACCATGAGTTATTTTCCTTGTGTTCGTTTTACCTCATATACCCCATACTGTATTATGGACAAGCCAGTAACCAGGAAATGCCAACAAATAAGGCCCCAACAAAAGCCTACTCTCTTGAGCCAAAGGACCAGGAGAGGACCAAGAAAGGTACAACCCAGCAAGTAGCATGACAGAAAACACACCCTTGTGAGGATTATAATGATGTGCCCCAACTTGCCCTGTGGTGTCAGGGAAGACCAACTAGGGAGCCAGGAGTTTCAGCCCCACTGGGGTAAGAAAGGGATCCCTCCACCATCACTAAGGTATCACTGGAGACCCTGTGAGAGCCTGGACTTCCACCTCATCCAGAAATTCAGAGTCATCCCTCCCCGTCTTTACCTCCCCTTCCTTGCTAGGGTAGTATCAGAAGAAGCCATTAGAAAGCCAGGACTTGAACCATCCCTCAGTGGTAATAAGGCCATCCCCCCATTCCCTGCAGTGTCAGTGGGGACCACAGGTGGAAGAAGGTGCCCCTCCTCCTCCCAGCCAGGGTGGTGTTAGTGCGGCCTAATGGAGGGCTATCATGCCTAGTACGAGGCCTACTCTCAGTTTCAATGGAAGACAAGTAGGGAACGTGGAGTTTTACCCCCCAACACCTGGCAGTAAGGAGGTAGTGCCCCACTTTTCCTCTGTTTAGGGCACTGTCAGAGGAAGCAAACTAAAAGAGAACATTTAACTGAGATCCAGAAAATCATAACACAATAACCAAAATGTCCTGATTTCCATCAAAAATCACTCAGCACACTAAGAACCAGGAAAAATCTTAACTTGAATGCAAAAGACAATCAACAGACACTGGCAACAAGATGACAGACATTAGAATTATCTAACAAGGATTTTAAAAATAAAAATAGTTAGCTGGCAGTCAAGGAGCAATTATGGACACACTTGAAACAAACGTAAAATATAAAAAGTCCCATCAAAGAAACAGAAAATATAAAGAAGAACCAAATGGAAAGTTTAGAGCCAAAAATTATAATAACCAACATAAAAAATTTAATGACAGGCTCAAGAGTAGAAGGGACACATGAAAAAAATTACTGAACTTGAAAACAGAACAATAAAGAGTACGCAAGCTGAACAACACAGAGTAAATAGACTGAAATAAAGGGCAGAGTCTCAGAGACCTGTGGAACTAAACAAAAAATCTAATATGTATGTCATCAGAGTTTCAGAAGGAGAGGAGAAAGAAGACAGGGCTGAGAAAGCATTTGAAGAAATAATGGCTGAAAATTTCCCAAATTTGAAAAAATTAAACCGACAGATTCAGGAAGTTGAGTGAATTCCAGACAGGATAAACCTAACAAAATCCAGACCAAGACACACCAAAGTCAAACTTCTAAAAACTTAAAGACAAAGAAATCATTTTGAAAGCAGCCAGAGGAAAAAAGATGCACTACCTATAGGGGAAAAACAATTTAAATGACAGTGAATTTCTCATCAGAATCATGGAAGCCAGAAGGCAGTGGCACATCATTTTTTGATCACTAAAAGAAAAGAACTGTCAACCCAGAATTGTATATCCAATGAAAGAGAAATCAAGATAATCTCCCATGAGGGAAAACTAACAGCATTTGTTGATAGCAGACCTATATAAAAAGAACAGCTAAAGGAATTTCTCTAAACAGAAAGGAAATGATTAAAAAAAATTGGGGGCTAGGCATGGTGGCTCACTTCTGTAATCCTAGCACTCTGAGAGGCCAAGGCGGGAGGATCACTTGAGATCAGGAGTTTGAGACCAGCCTGAGCAAGAGCAAGAGCCCGTCTCTACTGAAAAATAGAAAGAAATTAGTCAGGCAACTAAAAATATATAGAAAAAATTAGCCAGGCATCGTGGCATGATGGCATGCCTGTAGTCCCAGCTACTCGGGAGGCTGAGGCAGCAGGATAGCTTGAGCCCAGGAGCCTGAGGTTGCTGTGAGCCAGGCTGAAGCCACACCACTCTAGACCAGGCAATAGAGTGAGACTCTGTCTCAAAAAAAAAAAAAAAATTGGACTATCAGAACAAAAGAAAGAGCATGGTAAGAATAAAAATATTGTTAAATGTAATAGATTTTCCTTCTCTTGAGTGTTTGTTCTAAATTAGGTTTGACAGTTGAAACAAAAATTATAAAACTATCCAATGTGATGTTCAATAAATGTAGATAAGATATTTAAGACAATTAATTATAAATGGGGAGGATAAAGGAATGTAAAGGCTGGTGAGTGTTCTACACTTCACTTGAACTGGTAAGATATTAATACCAAGAGATATGTGATAAATTACATTTACAATCATATACCACATAACAATATTTTGGTCAACATGGACTGCATATATGACAGTGGTCCCATAAGATTAGACAACTACATTTTTACTGTAACTTTTCTATGTTTAGATATACAAACACCACTGTGTTACAGTTGCCTACAGGATTCAGTACAGTAACATGCTATACAGGTTTGAGCCTAGGAGCAATAAGCTATACCATATAGCCTAGATGTGTAGTAGGCTATACCATCTAGATTTCTGAACTCTATGATGTTCACACAATGATGAAATTGCCTAACAGTGCCTAACTCAACAGTATCCCCATCATTAAACAATGCATGACTGTGTATAATGTAATACCCAGAGCAACCACTAAAAAAGTAATACAAAGAAATAAACTCAAAAACAGATAAATCAAAATGAAATTCTAAAAACACATAAAAAATTGGAATCTATTTGACATTTATAGAACTGTCCACAAAACAACAGCAGAATATAGTTCCTTTCAAACACCAAGTAAACATATGCCAAGATAGAACATATTCTGGGCCATAAAACAAACCTCAATGAACTTATAATAATGGAAATCATACAGGATATCTTTACTGACTACAATGGACTCAAACTAAAAATCAGTAACAGAAAGATAACAGGAAAATCTCCATAAATTTGGAAACTAAAAACATACACTGCTAAACTATCTGTGGTTGCTTGAGCCCAGGGGATTTAGACCAGCCTAACATAGACCCTGTCTCCACACACAAAAAATTTTTTTTTAAATTAGCCAGGCGTGATGGTGCACGTCTGTCATCCCGGATACTCAGGAGGATCGCTTGAGCCCAGAAGTTCAAGGATGCAGTGAGCTATGATCAGACCACTGCACACCAGCTGGGGTGACAGAGCAAGACCCTGTCTCAAAAATCATCATCATCATCATCTTTGGGTCAAAGAAGTCTCAAGAGAAATAAAAAAATTGAATTTAATGAAAATGAAAATAGAGTATGTGAAAATTTGTGGAACACAGCTAAAGAAGTGCTAAAAGGGAAATTTAGAGCACTAAGTACTTACCTTAGAAAACAGGAAAAGTCTCAAATCAATAATCTAAGCTCCCACCTCAAGAAACCAGAAAACGAGCAAAATAAACCCAAAATAAGCAAAAGGAAGGAAATAATAAAAACCAGAAATAAATGAAATTGAAAACAGAAAAATAAAAGTAATGAAACAAAAAGTTGCTTTTTTGAAAAGATCAATAAAACTGGCAAACGTTTAGCAAAACTTACACAGAAAAAAAGAGAGAAGACATAAATAGCCAATATCAGGAATATTAATAAACTAGAGGACACCATATAGATTCTGCAGACTCAAAAGGAGAATACAACAAACTCTACACACATAAATCTGATGACTTAGACAAAATGAATCAATTCCTTGAAAAGCATAAACTACCACAACTGACCCAGTATGAACTAGATAATTTGAATAACCCTATAACTATTAAAGAATTTGAATCTGTAACTTAGAAACTGAAAAAGAAATCTCCAAGCTCACATGATTTCACTGGGACTCCACCAAACATTTAAAGAATTAACACCAATGTACACAGACTCTTCCAGAATAGAGACAAGGAGGATACACTTCCCAATTTATTTTATGAAGCAGCATTATATGGATACCAAAACCACACAAAGACAGTACAAAATAGGAAACCCCCATAAACATAGATGCAAAACCATCAACAAACTTAGTAAAGTGAAGTCAGCAATATTTAAAAACAATAATACACCACAACCAAGTGGATTTTATTCTGGGAATGCAAGGCTGGTTCAATATTTGAAAATCAATCAACATAATCCACCATATTAACAGACTTAAGAAACATATCACAATGTCAATTGATGCAGAGGAAATATCTGAAAAAATTCAACATCCATTTGTGAGAAAAACTCTTGGCAAAATAGAATGGTACTGCTTCAACCTGATAAAGGGCACATAAAACCTACAGTTTAACATCATACTTAGTTCTGAAAGACTGATTGCTTTCTCCTTGGACTGGGAGCAGGGTAAGGATGTCCATGCTGACTACTCCTATACATCCTACACAAAGTCCTAACCAGTACAATAAGCAACAAAAATAAATAAAATGCTTATAGATTAGGAAAAAAATATATAAAACTATCTCTATTCATAAATGACATGATTGTCTCTGTAGAAAAACCCAAGGAATCTATCCTCTACCCTCCCCCCAAAAACCCAAACAAACAAACCCTAGAATAGGAGAGTTTAGCAAAGTCACAAGATACAAGGGCAACACACAAAATTCAACTGTATTTCTACATATAAACAATGTACAATTTGCAACCAAAATTTTAAAAAATGAGAAACAAAGACCTATGTGGAAAGACATATCATGTTCATGGATTGGAAGACTCAACAAAGTAAAAATAGAAACTCTTCCCAAATTGATTCCAATCAAAGTATTGTAGGATTTTCTGTATAGACAAGTTGATTCTAAACTTTATATGGAAAGGCAAAAGAACTAGGATAGTTAAAACAATTTTGAAAAAGAGTAAAATTGGAGGAAATCATACTATTTGATTTTAAGACACTATACCACTAAATTAATCAAGAAAAATGTGACACTGGCAAAAGGAAAAAGACATACATCAATGGAACATAACAGAGGGCCCCAAATAGAATCACACAAATACAGCCAACTGCTTTTTGACAAAGATGAAAAAGAAATCCAATGAAGACAGTCTTTTCAACAAATGGTGATGGAACAACTGGACATCTATATACAAAAAAGTAAACCTTCATCTAAACGTCACACCTTATACAATTAAATCAAAATGTACCACGTATCTAAATGTAAAACTGTAACTTTTAGAAGAACATTTTCAAAAGAGGAAATCTTCTTGACCTGGAGTTAGGCAAAGAGTTCTTAGACATGATACCAAAAGATCCATAAAAGGAAAAACTGATAAACTGGACTTAATCAATTAAAGATATTTGCTCTCTGAAAGACTCTGAAGAGAATGAAAAGACAAGCTACAGATTGGAAGAAATATTTGCAAAACATGTATTAGACATATAATTTGTATACAGAACATATAAATAACTATCAAAATTCAACATAAGAAAACAATTCAAGGGGCCAGGCACAGTGGCTCATGTCTGTAATCCTAGCAATTTGGGAAGCTTAGGTGGGAAGATCACTTGAGGCCAGGAGTTCAAGATCAGCCTGAGCAACATAGC
>VBSM01000361.1:22364437-22393692 GCA_008086735.1 Cheirogaleus medius
AATTTAGCTGGGCATGGTGGCATGCCGCTGTAGTCCCAGCTACTCTGGAGGCTGAAGCAGGAGGATCACTATGAATATGTAGATGGATAAAGAGAAAACTTCATTAACAATTTCTTTGTAAACTGTAAAGTAACAGATAAAGTCTCATAACTATGAATAACATTAATAGTAGTAAACTGTCCTTTAGTTGATTTGGTACAATGAAATGCAATCACACATCAATGGCTGTAACACTGCTTGGCATATAGTAAATGCTCAATAAATAATGACTTCTTTCTTCCAGTATCTCTAAATAAAAGTATGGAAAATTTTCCCTCATGTCAAAATACGTTAGAAACCGCTAATGAAGCATTAAAGTTTTTTGCCAATAAAATATAATACTATATTCTGTTAAAGAAAAAAAATTTCAAAAAAAGATAAGAGAGAAAAAGTGAGCTTTTTTGGGTCTACCAACAAATGTTTCATGAAAAAATTACTATAATACAAATTAGATTATTTTTAAGAAAATAAGAAATAAAATTAAAAATTATTTTTTAAGAAAAAATAATCTAATCTAATCTTTTTTTAAGAAAAATAATCTAATACTGAAAAATATTATAGTTCTGTTGCTACAAAATGGACATCGAATAACTTACAATTGACTTAAATTGTTTCATGTTTTCCCAAACCAATATAATGGTTACCAAGTCAGAAGGAAAAACATGCTAGTTAATCACAGTGTAAGCTTTTCTCCTAATATGGTATAAACAGTTTTAAAGTTATTACTGTATGACATCTTAGGGTGTGTATTTTCTTGACTCTCAGAGGAAGATTAGTAACATATCATGTGCCTTCTTTTTTTTTTTTTGTCTTTACCAATGTGCTATCCAGACTTTATTTAGAGCCCTGAAAAGCCCAGGATTCTTACATTATAATTAAGCAATAATGTAATCTGATCTGGATTTATATCTGAGGTAATCATGGGCCATTTTATGGTGATTTTTGCCTTGACTTTTGTGTTTTAGGAATGAATTTTTGTGGAGAAAAAGAATTTTCTAGAAATTTTATTTAAATGTCTTTTGTGAATTTCATAGATATTCTCAAACAATATGCTGTTATTTGTTCCAACTCCCATGTTTGCCAATTTGGTATCAACTACCAACACCATCTACCAAGGCCAGCCACCTACGAAGTATAAGGCGTTCTTAGAAGGTTCCTAATGTTCAATCTGTCTTACCTGCAATCTATAATTCACCATTTCACATTTTCACACATTCTGAATGTTAATATTGCATAACCTCTTCAAATGCAAATGGTGAAAAAATGCAAATAGTGATGATCATTCACTACCTAAGATTTTTCCCTCGATAACTGCCTGGGATCAAGAAAAGGGAGATTTTATGGGGAAGTGAGAAGGATGAGGAGTGTTTGTGTGTCAGTGGTGATCGGTGGTTATGAGAGCCTGACTGTAGAATGGGATGCTGTGTACATATATGGCAAAGGGAGAAGAAAGCTCTGGAAAGGAATGGTACTAGTCCCCTAAAATAAAGATTAACAGGGTATGTTAATAGGAATATTTGCACAGATGAAGAAGTTTAATCCTGTTTTCAAACTGACTGTGAGAATGAGGCCTTGACTCAGTGTCTAGGCTCACAGTCTACGTCATTTGAATCTGGCTGATATAATGGGGAAACACAGATATCTCAATTGCCTAAGAGGGCCTTTCCTAATCTACCTCATCCTCCCAATTATATTCTTTCCTTCCAAGTGTTTATTGAGGTTGAATTTGGGACATTTGTATGATTCTTTTATTTTTTATACTTACTCACTAGATTTTAAGTTCCCAAAGGGGCGCTTGTGCTTTTTGGTTCACAGTTGTATCTCAGTGTCTGGCAATGTGCTTAGAACATAGTAGATTCTCCACAGATAGTTATTGAATGAATCAACAAGTACACAATTTGTTTTTAATTTAAAAAATTTTTTCAGAGATAGGGACTTGCTCTGTTGCCCAGGCTGTTCTGTAGTGGCATGATCATAGTTCACTGTAACTTCGAATTCCCGGCCTCAAGTGATGCTTCTGCCTCAGCCTCCCAAGTAGCTGGGACTACAGGTGTGTGTCACCACACCCAGCTAATGTTTAATTTTTTTGTAGAGATGGTGTCTTGCTATGTTGTCCAGGCTGGTCTCAAACTCCTGTCCTTAAGTGATCCTCCCAAAGTACTAGGATTATAGGTGTGAGCCACTGTGCCTGACCAACAAACATACATTTTAATTGGAAAAGTCACCTCATCCCAACAGAAGTCACTGTCATGGACAAAAAAAAAGATTCTACCACCAAAAAGCCGTGCATGATGACTTTAGGCTCCCTTGCCAAAAAAACTATTTGCCACAGAGCAGAGCAGGCTCAACTTGTGGCCGGTGCACTTTGGTGAAAGAATTGTGTACAGGTTGATGAATGGGACTTGCTTGTTGCTCCAGAAATGGCACTAGGACCATTGCCAAAACCAAAAGGTGCTAAGTACCCCATATCCTAAAGAGAGTTTCCACAACTGGAATGTGCTACATGCACCCTTACGACTAACTAGACACTAGCACGAAAACAACCAATTATCTCACTTCATTCCCGCGCATGTAAGCAGAAGGCTGGGAAGAGGCAGAGAGGCATTGGGATCCGGGTGGCAACCTGATGAGGGCGAGGATCTCAGAGAGAGGCCCTCCTTCCACGGCAGGGAGGGGCTGCTCACCCTCTCCCCCAGACCAAGAGGTGGGAGCGCTAACAAGTGATTCAGAAAGATTGAGAAGGCTTACAAGCCAGGGAGGGGATTGTTCATCTCCCCTGTGCCTACTTGAATGAGGAGAGGGAAGTGGAGATGAGTTTAGGGGAGGAGGGAAGGAACAGCAGAGACAACAGCTCACACTGAAAGCATTTAGTGTTGCAAGGATGCATGGGTTAGCAAACAGCAGGTCAGGTGGAGATTGCTGAGGATAGCTGAGCAGAAGACACCTTGCTGGCACTCTGACCTCTGCACCCCGACCTCTGCACCCCCACCCCCCACCCCACCACCAGAGGGTGGCTTGTGGATAAGGGGACTGTAGCAGCCAGAAGTGGTAGGGACTGTGCAGTTTATGGCAGGTGGGGACATGCTAAGCTGGAGTCGGACCTCACACATCTGGGAATCCCTCTAGCTGGAGGTCCCCTGGGTACAAAGAACTTACTAGAGTGCCCAGTGACAGCCAGCCCTGCCATATGGAAGACACAGACTTAAATCAGTGCTGGCCTGAGAAACAAGTTATTAAAAATCCAGGCTCCCAATATCATATTCAGTTCAAATCTCATAAATCCTGAGAAGTAAGATTATGCAAACACAAAAGCAATTGTGGAATAAGCTTCTTGAAAATACGACCTGCTCTAAGACCACTCTGACATACTCCTTAACACCCCTGTTAAGGACTTTACTACAAGGCAAATTAACTCACCACCATGACCAGTCAGGATTCTGTCCTCGCCCGTCTGGTGCAGCACCTGTACAGGTGTGCCTTGCTCCTGGCTACAGTTGTATTTAACAAATAATTGCTTGTAAATGAAATTTTATTAAAGCATATCAGAATTTTGGTATAACATAGGAATTTTTTATTTAATAGAAACCTATAACGAATTCAGTGTTTAAGGTTTATTTTAATCACCCCGATATACTACCAAAGATTGGCTTTTCTTATATTTTAGTATTTTTAGTATGATAATCAGCACTAAGTGCATGCTGCGTTTCTTTACAACTGGTCACTGGACTTGTTTCTTGTAACTGCTTTAAATTTCCCACCAATGTTAGTGGAAAAGAAGTTTTTATCTGGGGATAAATTGCCCTGAATCCTGTTTTAGATATTTTATAAGTCAAGATTTTTTTTGCTACAGGAAATAGATACCTACTCTGGCTGGTTTAAGAAAAATATTTTATTAAACAAAGATTAGGTGGTTCTTCGAATCTCTAGGAGGGTGAGAATGGCTTGGAGACTATAAAACCAGGAACAAAACCCCAAATTATGCTATGAAATTGATTTTTTGAGGATATCCCTCCTTGCTCCCGGGCAGACATTGCAACTTCCGCTGCTGTTCTCTTCCGGTCCCGGAACCGGATGCTGCTTCTAGTACTGCTGCGAGTGCTCACTTCAGAGTCCTGACCAACCATGGCCGCTACTGTTGCCACGCTGGTTCCTAGAATGGACACTGTGTGGACCCTGCTTCTAGATGCCATTAGCTACTGATTCAAAGTCTAGAGCTGTGGTCCCCAATTCCCGGGCCTCAGACGATACTGGTACCAGTCAGTGGCTTATTAGAAACCAGACCACACAGCAGGAGGTGAGTGGTGGTGATCAAGCAAAGCTTCCTCTATATTTACAGCCGCTTCCCATGGCTCGCCATCATTCCTACCCCCCAGTCCATGGAAAAATTGTCTTCCATGAAACTGATCCCTGGTGCCAAAAAGGTTGGGGACTGCTGGTCTACGGGAGGCAGGTCTGATTGGCAGAGCCGAGGTCCTATGCTTGTGCTCTTGTGCTTGTGTTCTAGTGACGTAGGCTGGGAAAGTGGGCCTCAGCTGTCTTAGCTTCTACAGCGGAAAGTGGCTCTGCCTTATAAAAGGAGAGGGACTTCCAACCAGAAGGGGATCAGGGAATATGAAGAGTGGACCTGTTGGGGGTGAGATGCATATTGGAAATTCAAACAGAGTTATAATGGACTCTGGACAGTTGGATATGTGAGTCTGGGACTCAGGGGAGAGGTGGGGGCAGTATAGTTGAGGGTCATCACTGTAGAGATTAAAGTCATGGGTCTGGGCCAGATCACCTAAGGATGGGTTAGATAGGACAGTATAGAATGGAGTTCAGTTCCTAGGGACAAGAGAGGGAAACCCCAAAGGACTCTGAAGAAGCGTCACATTGAGGCTGGAGGAATACTAGGAGAGGCTGGTGGGTCCTGGTCTCACATCTCAAGAGTCCTGGAAGCCACTTGAAAGAGTTTCATGAGGGAGGAAATGATTGACAGTATCAAATGTTGGTGAAAGGAGAAATGACTGCCGGATTATTGACTAGAATGGGGTCAATGCCCCATTAGTACAGAGTCGCTCAGCTAGAAACCAAAGCTAGAGGCTCAACGGGCCTGCCTCATCTGTACTCCTGTAGATGTGACAGCCAACACAGCCAACGTCTCCAGAATGTCTGGGAAACATTCTGATCGATTGGAGTAATTTCCAGTAACTCAGAGAAGGCTGCCACTTTGTGCGACATTTCTCCCTTTATCTTGCAACATAGAGCCAAATTCCATTTGCTCAATGACACAAGGCATTCAATTAATAGTGTACTTTTCTAGCCGGAAGGGTGGTGCTAAGGAATGATCTTTGAGCACCATGGCAGGAGTCTGAGGAAAAATGACACACTATTTAATGGATTTTTTTCCCATTTAATTAGAAAAGCTAATGAAGCTTTTTGTCTTGTTTCATTTTATAAACAGCAACCACTAAAATATTTGTCAAAGGGTCCACATTTGTAATAAGAAAATGAGGGAAAACAGAAAGAATCCATACAATCAATAATGTAAATTTAATATTATTAATATAATTACTAAATCATAAAAATTTATATTTTTAGCTTTCTTGTCACTATGCATGGTCCACCGCTTCGGGAAACATTTAGCTCTCTGATAAGGGGAGTTCTTTCAAAGTTTCGGTGTTGATTAATGCTTCAAAAATGATATATCCCTTTTTATAATATTAGAGGCATTTTCACTGAGGTTATGTGAAATAACAATCACATTTGGAATAAAATCCTCCAGAGGCTAGGACAGATACTCTGAGAATCAAAAAAGAAAGGAAAATTCATACATAGCACATAAATCTGGATTAGCTAAAAGGTTAACTACAAGGAGAAAGCTGGGACGTAGAAAAAGTGTACACGATACACAAGTAAGGACAAAAAGGACTTCCATATTGTTTTGGTTGTAATAACAGCATTTTTTGGCTAGTTGTCTACTGTTAACAAGAAGTCATTGATTCTGTTATTGCATATTTTCAGATTATTGCTCATAGTTTATCATGAAACTGCCAAGTTTAACCAGTTTGTTGCTGCCCATCTGATGACTCAACATCTCGATAATCTTCCCTAAAGGGGAAGACAATGTTGTAGTTACTATGCCTTTTTGCTAGCTCTTAAATGACTTTTTTTAAAAAGAGATTCTTTGCAAAGAATGTTTAACATGGCATTTCCCTCCTTGTTGTTTTTGTGAAAAACCACATGGAACCATACCTTGTCCTAATTCTGCTCTTCAGATTGTTTGAAATCTCTCAAGATTGATATTTATGGTAGAGAAAATTTGCTTGGCCTTGTTTGGTTCATCTTGTCCACTGTGATCAGGAGATGATGCAAGAAATTAGTTTCTCTATATACATCAAAGCCTCAAGTCACATATTCATGAAGTTAAAAATCTCTTAACAGGCCAGGCACAGTAGCTTATGCCTGTGGTCCTGGCACTTTGGGAGGCCGAGGTGGCAGGATGGCTTGAGGACAGGAGTTCGAGGCCCCTGTCTCTACAAAAAGAAAAATAAAATTACCCAGCCGTGTTAGTGTGTGCCTGTAGTCCCAGCTACTCAGAAGGCTGAGGCAGGAGGATCCACCTGAGTCCAGGAGTTGGAGGTTGCAGTGAGCTGTAATGATGCTATTGTACTCCAGCCTGGGCAACAGAGTGAAACCCTATTTATAAAAAAAAAAAATCTCTCTTGGGCAAATACTGTGATGCCTTTATAGATCTTAATATTTTTCTCCTTTTGATAAAATTGAACCCCCTTTATAGATTTTATTGGACAAATACTGTGACTGCTTTTATTTATTTATTTATTTATTTATTTATTTTTTGAGACAGAGTCTCACTCTGTTGTCCAGGCTAGAGTGCCGTGGCATCAGCCTAGCTCACAACAACCTCAAATTCCTAGGTTCTGTTTGGCTAATTTCTTTCTATTTATAGTAGAGACGGGGTCTCACTCTTGCTCAGGCTGGTCTCAAACTCCTGAGCTCAAACGATCCTCCCACCTCGGCCTCCCAGAGTGCTAGGATTACAGGCATGAGCCACCATGCCTGGCCTGTGACTGCTTTTAAATGCATGTTATCAGCACCCCTTTCAATATAGGTTTTCTGAAGTTTGGTAACATAGGACCACAAGGTCTATTTTCTCCTCCCCTGCTGAGCAGCACCAGCTACTACTTCCCTCTATTGTTGGTTCTGGACAAACTCCGCCCTCCCACTCCCCTACCCCTGCTCAACAGACACACAGCCAATCTTGCAGAAGTATTAAGCACATTCAAACATAATTATGATGCATTAAGAGACTAGGAGGTGGTGATCCCAGCTCCTACCTCGTAAGCACTTTCTTCCTTCATGCAATTCAGTTCATATAAACAGGAAGTCTGGTTTTGGAACTCTACAGGGACAGAACCTGGTCATGGAAGGCCCTCCACAGCAACATGGAGTAGGGAAAGAGGTGGCCTGGAGCCGGCTCCATCCAACTCACAAAAGCTGATTATGTTCATTGACATCAGCTTGAAATTAGGAATGGTGGGAGTGTTTACACCATAGAAATGAGCAAGTATTACAAATCAGTCTTTACTGTCAGAGAGCCAGTTGGGAAACACTTACAAGCACACTACTGCAGGGGGAGGCTTGATTTTTTAAAGAAAGGAGGGGCCAATGGGAGGGATACTAAGCAGAGAGTCCTCTATGCCTTCCAAGAAAGATTAAAATAATATTTAACAATACATACAAATGAATAAAATGAAAATGGTAAATATTTAAAACAGGGACAGAAAGTACATCGAACTAACATGGTTACCATAATGAAACTTTATATTTAGGAGTAAGATTTCTAGGACCCACTATAAAGGAAAAAGAATAATTATTGACCCTTTTTTGATGTTATGGTAATTTGTTTCAGATTTATGGTAGCGAGAAAAGAGCTGACACTGATTCATTGTCTCTCAGGCTGCCCTATGTTCTGGCTTGTTTGCTGATACCTGTAAGCTGGGAAAGCTTACGTAAGCACACCTGCGGTTCTCCATTTCCACACCAAGCCATATGGCATCCTAGATCCTCACCTCCACATCCTCTTAAGTATTTTAAAAATGTACCTTATATTTCACGCACCTTCAACATGATGACACAGATTAAGTATTCTGTCGAATTAAATAATTAAATTTGATAATATCTGTGAAAACAGAAGCATAATTGGTTGAATCAATTACTCTTCCATATTTTGAATATTCACTTTTGGGTTTTTTAAACCACAGATATGAATAAAGTCACCAGGAATGGAATTATGAATAAGCAGAGCAGGTGTTTAGTCACTTTTATGGCTTGACTTTAGAGACACTGTGAAGGCTTTTCTGTTCCACTCCCTTTCAGAAGAAAAGAAAAATGATGTCCACATTCTGGGTTGTTGTGAACAATTAAACCATTAGAGGTCTAGTTCTTTGGTTTAACTCCATCACCAGGCTGGCTACACAGCTGGCACACCAGTGCAAAATAAAACTGTGGAGTCCCTTGTTCAAAAAGAGAAAAATGCTATTATAGAAACTAAAATGGAAACTTTTTCCTTTAAAAATGCTGCATTTACTTAAGAAACATATTAGGAATAATAGTGATATATATGAGTAACAATATGAACTTTAAAATGTCAAAATATTTTTGATGTCATAATTTTACATAATACAATAAACAATACTTGATTAAATGTGATATCCTGATTGATCATAAGAATTTTCTGGCTTGGATTTCTGCAAATTAAAAATTCGTTAAGTATACTCAAAATGTATACTTTTAGCAACTTCATTTTCAATTGACGTAACAGAAAGTTAAGTCAGTCACATTTGGCAAATGCAAAATCCCCTAATGATTTTTTATAATTTTTAATTTTGAAATCTGCTGAAATAATTGTCACTGAAGCTCTAGGATACAACAGCATTGGGATAAGTTTCTGATTATTTTGAAATATAAAATGTAGTGTTTCTAGAGCTGATGATTCTCATGGAACAATTTTTCTAGAAAGATTTAATTCTTCACACAAATGCATTTGTGAAAGTCTGAGTTGAATTTAATCTTCAAGGAAAATTTATACTACAGCATTTTAATGTTTCTTCTGACATTTCCTTTACAAGAAATATATAGGAACTTGAAAGTAGCTTCATGATTTGTATATGATTCAAAAGGCCTAATTATGCATTCTATCTCTGTATCTTCAATTATCAGGAAAATTAATTTAAAAATTATCTTCCTCATTAATAATTGGTTCATTCAAAGCATACTGTGAAAATAGTGTTCTTTTTCATTGGATACCACAGTTTTTTACATTCAATTTCTTTTTTTCTTTGCATTTAATTTCTATTTTAAGCCTGTGGATATTTGCTCTGCAACATCTCAGCAGTTTTCAAAATCAAAGATTCTAAATTCCTAATTCTAAAAACTCCCTGAAACGCTTTATTGCAATGTGGTGTATATGCTTTTATTTTGTGTTAATTACACACAATGTTTACTAATCTACTGCCTGAGCCCCGGCAGATCCTGTTGCCACACTCAGGTCAGAGAGTTAATATTTGTACAGATGGGCTCTGGGGATGGCCCCTGTTCAGGCATGGCCTGGCAAATTGCCTTCCCTCTGCAGGTCCCAGCACTGCCACCACAAAGAGGGCCTTCTCTTGCCACTTCTGCTACTACCTTTGCCCCAGCCAATCTAGGCAGAGGAGCAGGCTTGGCCAGCTCAGGCCCCTGTGGTGCTCTGGACTGCCCAAGGCACATGTGTACACACTAGATCACCAGAATGCCAGGTTGCTCAGCTTCTGTGCTGCTCCTGAGCATGCTGTATTGCCCCATCATATTTTGCTAAAAACAGAAGTTCAAAGATAAAATTATTAATTATTATTTCAAGACAGCACAGGTCTTTCTGAGTGTGGAGCCCTACACAAATGAATAGATCAAACACCCGCGAAGCACCCCCTGCCTACCTCTTACTTTGTGGGTTAATTATATCCCTCATCTCTGGAGGTGCCAGTAACGAACCAGTAAATCACAGGGCAGCCCTTGCCTGGGGCCTAGTAACCAACTTACCAAGTTAGCTCAGGGAGCTGCAAGAAGGCTCCACTTTTCACCCTCTTAGGCCTTGTTCTCATCCCTCTTCCAGGTTTCAGTTTTGCATGTTTTGAACCTGGATTCTCTTTCGCTAACTCTTAGAGACTGGCCAATCTAAGCTCCAGGTTTGGCACAACTGCTGGCATCTTAGGAGCTCCCTCCCCTTCTCTGAGAAGGGAGAGATCCAACAATAGCTCAGCAAGGACTTAATTATCAGATCCTGAGTCCTTGCAGATGTAGAGGTTCTGGTGCCAGAGTGTGGAGGTGTCAGGGCATGGGAGTGGGGTAGCGGAGGGGATGTGATGGGGGGGAATAAGAACACAGAGTACTTGATTACAAATGAAGTCAAAGCATTGAATTTTTAATCCAGAATTGCAATTTTCCAATTATTAAGAAAGACGAGGTGATTATTTAGAGTATCACTCTAGTCATAGAAAACATACAAATCTAGTTCTGGTTTCGTGTCAAAAGAGTCCTATTATTTTAGTGGTTGCTTACTTATTATATCCCATCTATATCTATTTATCTACCTATATCATATCTCAATGCTGTAAAAAATTTTAATTTCCTTAGAAATAAATTTTTATTTTCTCTATTTCTCTTATTCTAAGATTCCTTCAGGTAACTTATTTAAATGTTAACAAAATGTGTTATAGAAACCCATGTTACTTGTTCTGTAGGCAATTTATGGATGAAAAGATATCATGAGTGTTCTTGGTCTGTGTTTCATAGGAATTAACTCTCTTTGTTCCTGTATAATCTCTTATATCTTGAAGAGAAAAATAATAGGAAACCATTTGATTTCCTTTCTCTCAGAGGCCAATAGAAAATGGCTATGAAACTAGAGACAATGCTATTCTAGCTATGCCAGTGTCTAGGTTGCCTCAAATGTTAATGAGTTACAGCTGGAGAAATGCTTTAACTGAGAAGAGAAAGTAAATGGCTAGGTTCTCTTCTGGCCTACCTCTTCCCAACAACTTCCCCTCGCCAAACTCCAGGAGATAAGATACACCTGACACTTTTCTTTTGGCTAAAAGGTAGAATGGTGTTGCACCAGCTCAGAAACCCAGAGCACAAAGTTACCCCTAATGGTAACTTTGTCAGGGTGTAGAGTATTATGATTTACTCAGCCTGTTTAATAAATCCACACCTGTGCCCCAGGTGGATGAGGAAGGGTGAGAGGAGAGAGAGCCCTTGCCAAAACCAACCAGCTCAAACAAGGAAGGGCAGCTCATCATTGCAAGGAATGGTGGGCAAATGTCTACCAAGGTAACCATTCCTGCTCAGCTTCTCACCTGCCAGTTTCTGTATCTGCCCGTATGTTCTCATGTGCTCCTTTCTGTCCCATAGGACCTCCCTGGACTTTATCTCTTGATTGCTTAGACCTAGGGTATCCATCATCTCTCCTACTTTGCTGGACAACTACACTTAACCCTTCCAGGCTAAACCCTCCTTTGTTGTCATCGCATCTGGGGTGACATTGATTGAGTCGTATATGATTATTCATCATTCCTTTGGCCTGGATAGATTGTAATGAGTTTTAAAACTTGTCAAATTTCAAGGCTCTGTTTCATACCACACATAATGGTGAAAATTTGAAAAGTGCTTAATAATTACCCATCAATGAGTAAGCTTTGAAAGAAGATAAAAAGTATTATGAAATAAATTGCAGAGTTAAGATTTAGGCTTGTTCAGAGCAAAATTATATTTGGAATATCTTAAGAAGCAGATAAATGTCAAAGGCACCGATGAGAAATAGCAAAAACTGCTGAAATAGCATAAATTCACATTTATAGCTGCTGCAGACGAGATGGAAATGTTCTGTATGTGGTTGGTCTGTGTGAGGGAGTATTTCATGGGACTATCAAAATTCTATCTTAGGTTATCATTTTGGGTACTGAAAATTTTCAAGTAGTGATTTAAAGAATCTTGAGGTTTCCTTTTGACATGGCCTCGAAATCTTTGGCAACTAATTTCTGTATGACTCAAAGGATTTCCCCTAGAGGGTAATCCTACTATTTGGGCTTTTAAATAATAAACTTTTATCATTCTGGATGCATTTATAGTTCTGCCTACTGGGTGAACATGATTTATTTCTGATAGCCCTAGGGAATAGTGAGAAAAATTAATACATGCTTCATATTTGGCTTCAAAAAAGAAAAATTAAGACACTGGGTAGATTACACTAGGCAATGTAGTATATAACTCAATCTCTGCTTTAGAATTTTGAATTTAACCAAAAAATAATTGGATCCATTACAGGTGCCAATGGTTCAGTTGAGACAAGGTGGAGAATTAAATGTACATAAAATCTTGGATTGTATAAATCATACACCGTCATGCAGCATGACCAAATGTATCCAAGTGTATTTACGTGTGACTGAATTGCAACTGCAGAGAACTGGTCAGGAAAGAGTAGTACCCAGGCACCCGGCAAGTTAAGCACTGGAAACAGATGATAGGAACAGTTTGAAATTGAGCCAAGCTCTTTGGATTACAAAGCTATCTTCAAGTTCATTTTGCTATCCAAGGAGAGAGATAAATCACACCTATTAACTTACCTAATTGTCCTTAGCTAGCAATATTAGATTCAGCCTTGTACTCCTTTAACTTCCATTTCATAGCCATTTGAGATGGAATTCAATATTTGGAAAGGTATTTTACAGTGGGTTAGTGATTTCCATTCAGTATCCTTAAGATATTACCTCAAAATAACAGAATTTATTGAACAGTGCATATGCCAATTTGCTCAGCACATTGTTCTCTGAAGAACTGATGGCCACCTCCTTCCCCCAGCTTTGAAACCATGTTAATATACTGGGGAAACAAACTCAGTTAGCTTTGAACAATGATCAAAGGACAATTTTGAAAACATGTGAATTTGAAAGGCTAGACTATGACACCACAAATTTAAAAAATAATTGTCCTCCAAAAATGTTTGCAGCTTGAATGTGATATGCTTGGATAGTACTAATGTGAGCATTCTGTAGGGAGTGAAAATCTAAACTGGTTTTTCCTTTCCTTTCCTGCTTTTGCAAAAAGCCTATTTTTCCCCACATATTTGCTGAGCAATTTTTCTTTATTATGAAAATTAGGTCAGGTGTGGAAGGAAGATGTCCTCTTCTAGTTGAATTACTTGCGTAGGAGCTTAGGCTGTCTGAGATTGAGAGTAAGAATAGCACCAACCTGCCCAGTCTGAGTATGGCCAGGTTTGCCAAGATGGGATACGGGCTATCTAATGTGAAATGAGGAATACGTCGGTTAATGTACTGGCCAAAGGTTTGGAGCCAAAAGGTTGGACAGAGATTGGAGCTGGAACACTGACTTTAAGAACCTAAACCAGGGGAAAGTCTTGGAATGGAGTATTGTTAACTGCAGAGGTGGGGTGTTGCTCTATCATGGGCCTGGCACTCCCCATATTTTATTACATCCTGCCCAAAGTAGTTCTTGGCCTTCCTGCTGTTGGGAAGACCAGTATGTAAAAGTCGATCTTTCCTGTTTTAGTGCAAGTCCATTGTGGCTTGTATCTTTCATCTGGGAGCACACATCCTGCGAGATGAAGGAATGGGACTCGTGTTTGTTTATTGGCCTGTTCCTATGTGCCAGGACACGATGCCAGACGGTTGATATTCCCTGACTGATGTTTCATTCCCTAAGTCTTTAATATCAGATTTTATAAATATTGCTATTTCTTCAGTATGTGAACACTAATTCAGACTGTATATCATTCATCCAGTGCTTCAGATTTGAAGTCTGGGAGTTCATTTATTCATTCACTTATGCAGCAAATAGTTATCGGGTATTTGCTAGTGTCAGATACTGTGTTAGGAATTGGGCATAAAGGTGAAATAAAAGAGACATGACTACTATCTTCATGATACTTGCAATCCAGGGGGACAGATTGACTTTAAAATAATAAATATCTACAAATAGATATAATTAAATAGTAAATTTTAATATATAGTATGAAAGAAAAAAATCAGAGGGGTATAATGAAGAGGGAAACATATTTAGATTGAGGAGTCAAGGAAAGTGGCTCTATGGAAGTGACATTCGAGCAGAGACCTGAGAATAGGCAAGAGTGAGTTAGCCACGTGAAGAGAAGGGATAAGACAATTCCAAGCGGAAGGAAGGGCATGCATAGATACCCTTAGGTGGGAGCTGGCTTAGTGGGCCCAAGGTACTGAAAGGCAGCTGGAAGCTGGTGGGCAAGCGGAGAGTGGTGCACGATGAAATAGTATTGGACTCTTTGTCTTTCTCACTCATCACACCCATTACAGGTAGAGTTGTCCTTCAGTGTACTTGGGGGATCAGTTCCAGGGTTCTTGAGTATACCCAAACCCATGCATAGTCAAGTCCTAAAGTCTGCCCTGTGGAACTTGCACATACAAGAAGTCGGCCCTCCCTGTATGTGGGTTTCACATCCCATACGTACTGTATTTTTGATCCTCATTTGGTTTAAAAAAATTCTCATATAAGTGGACCTGTGCAGTTTAAACCTGTGTCATTCAAGGGGCAACTGTATTTGTTTAATTTCTCTCTGTAATCTTCCTCCTAGCCAAATCTTTTCCATTTTTTCCTCCATCCCCAAACTCAGTTTGAATGTTGAATCTAAATTTCTGTGCCAGATTTATAACTGATCTCTCTGCTTCCATTTGCATGCCACCTTTGATCCATCTGTAGATCATTTATAGAGTAGATTTAAAAATAAATCTTACTTTTATCAATAAATCTAAGAGATTGAAGGGACAAATTGTCTAACTTACTGTATTAGTCGAGGTAGGTGAACCACTGTTACAAACAACCCCCGAATCTCGGTGGCCTATCACAATAAAGGTTCATTTTTTGCTGTGTCACAGTCTAATGCAGGTTAGCAGGGATGTGCTCTGCCCATGCAGTCATTTAGTGGCTCAGGTCTCTTCCATGTAGTGGGTTAGTCACCCCCTAGGGTTTTGACTTTTCTGCTGGATCGATCTCAAACAACTAGAAGAGAGAATCTGAATGCCTGGCTTGTATCCAATGATTTCCCTTGATCTGATCAACTGAGGCCAGGGAGGGGTAAGTTATTTTCTTCAAACATGGGTGCCGTGGTCCTTCTTGTGGGTTAGGGGCCATTTATACCAAAGGGGAAATGAGCTGGGCAGATACCAACAAACTATGTGTTATTCAGGCAGCCGTTTTTACTTCACATGCTAGAGCTTCATATATTTGAAGAAAATTATCCAGTTCTCTTTTTTCCCATCAGCTTCATTCTTTTCTCATCAGATGAACATCACCTGCTTTCCCAGAGCCTGCACAAGTTAGGTTATTACACCAGCTCATCAACGTTCCTTCTAAAATTCAATTATACACTTCCTTCAAATTTCACCTCCTCTATGAAGAAGTCCTTAATTAATTCCACTCTTTTACTTATATCCTAGTTCTGAATTCCTGCAAGTCTTGATTCACTCAATCAAGCAAACAAACCTTAACTTTGCCTGGCATTAATCTTTATAGTTTTTAAGACTCCATGTCTTGCCCCATTGAGGATAAAGACCATGTCTTCTTCTCCCTTTGAATTCACGATAACATAATGCTGACTATCTTCCTTCCTGAATTCTATTCAAACACTTAACAATCTCTCCTTCCTCAGAAGTACTTTTATGTTCCTAGAAGGAAACACTTATCGTTTGATTCTGCATTGAGCATTGTCTTTAATTTGTCTACAGAATGTGTTATTCATTCCCAGGAAATGCAAACTCCAAGTTACCATTTATTGAGGTTCACCATGTACTGGAAACTATGCTGTGCACTTTTATATGCATTATCATTTAATCTCACAACAAGCCTATGAGGCAGTTACTATTATTCTTCCCAAGATCACACAGCTGATCTAACTCTGGAATTCAAGTCTGTTAAGTTTCCAAGTGCTCGCCTTAACCATAGCTCTACACTGACATGCATGTTAATAAATTGGCCAAACTGGCATTCTCGCTGCAAATCTCTTCTTTCTCAATCCTCATACCTCTCATTATGGGTGCCTCAACCCACTTTGTTGCCATTTCTGGTGTTAGTTGTATTGATCAGAAAGGAGATCTATTTTATTGAAGGAAAAAATGTATTAGGTTTAGTAGTTTTTAGAAACAGGAGAGGCATTGGAAGAAACAGACAAGATAAAGAGGATGAGGTTCCCCAGTGTTTACATTCCTGTGACTCAAGAGGGAAAAGTGCCAAGAACAAAGCTGAGGTTTAGTCAGGAGGAGGAGAGGGTCCAACCACAATGAAATTCTGCAGGCACCAGTCCCAGTTGTTTCGGTTTCAGCGTCCCCACCTCAATTTCCTGAGAAAGACAACATGAAAACTAAGGAAACAATAGTTGGGGGGTGAAGTAACCTGTGTAATTAGGGCCAAAGTGACCTATGGTATCTGTAAATGGTAGTTGCAGTTAAAGAATAATCTCAAAGGCGATTGGTTGGTGGGGGGGAGTCAGATCACAGCAAAGGATGAGATCGTGACTGCAAGAAACTATATACTAAATCCATGAACTTTTATGCTTCTTGGGTCCCGTGGGCTTGTTGATATGCTACTGGACTGATTTTGGTCAGTCTAAAGAGAAGCTGAAAAATTATTAGTCCACGTAACCGTTTGTGTTGTGCAGATGGCTGTTCCCACCCTTCAGCACTGAGAGATCACGGAGCTTGTTTTTCTGGGGGTTTTTATGATTGATCCTGGATTAATAGTTACTGATTACATATATAGTTATTAATAGCTATCAATAGTATAATTATGGTTATTGCAAAATATTCATACCACATTTATTAATAGTTATTGATGCAGCTAACCCCCGTATACATACTACTGTACTTAGTTTCTGTCAAGAAAGGCTGAGCTCACACAAGGGCTTAGAATAGGAGGAGAGTCAGAATTCGGGGCTGCCTCTGGAATGCTTGTGCTATTGTAAACAAATTAAACAAATTTCTCTATTTCCCCAGCCTTTCTCCTTAATGCTCCCTCCAGTTTTTGGCTTTAATTAAAATCCCAATCTCACAGGTGATCAGAGAAATGGTTGTTGGCTGGGTATGGTGTTTCACACCTAGGAGGCCAAGGCGGGAGGATCACTTGAGGTCAGGAGTTTGAGACCAGCCTGAGCAGGAGCTAGACCCTGTCTCTACTAAAAATAGAAAAATCAGCCGGGCGTTGTGGTGTGCGCCTGTAGTCCCAGCTACTTGGGAGACTGGGGCAGGAGGATCACTTGAGCCCAGGAGTTTGAGGTTGCTGTGAGCTAGGCTAATACCATGGTACTCTAGCCCAGATGACAGAGCGAGACTCTGTCTCAAAAAAAAAAAAAAAAGAAATGGTTCTGATGACGAATGGGTGGGTGATGTCCTGTTGTTCAGCTCTCTCCACTACGACTCCTAAATCGATGGCTGTCCAACTTTAGTGAGCATCACCATCATTTGGAGGACTTGATAAAACACAGACTTCTAAGCATTGTCCTCATTTCTGATTCAGCAGGTCTGGGGTAGAGCCTACAGTTTGCATTTTCTAACAAATTTCCAGGTGACATTGATGCTGCTGGTCTGGCAACCACACTTCGAGAGCCACTATGAGAAATCATTACTCTTTCATTGGTGAAAATGCTCAACTTGCTTTGCAACCCTTGCCAGTTACCTATATCATGCATTCTCCAACTACTGACATCCCAGTCACCATATATGCACTCTTGGATGATCTTATGGCACCAAATTTATTGTTTTCCTTGCTATTCCAACTCCCAAATTTGTCCTGGAAGTTTTAACACCATGGGACCTTCTAGCACCCTTGGTTCCAGAATATATTTACTTCCTCCTCAGTTCCACAGATTTTCACCTCTACTATTATATCCCATCTTCATTACCCACTCTCAGAGTCATGACTTGAAACTTACCCTCACTCCGAACTTCTCCACCACATATAAGATAATTTTTACTTTTCTTCTTTTCTAACCCTAGCTTCCACTCCTTCCAATCCTCACACGTCCCCACCTCAACTTTACCTACTGTTTGAGCACAGAGAAAGTTTGGTCACCTTGATCTCCTTATTTAACTCATTTTTTCAATCCTTTCTTGGCTTCTAGCCCTTCTCAGCATGCTCTTGTATCCCTATATTTCTACCATTCTTGCCAATGATCAGTGCTGGATCATTGCCACAACCTGTCTTCTCCGTTGTCACACGGGGGGGGGGGGTGGAAAGCTAGTAGAGTTGATAAAATATAAACATAAATAACCATGGTATGCAGCAATGTCCCCTAAAAATCACAAGCCTACTACAGAAATCTATAAAGTTGTAAAGGTAGAAAAGAGTATATCTAGTTAGGATTATCATAAAAAACTTCAAGGCTGGTATTGGAGTTAGAAATATAAATAAGACACTGCTAGACTCTTAAGCACTTTAAGTATAGGATGGTGTAATTTATATTCATTTCACTGATAGTGTCTAGCACTTTTTAAAAAAGGAATTGATAAATTGTGTCTCCTCTGGCGTGATTCTTTATTCATTACAGAGTAGAATGAAATACCCTAAGGGGGCTGAAATGCTGACTGAAAAAATTTTAAAAGGCAATTTATCACTCTATGTTTGTGTGTATCTATACACACACACACACACACACACATTCGTCATATGAGCATAGAGAAATCTGGGGAGGATAAATACTGTCTCGCTTTATCCATCAGCAAACAGGTTACATTTGTGATGAGGTAAATACCCCCTTTGTAATTTAAACTTTTGCAGTAAAAATAAAAATATTATTTGGGGGAGAAAGTCAATGAATGTGTTTTTGGCAAAAAATGATAGAAGTAATGATACTTCTTATATTTCTGGGGCCCTACCGTACGTCAGGCACGTGCTACCTCACTTCCCCCTCACCGTCACCCTGCAAGGCTGTGTTACGTATCTTCATTTTGCAAATGACACTCAGAGTAGCTATAGTATTTAATGAATTATAAGATTGAGAATTTAAAAAACACTTTAAATCTTGGAAATCTGTATGAATATTATCATTTATGGTATCTTAGATTTGATATAGTAAGGTGACTCACACTGTTATTAAGTATTAGATGTAATGTTTTCACTCATGGTTTAATTGGCACTAAACTGTACTTTTTTTCTCATTGAATTGGATTATCTTTTCTAACAAAAAGCAGACTTTTGTTCCTTCTCCAAGTTTTTTTCCTCTCTCCCTCTTGCGTGCGCGCACACACACACACACACACACACTCTATCTCTCTCTCTCTCTGACAAGTTCTTACATCTTAGTCCAAACTAAAAATATCCTACTCATCAGACGTTCTGCCTCATGCTCAAGCCTTATGCTTATTTTGAGTTTAGCCATGGTGAACTTCATCTGTCTAACTGGTGTGCTAGTCTAGTCTCCTTTCTCCTGCTAAGTTACTCAGTTATTCTGTTTTGTTCAATTCCATTTTACCCATAACCCTTTAGCATCAGTTGCCTTGACATTGGAGAAGGAGCTAATCTTCTTTCTTATATATTTGGTTAATTGGCCAAATTAATTGATAGATATGATATAGGTATTTTTATTTTTCTTGGGCAAGTTAGCCACCCTGGGCCAGTGCATCTTGACTTGGGCACACCACAAGATACACCTGATATAGCTTCTTAAAGCAACAGTTTTACTTGAAGATTTACTTGAAGGGGAAGTAGAAGTAGAACATTGAAAAATGTGGATGAAAGCCTTTGAAATAATTGTTTTTTATCTTAAAGGAAAAAGGAAAATATTATAGAACAGAATGAAATATGTATGTATTTTTACATATATTGAACTGGTGGCAGACTGCTCAGGGCAACTTGCAGTTAAAACCATAGACTTTGAATTCTAGCTCCTCCTTCTTCTAGCAGTGTGTTCTTGAGCAAGTTGCTTAGCCTTTTTGTGACACAATTTCTCAGTTTACTCATCTGTAAAATGGGAATAATAATAATATCGCCTTCCTCATAGAGTTATTACGAGAATTAAATGATTTAAATGATGAATATATGTTAAATGTTAGAACAGTGGCTGGTACATGGCGAACTCTCAATAATGTTAGCTATTTTTTATTTTTATTTATACTTCTACATATTCCAGGTGCTATTCGTTTATTCTCCTCTTTTGTTAAGTTGTCTTGGAGCAAAAGTTTGAGAAGCCCTATCTCAGCTCTGCCCTGGGATTCTCTCCAAGATACTGCTCTTGATTCTTTTCTGTTGGTCTTTTGTAATGTTTCAGGAATGCACTGTTTTCCTTTTTCTCTTCTCTTCTTTTTTTTTGCAGCATCGTTAAAAACAAAGAGTAGCAGTTTTAGGAATTTGGGAAGTGAAGGGGAATGACTGTTAGTTTTACCCACGTTTAAGATGAAATGACCTCATAACTGAGAATGGCATGCCACAGTTAAGATTTTGGAGGTAGAGAAGTGAAGATTTTCAAAGTCTCAACTCCCTTTGGAACCATCGTCTGGACCTATTGGTCATAAAATATGAAAGCTATACTTAAAACTTTCTCTTGTAAGATGTGGGCTATGTGCAGTTTCATCTAGTTATGGCTCATCTGGGAATGAATTTTCTGACGCAAATGAGGTTTGGAAAAAAAAAAGCGTAGTGTCTCTTTATTTGGTTAACACTACTATTTCTGCACTGTTGTTTTTCCTTGTCAGCTTTAAAATGAAGAGGGAAAAAAGTAAAGCAGTCAGCCTAAACTTGGCAGTAGAATTTCAGTGAGTGAAAATTCTCCATCTACAGCAATGCTTGAAGTGGCTGCTCAGTGAGCACCCCACAGGCTATTCTTGACAGGTCAGAACACCCTCTCATGCGTAGTTAACAAAGCCTGAGAGCCTAGAAGCCAGAGAAAAAGACCACTGTAAGACTAATGGACATATTCTTTCTTCCCCTTTCCATCTGATGTTATCTTTGGCTCAATAGTGCAAGAACTCAGAGGGCAGATGCTCCAATTTGCCATTGACATTGCTGGACCCAACTCTGCCTTCTCCTTCACTCCCAGAACCTAATCACTTGTAGGGCAGAGGGCAGGGTAGGAGCAGACTAAAGGATTGGAGAGCAATAGGGACTGACCCATCCGTTGCTATTCCTCTTTGCCTGCCAATATCTTTTAGGTTCCTGATTCTTGCACCTAGAAATGAAAGTATAACAATATTGACCATAACTCATAGTGATTGAGTGCTTCTAAGTTGCCACATGCCATGTTAAACACACAACATTATAGAACAGACATTATTCCTTCTATATCAAGGATGAACTGGAGGCTTAGAAGAAACATTGGGTAAATTGTTCAAAGTCACAAGCAGGTCACATGCCAGATGTACCCGGCATTGGAAAAGACCTGACTCTGAGTTAGAGCCTGTTGTATTGACTTGCCATCAACACATAACAAACCACATCATACAAAAACAATAATGTGTACAGGTCATATTGGGGGTTGGCTGATCTAAGCTGGGCTGGGCTGGGTGGCTGGGGTAGCTCTGTTCTGCACAGCTCTGATCTTCCTCTTGGGACTAGTAAGTTTAGCCTGGACATTTATAAGAAGGAAACTGGAAATACTCAAGATCTTTTAAGGCCTAGGCTTAGAACTGACACATTCATTTCTGTCTCATTCTATTGGTCAAGGCAAGTTACAAGGCTGAGCCCAATGTCAAAGATCAAAGAAACATACATATATCACCATTTTTTTTTTTAAGAGACAGGGGTCTTGCTGTCATGCCCAAGTTGGCCTCGAATTTCTGGGCTCAAGAGATCCTCCTGCATGGCTGGAATGAAAGGCACATGCCACTGTACTGGGCTGAGACATACAAGGTCTGTCTGGAAAGTATCCAGCCATTGTTAACGTAAGGAGAATGTATTACATGTCTGGATACTTTCTGGACAGACCTTGTATTTCACCTTTATGGGATGTAGTGGATGCTAAGATACACCTCCGGATCCCCTTTTAGAACCAAGGCACTTGTTTTCTCAGCTGCTAGGAGTATTGCTTGCTGATGTTGGCTCACAGATAGCCCTCTCACTCCACCCCTGACTCCCATCCTCCCAATTGTGCCCTCACCCTGGATAGCCCATTCCCGCCCACCAGGAATTGTCCTCAGCTGAAGGGCGCTACTTTGCCCAAGGGTGCAACCCACATACAATGACTGGTCAGATGTGAGTACAAGGTCTAAGCCCTCGCCTCAGTTGAAGACATCTCTGAAGGGCCATTGCAGCTCCAGAACTTCCCATGGGATTGGCTGAGGCCTTGGTTGTAACTAAATTTGTCCTATTTTTCTCTCTGCCTAATCTTGCTTATCTTCCTCTCTTAACATTTCCAAGAGCCCTCTTCAATGATTACTCCATGCAAATCTAACCCGCAACATGGGAGGAACTCCAAAGTGAACAGCAAAGAGCATAGACACAGGAAGAATCAGAGTAATGCAATCTACTGTAGCTTTGCATTTAATAACTAAACTGCATCCCAGCTTCAAACAATATACTGCATCCCAGTATACAGAGGAGCAAACACTGAATTTCTGTCTGAAATGTGCTAATATGTATTTAATCCGTTGATATTGGACCATGAAATATGTTTGAGATGGAATTCTGCAAAGCCATGGCATCCTGAAGAGTTGTGGGCAAATGGAAACTCTGTAAATTGAATTAAATTCTAAATGTATGGTAAGAGTTTGGTATTCTAAAGTGAAAATTGCAGTGAATTATTTTGTGAATAATTGCTTTAATAACTTACTGATTTTTCTATGTCAGGTTTTATATATCACCGATTTATTTCATTTCTATGAATCCATTCCACTTTTTTGTAATTCCATGTATGTGAATTACAGATGATATCATACATTTATTTTTTGGTCTCTGACTGTTAATGGATTTCCTTTGCATCAATTTTAAGTTGATATGAACCTGAGTGGATTCACGGGATTCTGGGGACAGGCATGTGTGCCCTGGAAATGGGCACCATGATGAATATGATCAACAGGGCCGACAAACATCCTAGTAGAAGAAATTTTGGCCAAGTAGTATTCTTTTGTCCAGTGAAAAAGAGGAACAGTCTGGGCGCGGTGGCTAATGCCTGTAATCCCAGCACTTTGGGAGGTCAAGGCAACAGGATTACTTGAGTCCAGGAGTTCGAGGCTGCAGTGAGCTGTGATCATGCCACTGCACTCCAGCCTGGGCAACAGAGTGAGATTCCTAAAAAAAAATATATACAGGAGCAGAGAAACTAGATAATTTGCTCTATTCAGGGACATGGATTCATAAAATAGCAACAGCAGAAGGACAATTCAGCAGGAAAATCAAGAGTTCTAATAGAATGTTGCTAATAGGACTGTTTATGATCTCCAGGGTGTAAAGGGAAGGCCAGGCCAAAAACAGATCAGAACACTTGTGATCGAGGGACTCAAGGTCCCAGTGAGAAGAAGGAACAGGCTTGCAGTAGAGACGGATTCAACTAAAGTTTATTCTGTAAACTTGTGATATGCAAGTCATGTTTACATTCATTTCCCTCATGCTTTCCCGGGAAGGTTGAGGCTCTCTGAAATAGTTTCCTATATCAGTCTGGGTCCAGCAAATATTCTTGATATTTTAAACAGAGGGCATTTAATACAGGGAGATGACAGAGGTAAAAAGCTTAAAGTGGGGCAGTGAGGCGTCCCTGAGATTATCAAGATCAGGAAGCTGCTGCCACTGCCTACAGTTTAAGGAACAAAAGGAGCCAGGTCACCAAGCAGAAGCTGGACCCACAGCAGGCCATGGGGCAAGAGCTGGGTCCATAGACAAGACAGCCACTGCCAGAGACAGTTCCGGGAGCAGAGAGAGAGGGGGAGAAACACCCACACTTCTTTCCTTCTGCTCTCCCTTCAGGGCTTCCTGTTGCCTGAACTGACCCAGAAATCAGAGGGCAAAGGAACCTGGGGAAAGTAACAGGGCAGAGCAGGGCAGGGAATAAATCTGAGAGCAAAACAGAACAAGACTAGCACAAGGCCTCAACTTTCCAGCTGTCCGTGGAAATGTCTTGCTCCTCTTCCGTCTCCATGGGTGTCTGATTTCTGCCACCTGCCCCACCCAGGCTCTTGACAGCTGGTTTCCAGTTAGGCAGAGCCAATGGGTGGCACCAGCAGGAGATTGGGAGGTGAAAGGAAAGGTCAGGTTATTTCCCCCCACTCCCCTCCCTGCTTTAGAGCCGCCTCTCTGGCAGGGGCGGTGGCCTTCATGACGACAGATCCAGCTGGTGGCCTCTCCCCGGGGCTCCAGGTCTCACCAGGTTTCCCTAGGAGTGGCTTCCTTCCGTTGCTGGTCCCTGGGTGTCTCAATATCCCTGGTTAATTCCTTTAATCCTGCCCACAGCTATGTCAGTAGTATCTTGTTAACAAAGATACTTTTTAAACAAAGTCTCTGCATTCGAGAGACAATGTGGCTTGAATTCTGTTTCCTGTCAGGATCCTGGCAGGTACCCTGACCTACTGCATTCTTTTCCAAACTCCTTGCAAGTGTCACATTTTCCCCTCTGCCCAGATCAACAGTGTGGCATAGTAGAAAGAGGACTGCTCTTAGTGGCAGACACACATGGTTTTATTTCTGGTTCAGTCACTCACTGACAGAATTACTGGCTGGGAGAGTTACTTAACCTCCTAAGCCTCAGTTTTCTTGCCATTAAAGTGGAAAGTGGGAACACCGAGGCTTTTAGCTGGATTATATTGGAAAACCTGTGCTTGGCTCACGTGTTCCAGGCCTCATCAGCCTGTTGTCACAAAACAAGGTCTTTTTTATATTCCAATTTTAATGGCATGAATCCCCTTTCTACATGACTGAAAGAAATAAACTGCCTTCAAAATATTTCCAGTTATTTCTAGAAGTTTCCAAAGAAGTCCCCTTGCAGACCAATCTTCCTTTTGCAGTTGCCATGGTCTTCTGCCCTGTTATCTTTCCTCTGCCCCAGCTCCCATGTGTCTAGCTTCTGCTTGCAAGGACACTTGCTGAGGCTTTGCCAGGGCTGAAATTTTTCCAGGGTCATTGTCCGTCACAAGAACACAGCCCATGCCAAAGGGGTTGACTCTGAATGTTCCCAAAGAGTCTGGCCCTTGGGAGGCCTCCATGTGGCCCAGTTCTATGGAGTGAAGAGGAGAATGGCCTCCCCTGGTTCTGAGCCATCTCGGCTCCATTGATGCTGGGCTTGTGTCTGGAGCTTCTCAGAGTCTCTTTGACTAGTTCCTCACCTTGCTTCACATGAAAACAAAACAACTCTCAGATGTTCTGGAACTTGCTTCCACCTTCTCTTCTGGAAGGAGATCATGGGCAAGGTCAGAAAGGGAACAAATGTTTTGCCATCTGCTTCATCCTTCTTCCCTCCCTCCTCCACAACTCTCCCCAAACCCAAACCCTCCCTCCTCTTCCATGTACCAAACTAAAAATTTTAAACATATAAACCATTGCAGGACAGAAGGGGAGGGTCGATCAGAGAGGTGAAGTCTAGATAGATGCCCTCTGTATATGAGCCAGAGTCTGGTCCAGCTGTATAGAAATGATTCCTAGGGTAATACCTGGCACATGGTGGATTCTCAATAAATGGTAAACACTATTATCATATAAATGGGAAACCCCATTTCCTACCATTCAGATGTTATGCATTCATCAAAGTTCAATTTATATGTCACTTCTTACCAGAAACCTGGCCCTAATCCCTTTAGCATGAAGTAATCTTTGCCTCCGTATTAGTTTCTTAGGGTTGCAGTTACAAAGTACCAAAAACTGAGTAGCTTTAAAACAACAAAAGTTTATTCTCTCACAGTGCTGGAGGCTGGAAGTTTGAAATCAAGGTATTGGCAGAGCCATCGTCTCTCTGACAGCTTCCTTGACTCTTCCTGGCTTCTGGTGGCTCTTGGCAGTCCTTGGTGGTCCGGGGCTTGTAGCTGTATCACTCCTGTCTCTGCCTCTGTTGTTGCATGGAGTTCTTCTCTGTGTGTCTCTGTCTTGACAGGGTGTTCTCTTCCCTTATAAGGACACCAGTGGATTAGGGCCCACTCTGATGATCTCATTTTAACTTGATTATATCTGTAAAGACCCTATTTCCAAATAAGGTCCCCTTCTGAAATACTGGGGGTCAGGATTTCAACATATCTTCTTGGGGAACACAGTTCAACCCACAATACCCTGCAATACGGTCCAAAAATTGAACAGCAATATTATTTCTCTTTTGACATCTATCACATCTAGCTCATTTTACAGTAATTTATCTTTTAAATAACACTGAACACTCCAAGGACAGAATCTATTTCTGATTCACTTTTGTGGCCCTGACAATATCTACCTGCCCATAATAGGTCTGATAGTTAATAAATGACTGGAACAAAGCTTACGCCCTCCTTTCCTGACTCATGACCGATCCATTAGATGAGAGTGTTCTGCCGCCTGCCTGCTACGTGCATTTGCGAGTTCCTTGTGTTTCAGCTCTTTGGTTGATTTCTTTTCTTGAAAGAATATGGATGAGGATGATGGGTTTAGCTAGCTGAGCAGCTGGTGATAGCATACCTCAAGTGGTTAAATATTTACGTTTTCTGAGAGTGAGCAGTGGGCTTCACTCTACCAGGGAAATAATCTTGTTTGTCCCCAGTAAACGACTCTCTTTTCCTCTTTTACATTTTCAGCACCCTGATGATGTCCTTAGTGACAGTTGCTATGGAAGTATTTCATAGCAACTGTGTTTCCTGCAGTGTTGGGTGGTGTGGTACCTGGAGCCCTCTTCAGTGCAGATTTATGATGATACCAAGCCATGGGTTTTGTTTTTGTGCTAGCTAGTTTTCTAGCCTAGTAACTAGTTGTCATCAGGGGAGTGATGTGCATTTATTTTGGCCCCCTGACTTATCACATTGATTTTTTTTCCCTTTTCATTTTTCCTGGAGTGCTTGTCATCATCTTAAACACACAACCTATTATTTTATAAAATATAATGGCAGAGCCAGCCCCATCATTCTTTCATTGAATAAACTGGTAAACGCATGCAATCCCTCTGACACCAGTGTAGCTAGGGGTGATCTAGGCTTGTTCAAGTCAAAATCTTTTAAGGATGCACAGTTTAGAGACAGAACTGAGTAATAGGTAGGGGAGAGAAAACTGGCCTACCTAGAGACTTGGACTCTGGTCTCTTCTATAAAACAGGAATAGAAATATTGTGAAGGTACATTCTCAGTCTTTCAAACACATGTTTTGGCTTGTGATTATCTTTCAGTTTTTTTTAGAGCCATTTGTGAAACCATGGATAAGTCAAAAATTCGTGTTATTTTTGAATATGAGTTCCATCATGGAACCAGTGCAGCACAGACAGCTCGAAATATCAACGAAGTATTTGGGAAGGATGTGGCTAATGAACACACAGTATGTTGGTGGTTTGAGAAGTTCCATTCTGGTTATTTTAATCTTGAATATGAGCCACATGGGTGACCTGAGACAAGGTGGATTATGATGAGCTGAAATCGAATCCATCTCAACCTATGTATGCATAAATTAGCAGCAAGGTTTGATGTTACTGTTCCAACAATATTAGACCATTTGAAACAAATCGGCAAGGTAAAGAAGCTGGGTAGCTGGGTACCACATGAATTAAATGAGCATCAGCAGAGAAGTCATCTCGAAGCTTGCCTTTCTTTGTTGTCATGACATACAGTTGAACATTTCTACACTGTATTGTTACATATGATGAAAAATGGATTCTTTTTGACAATCTCAAGTGTTTGACACAATGGTTGGATAAAGATGAAGTGCTGAAATACAGTCCAAAACCGAATATTCATCAAAAAAATGGTGTCTGTTTGGTGGTCCAGCGCTGTTGTATCCACTACAGCTTCATGAAACCTAGTCAGTGGATTACAGTGGATGTCTACTGCAACCAACTGGACCAAATGATGAGGATGTTTGTGATTAAGCAGCTGCGATTGGTCAATAGAGACAGGCCAATCCTCTTGCAAGAAAATGCTCAACCACATGTTGCTGCACAAACAATGCTGCTCAAACTACAGAAGCTGAACTTGGAAACTCTCTGTCATCCACCATATTCACCAGACCTTGCACCAACTGACTACCACATCTTCCAGGCTTTGGACCACTTCTTGCAAGGAAAAATACTCAATTCTCAACAAGCCGTGGAAAACGCCTTTCTGGATTTTATTGCCACTCACTCTCCGGGCTTCTTAGCTGCTGGCATAAGCAAGCTACTGTTAAGATGGCAAAACTGTGTCAATGGCGCATACTTTGATTAATTGTACTAATTCTTGTTTGAGACATAATAAACTACACTTTTGACTCAAAATCGGACATTTCATATTTAATGACCTGTAGTAACATGTTCCACCTACTTGATAGAATTGTTATGAGGGTTACGTGATTAATGTATGAAGAAGCAATTTGTAAGTTGTATAGTGCCATAAAATGCTTGCAAATGTCATTGTTAATAACAACTAGAATCTTGAAAGTCCTGACTCTGCTTTTGGCCTGAGTGACAAAGGGAAAGCAACTAAATCTCTGGTTAAGTTAATAAGGAGCCATCTGGGCAAATGCTAAGGCCATTATGCAGCATTTTCAAGGTCATCAGATTCTGTGTGTTAACCTTTTCATTCTTCCTTCACCTTTATTTTGATGGGAGTAGAGGAGGGGACAATATGACTTTAATTATTAGGTTGAAGAGGAGGAGAAATCTTGATTTCTTGAGTATCTTTTTCAAGTTAGATCTTTAATATAAAGTTTCTCTGATGCATCTGTTGCCAGCTTGGCATGTTGGCATGTGCCATTATAATTTTGCTCCTCCAAAAAGTTTTTTTTTTTTTGCAGACATGCATACATTTTGGTTTAGGGTGAACACTTAGCCACTTACTAGAACACACTTAGGCATGCAGACTTTAACAATTCTGGGGAAAAGTTCTGAATGTATTTAGTGATTTGGACTTACCTATTTTAAAAATCTACCAATTTATTCCAGAGCTGACCATATTCATGCTCCAGAAATTGATGTCATTGCCACTAAACAAAATTTGTTATAAAGAATTCCCTGCTTGACAACTCTAGATATATTTATTATGTAGCTTTGTTTGGTTTCAGTCTGCTTGTCTTGAAGCATTTTCTTTTTT
>VBSM01000361.1:22393792-22420053 GCA_008086735.1 Cheirogaleus medius
GCCAATTTGATGGAGAGTAGATGTGGAGCCCTTTTTCCATATCTTGTGTTGTTGAAGCATTTTCAATTTGCTCATTTGGAGCAAATCTTGTGTGTTAAATGCAGTCGGTTCCTAGATACTGACTCATTTTCCAAATTGGAATACACTTTTTTTCCTCAATTGACTTTTCCCTGCCAGTATGTCATTCAACTATTCTTTAATGTACTGTCAGAATATGGTCAGCTCATCATTAACAGGAAACGGGCTTCTTGCCCACTCTTAAAAAAATAGAATGAAGTCAGATAATTTGATTTTTAAACTATAGGAAAAGGAGAAGTAAAAAATGAACAGTCAGAAACATAACTAATTTCCAGGCTCAGGACTATTAGTATAAAGAGCCTGGACAAATGAGACACCCAGAAACAAAAGGAAAATCTAAAATTTGCATGGTTTTGAGTAGAATACAGCATAATTTCCATTTTACTATAAATATCAAGTAGCTGCAATCTGAGTCAATATAAATAAACCAAGGAACCAAGGCTTTATGGAAGACAACAGCAGTTCCATGTGGGCAGTTTCGTGTGTTTAAGCATCTCAACATGAAAATTTGGCCATATGCTCAAGATTGTTTCTCTGTATTTAGATTTTTGGAGCTCCAGGAAGCAAACGCCGAAGGCCTACAGAGTCAAGAATGAAGAACTCATTTTACTAAAGTGCTAATAATGTCAGCTCTAAAAATATCAAAGTTTTTAGTTTTATCTAATTAAATAATCAGCTTGACAATTTTTGCAGCCACAGTTGCTTATGGGACTGACCAAAGTGACAATATGTTTAAGACCAAGTTTGAGGTTAGTTAAAAATGTAATATATAGTGCAGATTTGATTCAACCACGTGGATAATTCACTTCAAATATATTCTTCATGAATTGCTGTTGAATTATCTGTTTATCTGCCCTGATCTTCCACCTCACTTTTTTTTTTTTTTTTTTTTTTTTTTGAGACAGAGTCTCACTCTGTTGCCCGGACTAGAGTGCATTGGCATCAGCCTAGCTCACAGCAACCTCAAACTCCTGGGCTCAAGCAATCCTTCTGCCTCAGCCTCCGGAGTAGCTGGTACTACAGGCATGCACCACCAGGCCCAGCTAATTTTTCTATATATTTTTAGTTGGCCAATTAATTTCTTTCTATTTTTTTAGTAGAGACAGGGGTCTCACTTTTGCTCAGGCTGGTTTTGAACTCCTGACCTTGAGCAATCCGCCTGCCTCTCTTCGGCTTCCCAGAGTGCTAGGATTACAGGCATGAGCCACCGCGCCTGGCCTCCACTGCATTTTGAATGTGTAGGGGAGAAAGGAAAACTTCCCCTTTGCTCCCTGAAGTTTTGCTGAAAGATCAACTCACAATAAAGCAGATTAGTAAAAGAAAGAGATGACAAATTTATTTACCACGTGCATCAGACAAATCGAATCACAGAGTGATGACTCAATTTCCCAATGGGATCTAGAAGTTTATATACCCTCATTTTAGAGAGAAGAAGGAGATGAAGAATATAGGTAATTCTATTTAGGGGCAATAAATGGTTACTACCGGTAGGGAGAATGAATAGATACTTGGGAGAGTGAATGGATGGGGGGAAACAGATTGACTTGTAACTGATTCTCTTTGGAAATTAAATTAACCTGACAGACAGGTATTATCTTAAAATGGGCTGGGCCAGGTTTGGTTGCATTCTTGATCTTCTTTCCTGAAATACGTTGAGATAACAGAGAGGGGAGGGAAAGGCAGTGGCTCCTTTTGATGGGTCTGGTTTTATGAAGGTAGAGGGAAAGCCCCTTCCAAGAGCCTGTTGATCTCTAAGGGTCTTTAATTCAAAATACTCTTTATACCAAGGAGTCATATTTTGGGGTGGAATTTCCTGAGCTCCTTCAAGTGGATATGTAGACTTTATTACAATAACATTTTATAGGGTAGAAATAATTTATGTTGCCACAGTTTCTCTCTACTTGCCAGTACAAAGTTTAATTTCTGTGTCAATTTGGAACCAGTCAATTTGGAACTTCCAATTTGGAAGCCTCAGTTTCCTCATTTGAGGTAGGTATAATAGCACTTCTAAAATAATATAAGAGATTGTTGCAGTGATTAGTGGAATGGTGAAAAACACTTTACATAGGGCCTGGCATATAGTAAATGCTCAATAAATCTTAACTATCTTTACTTTTACTACTAAAGACATGACCTTGGAAGTCATTAAACCTTTTGTAGCCTAGTTCTTTAGGTATGCAAGACAAATGTCTTGATCTAAGTCTGAAAATGCTCATAAGATGAATATAGTACCTTCACATGCAAAGTGATATATAGAATTTATGAAATAACCTTCACTAATTAACCAAGACATTGTTTTACCTTATTGGTTGACATATGTTTTGGAGCAGAGCTCCAAATGTTCACTTTACTTGGATATTATTTTTGTTATCATTTTGCCTTTTTTTTTTTAATTCATTATCTACTATGTTGTGATAACAATTTAGATACAAGTAGTTTTCTTGGGAGGTGATCCCAAGAGGCATGATCAGGGAATGGGAAAGTAAGACTGGCAAGAGAGGAAGACCATTAAAGGATACATTGATAAGAAGTTTACTGCAGTGGGCAGGTGGGCTCAACCCCACTGGCATACTCTGAAAGACTGCATAAAACCTGTTGGCTTTGAGCAACGTTATCCATTTATCCCAGTACTATACTAATGAAACCATCCTTTATTAAACTATTAATATAATAAAGGGCCACTGTGGAAACTGTGGTGGGAGAAATATACATATATAACCAACCTTTGTTCCCTAGCTTGCTTTCCTATAATTGCTGACTACTCAGGAGTCATAGAGCTGATGGTCATAAAGACTCTTAGCTTTCGTCATTGCTTCATAGATGACATCACCCTTGTGAACCCTAAGGCTAGTTTTTGAGATATCTTCCAGGCCCTGCATTCTGGTGAACAGCTGACTCACCCAGACCAGTGGCCCATACAAAGGGACTGACTCAACTGGTCTTGCAACCCCTACCCAAGAACTGACTCAGCAAAGAAGACAATTTCTACACCTCTATGGTTCTGCCCTGATCCCAGCCAATTAGCAGACCCAATTGCCTAGCCCTTTGCTCACCAAACTATCTCTAAAAACTCTTTCTCGCAAATTCTCAGGGAGATGGATTTGAGAACTTCTTCTCGTCTCCTTGGATGGTGTCTGTGATATTAAACTCTTCCTCTGCTGTAAACCCTGCTGTCTCAGTGTATTGGCTTCCTCTTGAGCAGCGGGCAATGAATCTGGTAAGGCTGAAACACTACAATTACCACTTTTGTGGTGGAGAAGGAAAACTTCCCCATTGCCCCCAAAAGTTTCACTGAAAGATCAACTTGCAATAAGGCAGATTAATAAGAGAAAGCAATTACAAATTTATTTATCATGTATATGGGGAGAACTATAGAGTGGTTCACCAGTATCCCAATGAGGTCCAGAAGTTTATATACCCTCATTTTATAGGGGAAAGTGAAATGAATATAGGTAATTTTGTTGAGTGGCAATAAATGGTTACTAGTGAGGATGAATAGATACTTGGGAGAATGAATAGCTGGGGAAGCCCAGGAGTTCAAGGCCAGCCTGGACAACATAGAGACCCTGTCTCAAAAATAAAAATGGTTTTGTTTCCATTTTTAATCTTTATTTTTCTCTTATAAAATCTAAAAATTCTCATTCTGAAGAAAATTTAGAGGTAATAGAAAAACATAAAGAGAAAATGTAGAATCACCTTTACTTCCTCCACACAGAGATAATCACTGTCAATTTTTGTGTATTTATTATATATCTTTTTTCATGTTTATGATCACTTTCTATGTACAACTCTATGTCTTGCTTTTTTCCTTAACATTATTTCCTGGGCATTTACCTACTTTATATTCTTTTTTAAAAAAATAGATTTTAATTTTGAAATAATTTTAGACTTATAGAAGAATTGCCAAGACAGTGCAGAGAGTTCCTGTATGTCCTTCACCCAGCTTCCCTGAATGGTAACAACTTACTTCATATCTTTCCAGTCTCTCTATCAAAACGTACCTACCGGCCAGGCGTGATGGCTCACGCCTGTAACCCTAGCACTCTGGGAGGCCGAGGTGGGCGGATCGTTTGAGCTCAGGAGTTTGAAACCAGCCTGAGCAAGAGTGAGACCCCATCTCTACTAAAAATAGAAAGAAATTAATTGGCCAACTAAAATATAGAAAAAATTAGCTGGGCATGGTGGCGCATGCCTGTAGTCCCAGCTGTTTGGGAGGCTGAGGCAGGAGGATCGCTTGAGCCCAGGAGTTTGAGGTTGCTGTGAGCGAGGCTGATGCCATGGCACTCTAGCCGGGGCAACAGAGTGAGACTCTGTCTCAAAAAAAAAAACAAAAAAAAGAACAAAAAAAAACGTACCTACCTATATCATATTTTCACTGGGATTCTAATGTGACCACTAACTAAACTGGAAAACTGACCCGAGGCACTGTGAGTTCATGGACATTCCCAGCCCGGAACACAATTGTCCTTGGGCAGGGGGTCTCCTGGAGTCGCGGTGCAGTAACTGGAGGAGTGGGAATTCTGCACAAAAGCAGCATGCTGGACAGAGAGGTGCTCCTGGGCCAGTGGGACTTTCAGGACCTGCAGCTTAGCCTGCAGGTGGGAGCAGCTGTGGCATGACTTCCAGGTAAATCCTCACTCTCTAAGATATTGATATGTGATTTGCAGATGTTTTTCCTTATACTTACAAAAAAGCCATAAAGCAGAGTTTCTTTGTGATCTTGGCCAGTTTTAACCCTAAGTCTGATCCAACATTTACAGATGTTGCTCAAAGCCAAAACCAATGATTTACGCTCAGGTCTAAAGTCTTGGGTTAAATCATTTGGTCCTCACAGATCATCCAAGAAAAATATTATGTACTGGCAAAAGTCACCACTAATGATAGAAGCAAATTATCTTCAAGGCTCAGTCCTAGCCTCTCTCCTTGTCCCTTTTCATCATCCAATGTGACCTCTTCCTTTTCTAAGAACTCTTACCACTTATTTGTCCTCTTTTCATTTTTGTGTTCTGCCATTTGTGTGGTTGTATCTGTGTATATCTCTTATTATATCATACATTTCTTGAGCGTGAGAGTATCTTCTTCCTTCTTACATATTTCACAGTGCCGAGCACAGCACCATACTAGTGCGTGCTAAACAAATATTAGCTCATTTGAATTTGTTAATTCTCTACATTTTTTCTTTTGGAGGAGTCATGGAGGCTCATGGCATCAACTAATATCTTTTAGTACGTAAATTTGTTGGATATTGCCGACTGCTTCCTAATTGATCTATTTCACTAACCTGCTTTTGTTGTAAATCCCAAAAGGCTAAAAGCTGTCTCTTCCTGTTATGGGCTGAATTGTGTCCCCTCCCTGCAAATTCATATGTTGAAGTCCTGACTCTCAGTACCTCAGAATGTGATTGTATTTGAAGATAGGGTCTTTAAAGAGGTAATTAAAAGTAAAATGAGGTCATATGGGTGGACCTTAATCCAATATGACTGCTCAGCCTTATGAGAAGAGGAGATTAGAACACAGACACACACAGGAGACACAGAGAGAAGACAGCCATCTCTAAGCCAAAGAGAGAGGCCTCGAAAGAAAACAACCCTGCCAACACCTTGATTTTGGACTTCTGGCCTCTAGAACTGTGAAGAAATACATTTCTGTTGTTGAAGCCACCCAGTCTGTGGTACTTTGTTATGACAGCCCTAGCAAACGAATAGACTTCCTTTACCCCAAATATAGACTGGCTTTTCCAATGCACCTCCACGTTTCTGTTACTTACCAACATTCTCTTAGGCATGTAAATATTTGGAGGTCTCTTTTCCAACACTCTCACTCCTTTTGTCATTACTAAATATTTGTTTTACTTTTTCCCCTTCACCTTATTGGCAGTGTTTTTATTCTAGTCCACCTCAATTTCGATTCTTATTTCATACCCCAACGCACTTCCCTCAAACAGCTTTATACAGGTCTCCGGATCTGATTTTTCTTCCGTGACACAGTCCCACGTGCCTTCTGAGTGCACTGAATGACAGACAATTCGACCATGTCTTTGCCCACATTATTGCCTGTGTTGGGTGTGCCCTTTCTTGTCTTTCCCAGAGCCTAGTAATTTGTGCCTACGGACATATAACTATTAATACATGTCTTCTCGCTGACCTCTTATATGATCCATACTTCTGAATTTGGCCTATGCCCTTGACTTCTCTAGTCTCAACCTCCAAAGCTGTCCCTCTCCTCTGTTCCTACACCAGTTCCAGTTTAAAATATTAAATTAACATTGAATACTCCTTGTAATCAAAGAGATACTTCTCCATGCAGTTATATCACATATATAGGTGGAAGATTGACACTGGGTTAAGTTTGAGTTCTTGGTTTAGTCTCATTCTTTTGTTATTAATAGCTGAGTGATATTGGGAAAGTTTTTTTTTTTTGGCGTGAACTCTAAAGTGAAGATAAAAATATTTAATTTTACTTGAGGATTATGAAGAAAAATAGAGTAAGTGTGAAAAATGTGTAAGGCATTCCAAAAGCAGTATCTGATATAATTTGTTGAGTTTGGCTTTCCCGATGTTTCCCATATTGTCTTTCATTGCCACTGGTCCTGTCTTCCCAAGTGCCTGATAAACTCCTTGAGGGCCCAGATCATAGGTCATATATTCTTTCTGATTCCTGAAGTACCTAGTCATAGTTAATAAGTACCAAAAGTTTTAAACAAAACCTAATCCTTAAAATCACAGTAGTTGAAAACCATATAAATAGGGAGATTATTTAACCTACTTTGCATGAGATGGTTCTGACTTACCCTTGTCTTCCAGCATCGTCATTGTAGCACCTTCTTACTCTCATACGTGTGCTTATTTTGACAATATGGTCACCCTCCCTATGAGTGGCCCTGCTTAAACAGAACCATGGGAGTTTGTTTCATCAAGCCAAAATGGACGTAGAGCAAACTTTCTGAGAGAAAGAAAAGCCTGAAAGAGAGAGTTGAGTCCAAAAGTAAGAGGTCTATTTGAGACAATATTTCAGCTAATGGAGATTGTAAAGCCTGTGGGTGAATTTATTGTCCTTAAATGTTTCGATGTCAGATAAGATAAACCAGCTGCACTTCACTGCAATATTGCCAAGTTCAGACTTTGAGTTGAACTTTTGGCAGATGTACTTGGATGCTATACAGGCTGAAAAGCTATTAGTCAAACTGGTAAGCTTTTTTTGTTAAAAGTTAAATATGTATTCATGATGTATTCTATATTCTGATTTTAAATAGTTTTTATTTGTTTGTTTTTAATTATCCATGTAATACATGCACATGGTTTCATTCTGTCTAGTTCAAATGATGACAAAATATATAGATTAAAAAATATCTATCCCTCCATCATTCCTCACCCTTGATCCACCTAATCTTACTTTTTGATATGTAAACCACTTTGAACTAAAAATAACACAAAATAAAGATTGAGTATGAATAAATTATAAATATTAAGACATTCTGTAAAAGTAAAATTAGTAATTTTAATAAATTAGTTTAACCTTTCTGTAAGAAAATTTGTCCAAATACATCAAAGTGTGAAAAATATAGTCCTGCCAAAAATGCACAATCCGAATTTAATCATGAGGAAACATGGGCAGTCTACAGAATGACTGGCTAGTCCTCCTCAAAATAGCAAGGACATGAAAGAAGACAAAGAAAGGCTCAGGAATGGTTCCTATAAAGGAGTCTAAGAAACTAAATGTAATATGGGATCCTGGATCAGAAGAAAAGACACCAGTGGGACAAAGTCTATGGGCACAGCTGAAGGTCAGTAGGTCATTTTTCATGTCATTTTTCACTTTTTAATATGCCTGAAATTATTTCAAAGTGATAAGTAAAAAAATTTAGATGGCAATTAGACAACAGAATACCAATTTGCAGACTGGTACTCTGGGCTGGGGGAGTGACAAGACCAAAGAGATAAGGAGTGGAAGGGCACGTCTGGCTTGGGAAGGCTGGACACATGCAGGCCTTCAGGGAGATGGCCATGGAAAGCAGGGCCAGAGTCAGAGGGGGAGGGGTGGACATGTCACACTGGAAAGCAAAGTGTTAACAGCCACACAACTGGACCCTCACGTGAAGCAGTGGATTCCCCTTCAATACCCTCTCCCTTCAAATATTGAAAAGTATTTGCTTCCTTTAAACAATACAAATTGTAGGCCAGGTGCAGTGGCTCATGTTTGTAATCTTAGCACTTTGGGAGGCCACGGAAGGAGGATTGCTTGAGGCCAGGAGTATGAGACCAGCCTGAGCAATATAGCAAGACTCCTGTTTCTACAAAAGATAAAAAAAAAAAAATTTAGCTGGGTGTGGTGGCATGCACCTGTAGTCCTAGCTACTCGGGGAGCCTGAGGTAGGAGAGTCACTTGTGCCTATGATTTTGAGGCTGCAGTGAGCTATGATGATGCCACTGCACTCTAGCCTGGGTGGCAGAGCCAGATCCTGTCTCTAAATAAATAAACAGCAAAAATCACCGTTTTTTCCATTTATTTTCATTTGTGTAAGATGTCTGTCAAGCCCAAACTGATGTACTGCTACAGAAGTTTAAAATAATGTAAAGAAAATGCATTTTAGAATAAAGTATAGATATAATAAGAAACCAACTCAAACCCAAACCTAAACCAAACAAAACCTGAATCACTTGATTGTGCATCCTCCTCCCTGCCTCCCTTGCCTTCCCTGCTTTCCCCACCCTATTCTCCCATATCCCATCTGTCACCAGGCCCAGCCAATTCTATCTTCATGCTATTTCTTGCACTAGGATTGGAATCAAAAGGCCTTCCTTTGTACTTACTAGTCGTGTAACTGTGGACAATTCTTTTTGTGCCTGAGTTTCTATGTGTGTGTGTGTGTGTGTGTGTTTGGGGAGGGGGCAGGATAGGATTCCAATGAGAATGCACATGTAAGCCCTTTATAAAGTGTAATGTACTTTCAAATGTTAGGTCTTATTCAGGGCTTTAATGTGTATTATCCTGATGAGTAGGTCCCAAATTTTATAATTTTATGAAATTAAATAATTTGATTAACTGACCTAGAATTTCCAACTTGATAAAATAAATAAAGAAAATTTTCTTACTATGTCATTTCATAAAAAGAAGGATATTTTAACAGAAAAAGTGCTGGAAAGACGTACTCTTGGAATAGAAAACAATCCTTCCCAACCTGGCACTGACTGACATTTCTATACCATATGGTCTTTCTTTTTCTCACTTTTCTACAGACTGGCTCCAAACAATGGTTCTAGGACTGGCATTTGGGAATCATTGCCCTGGACTAAAATGTCCAAAGATAACTTTCTGAACTCCTTGTATCCCATATTGTCTTCTTTTCCAGCCCACCCTATGCTTGGCATCCAACAGTTTTTCGTTAAAGGAATCAATGAATAAATGGATAGATATATATTTTGGGCACCATGAGGAATTAAGCCTGATCCTTTTGTAGTTAGTTAAAGGGAGAAGATATAGGAGACAGATGATTGTGAACATTTTTATATTTGGGTACAAAGAGGAGAGCTGAGAATCTGTTTTCCCCTTCCTCCCATATTCTCCAATCTACTGTTCAGCGATCTTACTTACCTAAGCCAAGGATATATCTGGTAGCAGAACTTTGCTGGAGGGCCAGAGGGTTTAGTTTATTCTGCAGGCAGTGAAGATGGTGGTCAGTGTGTGGGTCTCTTTCTTCTGTCAAGCACCCCTTGGAAAATCCACAGAAGGGTTGACGTCCTTTCTCTGAAGGTCCAGGAAGGAGGGAGGGAAGTGGAGCAGATACCCGCCTGCACACACACACGTTCCATCACCCTGTTCACCCTGTACATCTACATATGAAGTCCTTTACTGAAGGGTAAGTGTAATTTCAAAAGAACTTACGATACAGGAGGGACAAGGTTAAAGTTTTAGTCAAGTTGGACTTTCCCTGCATCAGGAGCCAGGGCCTGCAGGTACATTGTCCATTTCAGACTCGGCTTCTCAGCCCTTACATTTGCATCTGCACCCTAAATCCCTCTATCCTCACAAGCACCTGGGGCTTCCAGTATCTTGGTCTGGCAACTTCAGCCCCTCTTGAGAAACTTCAGCCCCTCTGCATGAGAGGAGATCTATATTCGAGTAACACCCTGGGCTTCAGTTCTGAATGGGCAAGGGGTGTGTGTGTAGGAAAATACACTTGCTGTTTGTTGCTGTCTTGTCTTGTGTGTGTGTGTGTGTATGTGTGTGTGTTTATTGAGGGATGTGAAGACTGTGTAGTGGATGGACTCCAGACCCTTAAGTATGGTTTAATGTGTGTCTTCTAGTTTGAGTTCAATCTTCTTATAGGTAGGGGTAATGAGGCTGATGGTTTCTTTATTAGTTGACCTACCAAGTGAGCATATTTTTCAAAGATTGACATTAATTTTTCTTGGGTAAATCTAGGTTAAATCTGAATTGCTATTTTCCCTACTAGCATAGTTATGGCTCTGCCTTTAGAAAAAATAGTCCCCGTCATGATGCCGAGATGCATTTGGTTCTTTCCAGCTTTACCCAAGGCAAGGGACAAAGAAAGAGGACCCTTTAAAGGCTGCTCTCTGCCTCTTTTTGTTCAAGGTACCAACTATATTAAAGCATCTTGATTCAAAGGGTTTCCCCCTTATCAAAAGGGGATATAGGGAGAGTTCCCAGTTAAATTTGCCCTCCCGCCATTAATGTTGGGGTGAGAAAAAGGCATTTTAGAGAAATAAGTAGTTGGTTTCAAACACATCATGTCTTAGGTCTTCTTTTTTTATTAAAGGTCTTTGTTGCAAAAAAAATGGAAGTAAGATCTGACTATCCTAAGCACTGGATACCATTGCTTCAGTACCTAACGTAGAGAAAATCCTTTTTCTTCTGAGTTTTACCACCCTTCCGACCCCTCTTTTTAAAGACTGCTGCCAGAGCTGAAACCTAGGTTGGCCCTGAGCTCATTGTCAGTTATGATAGTCCCAAGAGTGAGAGAAATAGCCCTACAAGCTTCTTACCTGATGATTTGAAATGATTAGACGTCAGAACAAAGCGGGGAAAGTCTGCCAGTCACAATACGGTTTCCTGCTCGTGGGCACTGCTAGGAAGGGGCTTAAGCAAAAAGACTTTTGTGCATTATCGACTATATGAGTACTGAAGTCAAGAATGAGTTAAGACTGAACCCTGATGCAATTTTTGTTCTCATTTCCTTTGCTTTCTCCATGTCACCCATTCGGGATAGACACTTCAGAAGACAGTCCCAGTTATTAGCTGGGAGGTCAAAAATTAAGACAAAATTTTCAGTCTCACCTTTAGATGTTGCAGGATTTTGCTTTCAAATTTGAACTGGTTTCAATTCCAAATTTGAGCGCTCCATGTGCCTCACCTGGGCATTTTATGATGAAAATATAAAATGTGTTTTAGGAAAAAAACAGACTTTATGAATATCTGCTAAATAATTTAGTTATTAGTTTAGTTTTTTGAGCAGAGTTACATTTGTATATGTATAAAATTTGGAATATATATAGTATATATTTACATATTCATTTCAAGTTATTTAACTCTTGACTCGTTAAGTGCTCTATTTAAATATTAATAAATACTTAAATCATTAGCAAACATTTTTGGCTTTTCAGTTTTTCCCCCAGTACTTTTCCATGTGTTTCATGGATTTCAAGGTGGCTGTTGAAGTTTAAATTGTATGTTAAAAATTATGTGTCAAACAGAGATAGGAAAATTGTTGCTTGGTTTTCCACATATGGCTAAGAGATACATGTATAAAATGTCTTAGCAATGACATTTTATGTATTTAGCCTTAGCCTCTCAAAGGCACAACTACTAAAGCATATTTTTCTTCCTTAGTATTTTGTAACTCCATTAGGGTTAATGGATGTTCTAAACAACCTTGAGCTATTTGGAGGAGTGTTTTATATAACAACATTGTTTATCTTCCATAGAATAAACACTCCAAAGGCCTAGTACTTTTTCCCCTAAGCCCATGCATTCTACAAAGAACTCAGTCATAAAAGTCCATTATCTCTAATTCAAATAAAATAATTGTTGAAGCAGAAAGTAAAAATTGATTTTTAAAAGAAGATAGTTTTCTAAAATTTCTAAATTAAAACCATTTTAAGTTACCATAGGGAGCATCTATCCTACGAGTAGCATTATAAATCAAAAGATTTATTCTTAATCTATTTTATGATTAGACTAGTCATTTTCAAACTTGAGTAATATAAAGTAACCTTCAAAAAGAATAAAAATATTGAAGATACACAGAGTTTATATATATCATTTTTATGTTCTTGTTATTATGAACATTTTTATATGCTTATAGTTAAAATATTTACGTAAAAGCTAAATGCATTTACATATTAAACACAAACAAAATTATGAAACTAATATAATTAAAATGAACAATATTAATTTAATTTGCTGGATGATGTTTTGCTGAAATTGAAGAGCATATGTTGAGGTTAATAATAGACTTAGTCACTTTTTTACATGATGTTTTTTATTTTGAGCACAGTAGATTATTATCTGAATCACTGCCATTACCATAGTTGGTTATTTATTTATTCATATTTTAAAAATAAATTTGTTTTTACCCACCACAACTGATGGGTGAGCCAATCAATTTAATTGTTCACTCCAAAATAAGAGAGAGAAAATTCAACTGAAAATCCTTCATTGTCTATTTACTTTTATTATATACTGCTTGTACATGGTTGCAAGTTGGTACATACAAAGACAGAATCAGAGCAATATTCTTTTTGTGTTACCAACAGAGGACTGGCTGGATAGTGGGGGGCAGCTTCTTTAGACTCACTTGTATCTTTTATTACATTCCCATGAAAACTTGTGTCCTGACACAAATCTCTATTCCAACTACTGTGAAATCTTTGATCAGTGAACTAAAGTATCATTTGTCATATATTGCTCCAATGAAACTTTTTCATGTTTGAGTTTGCCTCTACTGTTCTCAATTTAAATAGTACTTTATTTTTCTACACTGGTTTGTTTTCACAATATCGAAGAAAATCTCAACTCATTAAATATCTTAAGAAAACAAAGGCTTATTCATGAGAATGTCTTGCAATTGCAAATTATGCCTGCAAGATAGAAGCTAGTTTTGTCTTGATAACTGTTGGGAAAGAAATCCAAATTGGAAACAAAGGTGGTGCAGGGTGATGGTTGATATTTTGACTTTAGGACCTGCAAATCTAAGATCAGCTACACGTGCTTACACATGCTTACACATACATCGGAACCCAAACCGTGTCATTTCAGATGACCATGTGACACCAGTGGGATTGGTGTCACATACACCAGCTGGCATATGGCGCTATTTGGAAAAACATTGTCTTCCAGGTGAGACTTTTTAAGCTTATCATAAAAATGGAAGAAAAAATAGAAAGAAAAAAAATGAAATTTTAATAGAATGAAGGGACCCTAGAGATTCAATTGGTTGCAGAAATCCTGGGTTAGACCATATAAATGAAATTGCTTTGAAAACTATCATGTGCTCTACGAATGCCAATATTGCATCATTATTATTAGGAAACAAATATAATTGGAAAAATCTGGATTTAGTATACTATAAAAAAGATTGGATTAACTCTACACAGCAGACAGAAAATTCCCACAGTGAAGGTCATTAATCAGAGTTTCTAGAAAAACAGCTGTTCCTATCACTCCACTGGAGAAAGCACAAAACAACCTTATTCCTTCATAAATGTACTCTGGGGAAGACTGACCTTGGATCTAACAGTCGTTTGTGTGGCCTGGATGTGTTGGGTTGGGTGAGGAGGGGGTGGTGCTGAGTGGGGAGGGGAAGGAGACCTTCCCTATGAAAGGCTGGAGCATTTGATTTGGAACCTTTGCCTGGGCCCTCATGGAGAAGAAAGGCCTGGAAAGAAAGCAGTAGGTGAGAAGCCTGTTTGGGGTGGAGTCCCAAGTACATATTCTACTGCTCTGGGGCACTGACCCTAAAATATTTAACCTTATAGGCAAAAATCCTGTTTTTCCTAGAAAGATGGAGTTTCTCCTACATGAGCCCTGACTGATAGGTTGCATTGTGTTGTTCAAAGAGAAGAAAATGCATATAAGGTAATTCTACATGTGTCAGGAATGTCCCTTTCCTCTCTATACCCAGGATAGCTCTCAACATTGATCCTGAAGTGTTTAGATTAGTCGGAGTAAAGTAGATTTATTTTTGTTCTCTACCTTCCATTTTCTTTTTTTTTCCGAGCAGATGTATGTATTTGATATTTTTCTTCTTTCTTTCTTTCTTTCTTTCTTTCTTTCTTTCTTTCTTTCTTTCTTTCTTTCTTTCTTTCCAGCATATTGTGGGAGTACAAATGTTAAGTTTACGTACATTGCCCTTGCCCCCCACCCCCACCCCTTGAGTCAGAGCTTCAAGGGTCTATCTTCCATTTTCTGAAATGTTAATATTGTTTTCTACCTAAAAATGCTAACTTTTGGACATGATTAGCAGTCAGTTAGTCAGGTTGGAATGAAATCTTGGCATCCTAACAGGATCGTATTTACACCTACTTCAGTTTCCAAAAATCAGCCAACTGAGAGAAAATATTTTGATCAGGAATTTCGATGGGAAAGCCAAAATCTAGAGTGAAAACACATCTTCTGTGAAGGATTACATCATAAAGCGCATGAGAGCCCATCTGGAATTAGGGATAAATACAGCGAAGTTCAATTCGGTTCAGCAGACAGCTACGGAGTGTGTGTTCTGTGCCAGGGATGGGGTAGAGGCAGGAGAGGTAGGCGTGCAGAAACTGATGAGATAGTCTGCTTGGTCTCAAGGAGCTCATGGTCTAATAACCAGTCTCAAATTAGAAATTCAAATATTTAGAGTTTTTTTTAGCTCAGAGAACAACTGATGTTGCCAGGATCCAGTTGGATTCATGTGAAATAGCCAATTCATTTTAGAAGTTCTTGGGTTAGCAGGTTATATGGATAGGACATTGAAAAATGCCATCGATTATAGAGCATAAAGTGAAATTGTATTTGAGGGTAGTTCTTTGATTACTTAGATTCTTTTCTTTGGCTCCCTTTCTTCAATTCAATTCTCTTAAACACAAATAAGGTGATTCTAGGTAGACAGGTCTTGCATAGTGGATTCCAGTCCAGTTTAAGTTTAAATAGGGAAGGAAAAATAAGGGACATTGTCAGGCACCAAATTGTGTTATGTGCTCACTAAAAATAAGTATTTCTTATAATCTTTGGGTGCTCTGAGCTGGCATGAATAATTAGCACTGTAATTAAATAAATTCTGCCAAAAAAGTTCATCTGACACAGAGCAATGAAATGCCTAAAGTTATAGTGCATAGGGTAATTATCCATAAATGATAAGTGGTGCTTATAAATATCAGTATTTAAAATAATTTCCACATGGCTAAAACAAGGTCAGATTTTATTTTTTTCCTGTACTCTTTTTTAGTCCCTTGTATCTATAAATAACACCAAAGTGAAACGTTTTCCTGAATTCCATGTTCAGGGTGAGAGTCATTTCATTTCATTCCCCACACCATATGGACAAACTTGAAGAAAAGATATTGGGTTAAATTCCAAATGGTTCCCATCCATGTCTCTTTCTCGCACCCTAGGCCCAGACTCAGGATTCTGTGCTCAGCTCCACACGATGCTACCCAAGTGAAAGGGCCAAGCTGGTACATCTAGCTGCTTCCCGCCATGGTCTCCCAGATGCATCTGGGGTGCTGAGAGGCTCCAGGTAGGAGGCTCAGGTGACCCACTGTCCCCATTAAAAATGGGTGACGAGCGGCGGGGATTCACTGTCCAGTGGGGTTGAGAATTTAGGTGAGGGTGGTGACTCTCAGTAAAAAGGACCTTTGGATCTTGGCACCTGATTGCTTCGGAGACAATGGAGATGGACAAGGAAGAGGAACTGTGTTGTCAGGGTGAGCTCCCTTCCTAGGACCATGCTTGGGAGTGGCATGGGACCTCATGAGTGTATCTGCTTTGCAGGAAACCTCCTTACCAAGCTTTTAGCAGTCCATGCTCTGAAATCTCAGCCCCTATTATAATATTAAATCTATCTTGGGTCTAATAGGGAGGGAAAGGAGAGGGTAGAAGGTCCTCACCAGTGCATCTTCTTTCTCCCCAGAGTTAACCACTATCTTGAATTTGATCATTTTCTACTTGCAGTGTGTACCCTATTTATTTCACTTAGGGTAGAATTATTGTTGGGGGCAAAGGGTTATATGTCTTCAAATTTACCAGGTGATGCCACATTGTTTTTCAAAGTAGTTATATCAGTTAATACTTCTACCTACAGCATATGAGTTCCTTGTGGATATTTGATATTTTTAAACTTTAAAATTTTGTCCATTTGGTGCTTGGTGAATATCATCTCTTTGTAGTTTTAATTTGCATTTCCCCAATTACCAATGTGATTGGACATATTTTCATATATTTATGGATCATTTATGTTGCCTCTGTTGTGAAATACCTGTTCCGTTCCCCCTTCCTTTTTATTGTATTTATTTTTTGTCTTATTGATTATATTCTGATACTAATCCTGTGTTAATTATATCTTTTCTCAATTTGTGGATCATTAAAAAATATCTTTATATACTCTTAATACTGAAGCTCTTAATTTTAATGTAGTTAAAACTATCAATCTTTCCCTTTTTAGCTTGTGTTTGTTAAAAAAATGTGTTTTTTACATACATAACACAAAAGTTACCATTTTAACCACTTTTACGTGTACAGTTCAGTGGCATTAAGTAAGTTCACATTGTGTATAGGCATCACCATCATTCATCTCCAGAACTGCTTGTAGCTTTTTCTTAAGGTCTTGTTTAAGAAATTCTCTGCTACATCAAGACCATAAAGACTATCTATATATTTGTTCTAAATCTTAAAATTTTGCTTTTCGTATGTAAGTTCTCAAATCGTCTGGAATTGATGAGAACAAATTTTACCTCCCACATAGATAGCCATTTGCTCCAGCACCACTTAGAATTGTCTGTCTTTTTATTCATTGATTTATACCATGTATCTGTCATATACCAGGTTTCTTCATAGATGTGGGACCATTTCTGGGTTTTCTGTTCTGTTCCATTGTTTTATTTGTTTTTTCCTGTACCAGTATCACATTGTCTTAAATGCTATGGAATGATGATAAGCCTTCCATCTGCCTGAAATTCTATTCTCCTAATGATATACATGACTAAATCCCTAATTTTTTTCTGGTCTCTGCCTCATGATCACATTCTTAGCCAGTCTTTCCTGGCCATCCTTTCTAAAATTTCAATGCCTCCTCCAAAAACTTTACATCCTCCTTTTCTAGTTAATTTTTTCTGCTACATAGTTATTATCTAACATAGTAATGTATGTTTTTATCTTGTTTATTGTCTCTTTTTCCTACTAGAATATAAGGTTTATGATAGCAGGAATTTTTGGCTTTTTTATCATTCTTGTATCCACAGCATAAAAAACATTGCCTGGCACTTAGTATGTGCTTAATTAATATTTCTGGAACAAATCAAATAATGTTGATATATGAAAGGGTAACCCTCCATCCCTGAACTACTCTTTAAGAATATTCTTTCTTTCTAGTTCGCTTGCTCCTTGAGGTTAGACTAATAAAAGCAATCTAAAAAAAAGGGAGAAAGAGTGAGGTGCTTTCTTTAGGTTTCTTTCCTGGCCAACTCCAATAGGCGGGCAGTGAATTGGGGAGGCGAGAGGGGCCAGAGGTCGGCTAACTCAACATTAGCTTTTATGGGTCAGCAATTCTGCTGGAAATAACTTCTGCTCTTTGCTTTTCATGGCAAGCAGACCTGGCAGGACATAGAGCTTACAGCGTGCTTACTTGGTAGAGAAGCTTACCACGCCTTTGGTTTTTAGGGTGACACCCTGCGCAGGGAAGGAGGGAACACTCACTTTGATTTACCAAGCATGGCAACTAAAATCTCAGCTGTAAGTGTGACATAGTACAGGACAGAAGTCCTGGAGCCGTGGAGTCATCTAAGGGTGACTGCCCCATGGAGCAGTATGTTTGGGGCTGGGTAATGCAAGGGCAGGCACTGAATTGTGCAGTGATGATTCATGGAAATTCTGCCAGAGAAGGTACTCTGTGCTTTATTCCAGGCTAAAATGGGGAGCCAAGTCATTCTGGAAGGAATGTGTATGAAGTTTTCAGATGAGGACTTGAAGTTTTATAGGTCGGAGTCACATTTGATTCAAACCATCTGTTTAATGGGAAGCTGAACCCAGCACTTTTTTCATACATCTCTCCCAGTATTCATCAGTTCAGTCCATGGAGTGCCAGGCGTTGCGGTTATGATAATGAACCACACAGTTGTCCGTTTTTTAGATGTGCATGGTTCAGTGGAAGTAAAAATTATGTGTTTATATGTGTTTTCCTCCCTCTTATTGCGAGGTCAATGTGTATAATTTATAAAAAATTTTAAAAATCTGTGTTGCCAGGGCTGAGCATTGTGTCAATCCATTTTTGCTGATGAAATGAATACATGAAAGAACTCCCAGTGCTTTACCCAACATGGCTACTGAAATGTACAGCATTATTGTGCATTATTGCTACAGCGATATGCTGATTTGTATTGTAATTGCCTCTGGGTACAAAAAATATTCTTCACAGTGAGGTAGTGATTAAAATTGTGGCATTAGAAAACAATAAAGATGATGGAATAGGCCGAGAGTGGTGGCTCACACCTGTAATCCTAGCACTCTGGGAGGCCGAGGCGGGGAGGATCGCTCAAGGTCAGGAGTTCAAGACGAGCCTAAGCAAGAGTGAGACCTCCCCACCCTCCGTCTCTACTAAAAATAGAAAGAAATTAGCTGGACAACTAAAAATATACAGAAAAAATTATCTGGGCATGGTGGCACATGACTGTAGTACCAGCTATTCGGGAGGCCAAGGCAGAAGGATCGCTTGAGCTCAAGAGTTTGAGGTTGCTGTGAGCTAGGCTGATGCCACGGCACTCTAGCCCAGGCAACACAGTGAGACTCTGTCTCAAAAACAAACAAAAAAAGATGCTGGAATAGCTGTCCAACACAGGCTATTTTGTACCTTGAAGCTTAAAATAGGTTTTTAATATGATGAAAAGACAACTATTATGCGACAAAGTTAATAAGATGTTGGTAAACATGAACATATTTTTCCAGTTCTTTCTGAGCTGGTCATAAAAAATGACATTATTTACTTAATCTTTTAATTTGGAAGGTATTATAGTAGGCACTTTGTGGATCATAAAGACAAATAAAAGGGCCTGACCAAAAGGAGCTTGAAATCTAGTACTGCTGGTATTCTCAACCAGCCTTATGTGATGACCATGAACCTCTTGAAACAGTGTACAAAATTGGTGTGCGGGTGGCATTTTTCTGAGTAGAGCTTTCATCAAAGTGTCTAATGGTTCATAGTCACAAAAGATTAAGGACCTCTGTAGTAGAGGGACAAAACTAGAGAAAATTATACTATATGGGAGTCATAAAGTGCCTTGGGGATTTAAATGAGGAGCAATACAGGTAGCAACACTGAGTATTTTCATTGTGAAATCTTTGCCAATTTTGCAGGGGAAAATTCTTTGCTGCCAGAGACAAACATTTTGAAAACTTGGCTATTGATATAATTAAACATAAGTGATAATTTTATCACTAATTATTTTGTGTATATGTTATCTGTTCCTTGTATTTTCCTATGTTTCAGTCTGTCTTAGGATTTTTTTTCCCTAAAGAATTGACTTAAGTTCTTTGTATCCTGATGGCATTAATATTTTTGATGTTATATTTTTGGTAAAACTTTTCCCCAGTTTGATGAATGCAAAACAATTTTGTGAATTTTTTAGATGCATAGTTTAATTTTTCTATAGTTAAGTTTTTTTGATGTACTTATTTTTTTTAAGAGACAGAGTCTCTTTCTGTCACCCAGGCTGGAGTGGAGTGTCATGATCATAGTTCACTGTAAACTTGAACCCCTGGGCTCAAGTGATCCTCCTGCCTCAGCCTCCTGAGTAGCTAGGAATACAGATGCATGCCATCATGCTGGCTAATTTTTTATATTTTTTATAGAGACAAGGTCTTGCTTTGTTTCCCAGGCTAGTCTCAAACTCCAGGCCTCAAGCAATCCTTCTGCCTTGACCTCTCAAAGTGTTGAGATTATAGGCAGAAGCCACCACACCTAGCCATATAGTCAAATCTTTAGTTTTTTTCCTTTTAATTTATTATATTTAAATTCCTTCCCTATGCAGAAATAAGATTTTCATATCAATATTCTTATGGTCTGTACTTCAGGTTTTTTCAGGCAGTTAACATGCTTTCAGTTGTCCTCTTTGGACCAAGTGATGTTAAATTATGTGTATGATACAAAGAGGAAGGAAATGTGGGAAAACTCTCCTGTCGCATTAGTGGAATTAGTAGTGAGATGGTAGCACTGTGGTGACAAATGTGGAGACATTTTCCGTGGGTTTGAACCTGGCTCTGACACTATGTTACATTTTGAAGTCACTTTTCTGTTCTTCAGTTTCCTTATCCGTAAAATAGGGTTAGTAATAGAATCTACCTCATGATTATGAGAATAAAATGAATTGGTATGTAAACTGCCTAAAACGGGTCCAGGTACAAAGTCAGTGCCAGCCACAGTTAAGTCCTTGCTGGGTAGGACTCTTCGTTTCCAATGACTACCTTTACTAGAGCCTCCCTCCATAACTTTTGTGAGACACGCCTCCTGGAGGCCAAAAGCGAAGTTTATTTCCAGTTCTTGAAAACCCTGTAGGCAGCACTTCAGGAGAGCTGGTGTGGCTCTCACGCGTTGCTGCAGAAACTCTGCAGTCTGACATCTAGAAAGTGCGCCCTCCACTCTCCCCAGCGCTTCCCCTTCCTCGACCCTACCTTCTCTCTGAGCCTGATCTTTTTAAATTCCTGCAGACCTGGAGCGATTTCTGCAAGTACGCATCCATTCACTCATTCATGCTACAGACATTTTCCTGAGCACTTACTGTGTGCGAGGCATTGCGGGGGAGGGAGGAGTGAACTGAACTCGGAACCTGCCCATATAGGGCTTGCCGTCCAATAGGAAAATCAAAATGTGTATTGTACGTAGGGGGCAAAATAACAGTTATCTTGTATTCTCCTGTATTCTCATCTGCAAAATGGGGGTAACATGACCCTACTTTATAGGGTCGCTGAAAGATTAAACGAGGAAAAAAAGAGCCCCTAACAGTGAACCCGGTGCAACAAGGATCTTAGTGCCCGTTCTTTCTCAATTCCTTCCCCAGACGAAACTCATGAGGGCCAGCCCTGCGGCTTAAAGCGCCACATTATCTTCAGTTTGCGGGATCTCTGTTAGCGTCCCAAACGAAGTTGTATAGGTTCCATTGTCGGTGTGTAGCAGTTTTCGCTGCTAGCATTCCTGCATCCTAGTTTCAACCATCAAAAGCTACCGACTTCACATACAGGAGGTGCCGCTTAAAATTTTGGGGAAAAAAAAAAACCCGAAAACACTCACACTCAAATTTATTTCAGCTGGCAAAGCAGTTGAAATGCTGGGGCCCCAAACACGCCCAGTGAGCATTCGCCGGGCCCGAGAGCGGTGGGCGGGACGCTGAGGGGCGGGCCTTCTGCGCCGCTCACTTCCGCTTCCGGTTCCATACAAACTCTCCCGCCACCCGGGAGAAGCGGCTGTCAGCGTTTGTGTTTTCCCGCGTCTGGGTGCTTGCAAGTAAGAGAAACTCCTGGGAATTTAGGATGGAGAGCCGTCCTGGTGTTGAGGCTTGGAAGTCGAGAGGAAAGGGGGATCGCTTTGCGGGCGGTGGGAGCAGAAGGATTGCCTTGGCGGGATGGGGGTTTTGGGAACTGGTTGGTTGTTTGGGGCGGAGACCCAGGTGCCAGGGAGGAGTTGGGGGCAGATAGCTTTGCCGGAGCACTGGGATAGGGCGGGCATCACGGGTGGCACATTTATAAGGCACTTGTAGTGCTCCCTAAAAGGAGTCCCAGAGGCTGGATTCGAAAGACAGTTGTATTTCCGAGGGTCATAAGATAGGAAGTGAGTAACTGGACCCAGTCCATTAAGTTTCCCATCTAGCCAGAATCTAGTGCGCTTTCCTTTTAGTGCAGGTTTGCAGCTCATATAAAACCCCATCTTAACTCTTGGGATTGCTGAGATCCAAAGGCCATGACACACAGGCCTATCGTGAGCAGGCAACATCACCTGACTTTAATGTTGCTGAAAGTTAGGACCACCACCTGCAGCTATTCTAGCACCTCCTACCATCACAAAATGATTACAGGTGTGTTGTAGAAAGTCTGGAAACTACTAAAGGAAATCACCCAGGGGTAATCACTGTTAACATTTTGTTAACTTCAGTGTTCTGTGTATGTGGAATTATTTTTTGGTTTTTTCTTTGTTTTCTTTTCAACTTCATTTTTCATCATTTTAACCTTTTTATGCGCTTCCCTCCAAGGTGACAAAAATGCAGTTTTCTGGAGGAAAGAGGAGGAAGCTGAGATTGGCAGGTGATCAGAGAAATGCTTCTTACCCTCATTGCCTTCAGTTTTACTTGGAACCACCTTCTGAAAACATATCTTTGACAGAGTTTGAAAACTTGGCTATTGATAGAGTTAAATGTAAGTGGTATTTAAATTAGAATCTATATATTCTTGAAAAGCTCATTTATCCTTTTTGGGAATGAAGGTCATTTATATCCTTTATTCAGTGATCCATTCAACAAATATTTATTGAGGATTTGCTTTTGAGAATCTGGTACTCATTTATTTATTGTACAATGAATATTTATTGAGTGCTGCTATGTTCTAAGTGGCAAGGATTTTGAGATGAATAATGTAATTCTTCATTGAAGTTGTATTCTATTACATAGAGACAGACTTCCAAAATAATAGTCATAATTCAGCATTTTAACGGCTTTAGTATTACTAGACGTAAATATTAGTGCTGTTGAGATGAACGAGTGAGAGTGACTAACTTAATCTGATTATGTAAGACTTAGAGAAGTTGAAATATGATCCGGAACTTGAAGGATGAGTAGAAATTTTCCAACAGAGAAGTGAAGGGTTTTTCCAAGCTGAGATGATAGCCTGCGCAAAGTCTTGGAGGCATGAAAGAGAATGTCATGTTTGAGAAAACAGTGACAAGTTCAGGGTGGATGGAGAAGTGTGGATAACCAAGGACATTTTGTGCCATGCTAATGGTGTAATAATGGGGTGCAAGAAGGATATGGCCACTGTCCTGGGCCTACTTCTCCTCAGTGTGTTGATGGAAGAAAGGAGTGAGCTAGATATGAACTGAAACAGAAATACTTGTACTGTCTTCAAAGTTTATGTTCCTTGTGGGAAAATCAGAAGAAGAGGTGAGATACTATTAATCATTCTTAGAGGAGAAGGGTAAGAACTGCTAATACAGAGAGGGAGTACTTAGTACCTGTTTGTCGATTGAAAGAGTGAAGGCCAGGAGAAAATGGTTTTAGAAAGCTTTGCAGTGTCACGTGCTTCATAAAGATTAAGATGATGTTGGAAAAGTATCCTTGGGTTTGGTACTTAAGAGGTGAATTGGTAAGGGCCTGAACTAAGCTACTGACAATAGCAATGATACGAAGGGAGAGATTTAAGGGATACTGAAAAGGTATCATTGATAGGATTTGGTGACTGGGGTGGCCGAAGTTCCTGCTTAGATGATCTGGTGGACAGAAACTCTGCTGATATAGATGGGGGTGTCAGGAAGAGGAGTAGGAATGAGGGGAAGATAATTAGTTTGGTTTGGATACCATAATAAAGAGGTATCTGTGGGACATGGGTTTATGTTCAGGAGACAATTTAGAAGTTTTTCATTCTTGAATTTGGCAATGGCTTGAGAGAAGAATTCATCTGAAGACAGGTTGATAAGGGGCTTTAGGAACCTTTGAACAATATGTAACACCTGTTCAGGATAGTTCATTTGGCTGGTTGGATGGCCTTGTTTCTTCACTGTTGTGTCCTCTCTTTTTCAAGAAAGGGTGTTTTTTTTTTTCTTCTGATGAATCTGTGCTGAGTAAATGAAGCAGGCTGTCTAAAAGGCAGCTCCATGTGAAGGATGCAAACAAGGGATGCTTAGTGTTTTTTTTTTTTTCATATTGACACACTTTTCCATTCCTCAACAGTAGTGGCTCAGTATAGCAATGATTATCCATCATCTGTCCCTATACCCTGATTGAGAATCCCAAGTATTAGATTACGTTGTGGGATATGGATATTTTCTGCACATAGATGGACATTATCCTCTTACAAACATATGTAGTTTATATAATATACTTGCAGAAAATAAAATGATTGTAACTTGTAATGTTCTGTAAATAAATAATTATAGAATTGCTATCCATAGATTTTGTCTCAGATTTCGCTTTTTAAAATTATCTTGCATTTATACCTTTTTTCTTTTTCTTTTCTTTAGTGCTAAAATCAGTTGAAAATCTTGGTGTGAGCTATGTGAAAGGAACTGAGGAATACCAGACTAAGTTGGAAGCCGAGCTTCGAAGGCTTAAGTTTTCCTACAGAGTAAGTAAAAAAGGAAAAAAAAGTTCCTTCAGTTTGTGTATATTCATGCACTAAGTGTCAGTCATGGGAAATGTCTTATATTAGGCACAGGGCTTTTATAAAGACCAATATAGACTCTGCCTGAAGGTTCCAGCAGTCTATTAGGGGTGATTGACATGTAGTTAGATGAATATAATACAGCAGGGTTTCTTAACCTTGGCACTATCATCATTTTGGGGCTAATAATTCCTGTTGCAAGAACTGTCCTGTGCATTGTAGGATGCTCAGTAGCATCTGTAGCTTCTCCCCACTAGATAATCTCCAAATACTGCCAGATGTATCCTGTGAAATACATGATGATGAATACTGTTGTTAGATGTGTGCTCTAGGAAATCCGAGAGCACATATAATTACCCAGCTCAAACTGGGGAGATTTGGAAAGGCTTTCTAGAGGAGCTAGTGCTGGATGTGCATCTTGACAGATGTGATCAGATTTTTATTTTGGGAAGATGACTGCCAACAGCACATTGACAGGGTCATGTCTGATAGGAGGGCAAGTAGTTAGGAGCCTGGAAATGATGAGAGTCTGAATTAAATGGAAGGAGGAGACTGACTGAAGAGATTAGAAAGGTAGAATCAGAAGTTTTAGTGACTGATTACAGGGGGAGAAAAGGGAGAAGAGTTATATGAATGACACCCAGGTTTCTATTAATAGGGCAGTTAGGTGGATGATGGTAATATTTTGAGATGTGATATATGGGAGGAGAAGCAAGTCTTAGAAGGACGTTGTAAAGTTTAGTTCTTGACATGAATTTGAGATGCCTGAAGAGAAGTCTGTGGACATTTGGATATACAGATGTAGACTTAGAAGACATCTGTAGTTGGAGTGTAGATTTAGGACAAAGTTGGCATCATCAGGAGTAGGTGAGAGCACCGTAGGAAAATATTTGAATGAGAAGAGAAGATGAGGGAGTACAAGATGTAAGGAATACCACTCTTTAAGATGAAGTAGAATTAGAGGAGTCTGGGAAGGAAGTTGAGAAGGAGCTTTCGGAGAAGGTAGGAAATGAACCAGGATAGTAGTGCACAGAAGCCAAGGAAGACTGAAGTTTCAGTAATAATGACCATGATATTAATGATAATAGGGAATAGCGACAGCAAACATACATATTATGCCCTATGTACCAGATTTTGTTTGGGCTCATAAGATGGCAAACGGTGGAGCCAAGATTCGAATCTGGACATTTTGTTTTGGTGGTGGTGCTCTTAATCACAATAGTTTCAGAAGCTTAAGACAGATCATGTAAGATGAGTTGTGTGGTGTCCATTGGATTTAGCAGCTGGATGGGCCATTATAGCTAGAGGCAGAAGCCAGAACGATGACGGGTTGGAGGAGGAAAGTGGAGAGGTGGATATGGAATATGTACTCGTTTAAGATGTTTAGCTGAAAAGGCAGAGGGCAGAATATAGAGGATGTTTTAGGGAAAAGAGGAGATATACACACACACACACACACAAAAATATGTGTGTGTGTGTGTGTATATATATAAAAAATAAATATATGAGACAGGAGATAAACATGTTTATAAGGGGAACAGAAGAACTAGAATAGAAAGAAGAGGGGAGGCCGGGCGCGGTGGCTCACGCCTGTAATCCTAGCTCTCTGGGAGGCC
>VBSM01000361.1:22420153-22504184 GCA_008086735.1 Cheirogaleus medius
AAAAAAAAAAGAAAGAAGAGGGGAGCTTGAAGATACTTTGAGAGAGCATTTGATAAATCAAGGTCCTTATGAGACGAGCAAATGGGTTGGAGAGTTTTAGTGCAGGGATTAGCTTTACCTATGAGGAAGGAGAGATGCTTTGTCCACAGAGATGCAAGGGAAGAGAAAACAACACGTGGATGCAGAAGTTGGGGGTTGAAGGAAGGAGTCTGCCTGGTGACCTTATTTTCTGTAAATTAGATGAAATCATCTATTGAGAGAGAAAGGAAAGGCGCTATGATAGGGGCCTTGGAGCAACTGGTGAAGTCTAAAGATTTTCTAAGAAGTGAGGAAGGGGATGATTATGTGTCAGATCCCAACTCTGCTGCTTGCTTTGGGCAAGCTTTGTGACCCTGGACAAGTTGTATAACCTCTCTGTGCCTCAGTTTCCTCATCTTTAAAATAAGAATACAGTAATGCTACCTACCTCATAGGGTAAAAAGGATTAAATGGGTTAATGTTAATGTCTTAAAAATGCTTCGAACAGTGCCTGGTACCTAGTAAGTGCTCAAGACATATTTACTCTTACTATTTTGGACTTGAATAAATATTTCATGGCATTGGTAAGGGTCCAGTTGAGATTACAGGCCCTGAATTTTGATATTCCAAATGCCCATAGCTGGTATTTTTATGTCCAGAGGTTCTTAGCATTTTGGGAATAGGACTACAGAGTACAGCTGTATATTAATTTAAATAAAGGTTTTGCCACATGGTTCAAATTAGAGAAGCTGAGAGTTGCTGTAAGAAGAGGTTGAAGTGGTGAGTACCCTGGATCTAGGCTGGATAAGAAAGAAAATTAAGAAAAAGGGGTTAATAGGAAGAAAACAGTGGGGTTCAAACCCAGGGGGTTTCGTTGAGACAAGTTCGCTTCTTAGTTTCACCTGATTGATAGCTTAAGTAAAATGATAATTATCTTGGAAAGCATATTAAGAAATGTGTTTTTGAAACTTTTACTTTACCTTTGGCTTAAGCTGACTCAGTGTTTCTCTACACCTCTTGTCATTCTAATGCATTTATTTATTCGTGTGTCTTTATTTTTAAGGAAAACTTAGAAGATGAATATGAACCACGAAGAAAAGATCATATTTCTCATTTTATTTTGCGCCTTGCATATTGCCAGTCGTGAGTATACATTTATGTGCTCAAATCTGGTTGATATGTTGTGCTAAACGTAGGAAGACTCAGAATAACATCAGGAACCAGTTGGTCATGCATTGAACGCTGTTGCAGTGAATTGTTTGAAACAAGTTGTTTACTGAAAAAATATTGAAAAAAATTTCTATTGCAAAATTTTGCCTAATGAAATACTTTTTAGCTTTATGGAAAGACTCTTCATTTGGGATTTAAAATCGGAAAGGATTTTATTAGGATTAAGGACTTTTGATACTTTCCTGAAAAAAAGTGGTAATATTTTTAAGAAACAATGAATCAAACTCATACTTGAATTTGATACAGGTTTTTAGAATTTGAGATGTATGGGCCTGTTAGAGCTAAGATATTTTTGTTTGGTCATTTGAGTTCTTGTAAGTCAATAGTGCCACCCAGAGGGAGAAGTTGTTAGTTGCTTTTTTTTTAAAGCCTTGTTTTTTTCCCCATATTAATTTTGGCTAAATAATGTAGTTATGGCTGTTTCGTTTTATTAATAGGCTTATCACATTGAGAATCTTGAAATATTTACCAAGATTCAAGACAATAGTTGAGAAATTACTCACAAGCTTTGGTCCTAGAATTTTTCTTTTGTAAAAAAGCATGTGTAGTTTATGTAATTTATAGAGTAAATGATTTGCTGACAATTTGTGATAGTCACCACAAAAAATGAAATCATATTTACATGCAGTAGGGTAATTATTTTGTTATATAACAATAATGCCCATTATGTATATGCCTTATAAATTAATATATTTTTATGGATTTTAAATATCGTAGTATGTACATATTAAATTTTGTGGAATTATAAACTGTAAAGCTGTAGGCAAAGTTTCCTTTGCAGAGTTCATCTGATCATAATCTATTCAGAGATAAAGTTACCTTTAAAAAATTTGGTGTTTATTTGGCATTGGTGAAGGCACCTCAGGCCAAAGGAGTGCCCCATTTTCTAATATAAGTGACTATTTTGCAGTTACATTAAATGCAATGAACTAATTTCTTTTATGTTATTCAGTAGTAGTGCAGCTAGGCTTGAAGCATTTTATATTTACTCCTTTTAATTTTATAACATCACTCTACCTCATACTCAATGCATCTCTGGAAGACTGTGTGTATTATGTGCTATTCATATTCTTATAATAGAAGACTTGTATGTTTATAACTGCTGTCTACTGGCATCTTATGTTTGAATATTGTTTTATTAAAACTTCTTGGGGGGAGGGGGGGAGGGGCAACGTATGTAACCCAAACAATATTTGTACCCCCATTATAAGATGGAATAAAAAAAAAACAAAAAAAAAAAAACTTCTTGGATTTACTAATCATTGTATTTTTAATTTGTACTCATAATTTCCCTGTCTCCATTTCAGTGAAGATCTTAGACGCTGGTTCATTCAACAAGAAATGGATCTCCTTCGATTTCGATTCGGTATTTTACCCAAGGACAAAATTCAAGATTTCTTAAAAGATAGCCATTTGCAGTTTGAAGCTGTAAGTATATTTTTGTAGTTATTTCCAACTGTTTTCACCATTCATCCCTCCCTTTTGCCTTAAGTGTTGGTACTAATGTATAGAGTTCATTCTCTTTACATTCTCTTCCTAAGTTCCTATCTGATACAGTAATAGCATACAACAATGAACCTTTCCTCCTCTGTGACCAGAAGAAAAGGGGCTCCTTAGTAACAAAGCCTCACATTTAGTTGCTCTATTAAATATGTGATTTATTAAAGTACAAAAAGGTTTAGTTTATAAAAGTTCATCTGTAACTAAAATCTTTTGGTCAAAAATTTAAAGCTAATTGTTAAAGAAAACAGACAAGTGACAGTTATTTGCAGGAGTGAAGTTTAGAGAAGGTAATACGATATTTTAAAAGTCAGTTGTGTCAGTAAGAGTTGTCTGATTAGTTTTAAAAAATAGTTTTGCAGACAAATCTGTATGATTCACATATTGTAATTATATAAAAAAATGTCTGGGACATATTTAGCAAGGATAAGTATTGGGGATGGAAATAGAATTTTTGTCTTTTAGGTAGATCTATGCCTCAGTGTGCAGGTAGAAAAATTCTGTTTTGGTAAATTTAGAGCAGTTGGATGGTAGCAGGACTGGTTGAGACTTTGTTTTGGTGTTGGAATGGGTGGCTTGAGGCCAAATAAAAAAGTAGAAGTTGCAGTAGGTGAAAGACATTGTGCTGACAAGTGGAAGATGTACTCACTGTAGCAAGGAATACTATGGGTTATATGAGTTGGTAGAAAGAGACTGCGTGAAAGGAAGTGAACATTTAGTAGACATTTAGTGTCTATTATGTGCTAGGTCGGTGTTGTATTGTTGAGTTTTATTTCTCCCTCCGCACATACCAGTGTTGGGAAAGATTCCTACAAGAGTCTCTTACACTCCTGCACATCTTGCTGGGTAAGTCAAGAATGAATGGTCATGACCATTCTTTATCCAGGCCATTTCTTACAACTGTGTTTTTAGCAAGCAGCTTTGAAGGATGAAGTGGTATTTTCCTTAAAGCTGTTTTTCTCAGTGTTCCTTAGTTGTAGTATAAACCCACGGCACACGGCCCATTGATCTCAGCTGTATCCTGTTGCCCCCATGGGACTGAGAGCAAGGAGAGTGACAAACCTGCTGGTTCTCTTGCTGCTTCCTGTGGCATGAGTACTAAAGTTCTTTGTCACTGATGCAGGAGTCTTGTGTCTTTTGCCATTATCTCATAAACAGTAACAGGCTATCTTATTGGCTTAGAAGGAAGGTAAAAATAAATTCCAGACTTGACCATCAGCTATGTTATTTTGCGTAAATTTTCTAATCTGTACTTCAGTTTCCTCATCTTCAAAATGGGGACAATAACAATTCTTACCTCAGATTTGTGAGGTTTAAATGAGATAGTGTGTACAGAGTGCCTGGTATGGGCCTGGCATATATGTTAACTGGTAGTATTGTAGAGGGTACAGAAGTAGCAGATGCCTGTATTTTGGAGAAGTTTGGAGTCAATTAGATTGAAATTAAACTATCTTGGGTCTTTTTGTTTTAGGAAATGGGAATTTATGGGAAATGTATGCATAGTTTTAACAAGTGTGTTGGAAGTCAGTACGGTTTTTAATATTACTCTAGTTGCTTCTGGTCTGTTTGCTATAATTAATTAATAGCCTGTTTCACTCTGTAGGTCATTTGAGGTTCATTATAATAAACATATACATTAAAGTAAGCTGGAAAAACATTGATAAAGTTGAAAGATTCACTGAAAGGAAAATTAATATCCACATTTATACATCCCAGGGTGGTCTTATACAGTTTCTAAAGGGAGCAGTAACTTTGGATTCTTGTGTGACTGTTTTGATTTTTCTAGCTCAAATGATTCTCGGTGGGGGGATAGGAAAAGGAGATAGTCCTCCTAGGGGTGTTATCAGAACGTGGGTGGAAGTGTGTAGAGTGTGGAAAACATCATGCCCTTATGTTTTTGAAATATAAACTGGAGAATATAAAGGTTGACTGAGTGTGTTTGTGGCTGGTGGGGATTCATGGGAGAGAGAACAAAAAAAATATTCAGGGGGCTTGGCAGAAAAACCATTCCTGTGATGATAGATTGCACTCACTTTCCTGGCACAGACCTTTTGCCCTTTTCTTCTGGTAGTGGTAATTCCCAGCACATGGCATCCCATACTGATAATTAAGGCATTTGAATTCAGGTGCTCTTGATGAACTCGCTCCCTGGGCCCTGTAAGCTCTTCCCATTTCATTTTAGGCTTTCCCAGCTTTTACCACTTCATTAATAGGAACGTGTGCAGTTTCCTCACTTTGGTTAGAATATTTAGTGTACGTTTGGAAACTATTATACTCAATCAGGTATTAGTGATGCTTTTAGACTCAGGACAAAGCAAAGGTTGGGGAAAAGTTATTAGCATTTGTTGCGTAAGGTGGTCTCTGATATGTGACCTGCTATGTAAATCAAGGTCCTGCTGCCTAAGTTGAGGCAGAAGGAGACAGTAGTGGATGGGAAGCCATGGGACCAGCTTGGTTTCCTTGTCCCAGAAGCTGAATTGCTGGCACACATGTCTTAGAATCTGTCTGGCCTTAAAGTGCTTGTGTGATACGTTTCTGTGCATTTCATTGTCTTTTCAGTTTCCTTAATGCTTCAGTGGTTTTTATATTGATCTACTTCTGTAAAATAAATATATTTTTATGTTAGGAGGAGATGCAGTGTTATAACTAAGTTGCATTGTGTTTTCTTTGATGGAGAAATATGTACAGAAAAATGGATCATTAATTCTTGACGTTCTATTTCTGACTCGGGCAGTATGTTGATACTTTTTTAGTTTATACTTGGGTTTCTAGTGGATAATAGATTCTGAATCTTTATGACATAGAAAAACAAAAGCCTTAATATGAAGTGTGCAAAAAGGAAAAATGGATATTTTTCATTCTTTGACTTATATGTAAATAACTTGGATTTTAAATCTGAAATTTCTAAGAAGGATTAGCAATGAATAAATATTGCTGTCCATGGGGACCATTTTGGATCTCTCATTGCTGAGTTGATTGACTTAACCTTGGGTCACATTAAAGGTGAATGTGGATAAGGTTAAACAGATTCTGTTAATGCTTTTTCAGTTGGCCGCTTGGAGAAAGGTCAAGCTTTGGCAGCTGTCAGCCTTATAGATAAAGGGTTTCTGTGCTGTTGCATCCAGAGCCTGATAGCAACTTATTATTTGGGTGTTTTTAAAAACCTCCTTAGCACAGTCAAAAAGTATTTTTTGTTTGTTTTGAAATACCAGTGGATCTATGGCACGATACTTTTCATTAGAATAGTACAGAATGACAGGGACTGTAAAGTTGTGCATCCTTAAAAATGTGGAGAGTATTCTGTATGTCATAATTGAAAACTCCACTGCATATTAAGAACTAATGTTGTTCACTTGTTTATGTTCAGGGAAGTGAGGGCTTTTGAGTGAAGGCAGGTGAGGTTGGTAACTTCGTTGCCTGGCTCACTGAAAACAAGTACATGAAAACTTTGAATTGTTTATTTTTGCTTATTTTAAAATAGCTTTTCTTATCCTGAACATGACATTTGAAATTTCTCATCCCTTGTCGTTTAAAACCCTAACTTCTTTTATCTTTGGAAATTATTTCATGTCATTCTTGGCTGGTAACTTCTTTTTAGTGAACATGAATTAAAGTTTAGTTTTTCATTTGTTATTGAAAATGTCAGTTATGAATTTATTAGGAACTTCTTTTTTTCTATATATTTTTTTTAGTTGTCCAGCTAATTTTTTTCTATTTTTTTTTTTTTTTTTTTTTTTTTTTTTTTTTTAGTAGAGACGGGGTCTCACTTTTGGCTCAGGCTGGTCTCAAACTCCTGAGCTCAAACGATCCGGCCGCCTCGGCCTCCCAGAGTGCTAGGATTACAGGCGTGAGCTACCGCACGCAGCCTGTTAGGAACTTTTGGATGCTTTTCTCCCATTAAAATTGGAACCTTGAGTTTACATTGATTTAATAGTTTTATGTGTATAGAGTTTAAAAATACTTTTAGTATTTTACTTGTCTAGCATTATTTCTGAGATGTTTATAAATTGGCCTTGAGGTAGTCATGGTTTTCTGGTCATTTTGGCCCTTATATTGTTTTTGTTGTTGATTGATATAATTTGGGTTGTTGTAGCTCTTTTGGAATGTGCCTTCATCATTGTGGTCTATTCCATTTCTATCACTCTAAATATGAAAATGCCATTCGTGAATATACGTTACTCTCTTTATACCTACCCTCTGGGATCTCCAGTTATTGTAAGTCTATAAATAAGTTGTCAAGCAATTTTAGTGTGTTGTCTGTAGAATGGAGAGCTATGTATAACTTTATCTTTTGACACAGAATACATTTTAGCCAATAAAGTGGTGATACATAGCTGAGACAGGACATGCAGGTGTAAGAGTAGCCTAGAGAACACATGTGTTTGGTAAGCTTGGAGGTTTTTCACAGGACTTCTAATAAGCCGTTGACAATGCCAGAAGTGGAAATGGAGCATGGAGAAGAGTGAAGTGGGATGGTAAGACACACACTGTCAACACTCCTGGTGGAAATTCCAGACCTAAAAGGAAATGAAGAGGAAAGAGTTAATAATAAGAGGAAGGGTATTGAAGAAAAAAATTATTCATGTTACTTGTTAAAGATAGTAAGGAAGACTTTGTGCAAGGGAGGTTACTAATAGGGTTTTGTAGTGGGGAGAGAGATGAGCTCAACTTGGAATATAATAGGAACAAGTGGGGTCTTATAGCAGGATCTAGTGGATGGAAAATTACTAAGAGGTAGGGTAATTCTTTGCTAAACTGATGTAAGGAATTTTGCTGAAGACAGAACAGAGTGATAAGATATTGAGAATGGTTAGACCAAGGATGGGGGATTTTTCCTAAACTGACTCAGCAGGATTATTGCAAAAACTGAATTAGCGGACCCTAGTCAAAAAGAGTTTTCAGGAGCCTGACTAGTTAGGTCAAGGAGAGAGAGTCTTTGTCAGGGGGCTCAAATTTATCTTTTGAATGGGGAAGTAAATTGTTTTATGTTTCAAGGCTGTGAAGCTGGCAAGATTGCCGGTTCCAAGCAGCGTGCTCTCTGTGCGTTGAGTGAATGTTTGAATTAATTTCGAGAGAAAATAGTAGTCGGGTTCAAAAGATTTGTCTCTATTCTGTTTCATGAGCACTAGACATCTTTAAGATGAGTATAGTAAGATGGAGTACTTACCTTTTCTCAGGGTTAAATATTAGGTGATAGGTATATGTTGTGTATGAAATGAGCTTTTTCCATGGAACTGGATTTGAGGGATTATGCTGGTTAGCAAACTTCAATTTGTTACGTCTCTAAATAGGAAATTTTATGATTTAGACAGAGCTCTTTGTGTGTTTCTGTTATAATTGCATACCTTTGACTTCTTTCCAAATGATTTATATGAGGGCGTTAACACAGGACTTCCTTTTTGTAAGTAAACTATAAATATAATAATACTTTTGTTCTCATAGTGGTTTTTGACATCAAATAATTATGGAAACCAACCTTGTATTATTTTATGTATATTTATTGCGCAGCTACAGTAAAATATTGATACATTTTATATTTGGAGAATAGGGGAAAAGTTCATTGAATTATCTAGTTAGCTGAGGCCTAACCATTTATGCGAATAGTTGTAAAAATACACCATAGCAGATGGTCCTTAGTAGCAATATTTTAGAGTTCTGGGTTTTTCTAATCAAGCTACAAAATTAGATTCTGCTCATGATAAGATAGTTTAAGCCTAGAGATGCTATGGCTAAATGTGAAACTTCAAGCTGAATTACCCTTGAGGGCTAAAATTAACATATGCAAAGATTTTCAAAATAACTTACGAAAGTCATTTCTCTTTTTTAAAATTTTCATATAGCTTTTTGATATAGAATATCTTATATTCTCATTGTTGATAACTCTTCATGCCTATGACTTTGTCCTTAAAAAAATGTATGATTTTAAAGTAGCTGAATTTCCCACATATGGAGCTATGTCTTTAATTGTCTTATAATCTTTTATATATGTATACATACACATATATATTTTGATCCTAGGCTGGGTGCGGTGGCTCACACCTGTAATCCTGGCACTCTGGGAGGCTGAGGCAGGAGGATTGCTTGAGCTCAGGAGTTCGAGACCAGGGTGAGCAAGAGTGAGACCCCTGTCTCTACTAAAAATAGAAAGAAATTAGCCAAACAACTACAAATAGAAAAAATTAGCTGGGCATGGTGGCGCGTGCCTGTAGTCCCAGCTACCTGGGAGACTGAGGCAGAAGGATCGCTTGAGCCCAGAAGTTTGAGGTTGCTGTGAGCTAGGCTGACCCCCCAGCACTTTAGCCCACGCAAGAGAGTGAGACTGTGTCAAAAAAAAAAAAAATATATATATATATATATATTTAGATCCTAAAAGAAGGACATTAATTTTACTAAATATCATCTCTAGTGTTAAATATTCTCTGTAATTAAACATTTACATTATGAAGTGTTACTCATGTTTTCTCAAGGTGTTCTGAATAATGCATACATTATTTTTCCATTCCATAATCTTCCTACCCTTTCCCTTTTCCCTCCAAGTTCCCTGAAAATTTAATCCTTTTTGGTTGAAGTCCTATTTCATGGTCTAGTTCAGATTTCATGGTCTAGGTCAGATTGCATTTTCCTAGGTCTTTTGGATGAGAGTAAGAACCAGGGATACTGAGGTCTTACGGATTTGTAAAAAAAACAATCATTTTGTGTTCTCAGTCATTGAGTGGCTAAACCTGAGTTACAAGGGCAGGAGGAAGTAGTTCCAATAATAATAGTTATCCATTTAGCCCAGGCCCTTAATGAATATACCCATTCTGCTACTCCCACCACTCTGAAGGACATACAAAGGACAGAGCTGTTAATATCCCTACTCTGGACTTGTCTCTATTTATTCTCTACCTTCTTCTGGTTGCTAATCTCTCTGGCTTTCAGATACCTTGTGCCATACTTCAGCTACTGATACCTGACTCCTGTCTAGCTTTTTTTCCTGTTTATCTCTTGTCAAAGTATACTCTCCCTATTCCAGTGTCCCATGAAGCTTTTGGGCAAGAGAATCCTTCTGTTATCTGTATTGGAGCTCAATAGCCAAATATATTCCAGTTCCCTTTAGTTGATCCAAGAAGTAAGGCTTCTGTATGAATATTAGAAAACCCAGAGGACTATTCCCAAACTTGCATGGGATCCTTGTTTCCTAAAGAAGAAATATTGATTGACGACTGAATGAGCAGTGGATTTATTAAGGTTTGGAACTGCCCAGTGATATAAGAACACAGAGGAGAAAAGTTAATCACTAATAGCTAACATTTGTTAGGTGTCTGCTGAGTGCCAGGCACTTTGCTAAATGTTTTACATGGGTTATATAATTTAAGCCTCATAACAGCTCCATTAGGTTAAGTAACTTCCCCAAAAGTCAGACTTCTAGATATTTTGAAATGTATAAATCACAAAGCATGTTACTAAATATATGAGCAGGTTTCTTTACAGCTAGTCCTGAGCTAGCACTGAAATGAAGTGGAGTAGAGGCTAACATTTAAAGTGACAAGGCCCATCAAAAGTGATCTATAAACACAGATGTGAGTTTAGAGATTTACATTAGTGTAGGAATTTAAAGCATTAACTATAATTTTACTAAGATGTTTTATTTTAGCTGACAGTTCTTAGCAGAAATGGAAACCAAATATATTAAATGTACCATAAATTTTCCCCATATGTATGCCATCTCTAGAGAAAACATTATATTCATGGAGAACTTAGTTGTTGAGGGGTTCATTATCTAGCCCCTGGCTTTTCTCTACCCTTTATGTTTTTCTTCTCTGCTATCTTTTATTTCTCTTTTTTAAAACATTTTTTGGGATCTCATTGTATGTTTAGTTCATGTTCAACAATTGAGTCATCTAATATTCAAAGATAAGTATTAATATAAATCAAAATCCAAGCAATAGATTTTGTGCTTGAGATGGGAAAAATTTAATAGAACAGGAAAAGAAAAGTTTTGGATTTGAGTAGATTTTCTTGTTGGCTCACAAGAAAGAGAGATGTCATAGAAGGAGGCCCACTATGATTATTTCAGACTGGGCCTTTCAGGAGAATGACGTGTTGATTCAGTCCAGGAGTTCGGGATTATAGGGCTGTCATCTCCCCTACTAGATATTCTGGATATCTTTGTGGCATTTTTGGTGGTTGTGACAATGGCGGGTACCACAGGCATTTAGTAGACAGGAGATAGGCATGTTGGAACATCCATAATGCAATGGGTAGTTCTGTATAACAGTGAATTTTCCCACATCCTTCTTGACTATTTATGTGAATAAAAAACCCCCAAACCAAAAAACTAAACTGTTTCTAATGGTCAGAATTTAGAACCAAGCACTGTTTTATAAATCAACACAGATTTTTTCCCCATGTATTTTGTATACTGTAATTGTTCCTGGACTATAGCTATCCTGTAAATTAATGGAAGGTAATACTTTGTTATGTTTCTGTGAGTTGTTCACTTTTTTGAAAAAGTACATCATTGATGTGGTATTTGAGGCACCAACACACATGCTATGCTGTTTTGCATTGGAAGGTGGTATATTCAGTGTTTCTACTAATGGGTACAGTATCTAACTAGTTGATCATGTCTTCCAGTGCACTGTGTCTCACTTATGTATGCCAATATTATTTTGTTTTAAATTACTTTGCTTTTATTTTTCTTTTATATTTTAGTCATGGAATTCCATTGATCTAAAAAACTGTGTGTAAGTAGATTATCTCTAAATTTTATTTCAGGATAGTACTGTAGATATTGTAACATATTTTAAATATTGAAATATTTAAAGAAGGGTAGCAATGGGTCTGATAGGGTTGTCAACCACTAGTCCCATCCAAGGTGTGGTCCTTAGCTTTGCAGGTCCCCAAGTATATGGTTCAGTTAAGTTCTTGCCTGTAGTGTTATTAGCACTGGCTGTAGCAGATTTCTTATTTTTTCTTTTTGGAAGATTTAAGGTAGTTTCGGCTTACAGTTTTACATCTTTTCTTTTTAAACATTTTTCTCTCTTTTTTTTAAAAAATGTTGTTTACCTCGCTAACACTAAAGTAGCTGTCATCCCAGACACATTGTTTTCATAACTAAAGTTATATCTGGATGTTTTTCTATTTTTTGTAAAAAAAAAATCTTAAACCCTCAGTATCACATACTCCCAGTACCCATAAGAACTTATGAGTATAGCAGACAAAGGAAGGAAAAAGCCAGAAGCAGCATAACAATAATAGTTCTTTGTAGTCTCTTTCATAAACAGAGTTCAAAGCTCTTCGTCTTTTGTGAATGCAGAGCTTCCCAGAATCCTAGTGTAATAGGGCAAGCTAACTTCTCAGATCAGAAGGATTAAGACTGGCTGCTCACACATTTTTTGGTGGGATATTCAGTTCTTTCTTTTCCTCTTGGAGATGTCTTCGTAGAGCAGATAGTGAAGGTGCCTTTTTCCTGGGCTTGTCCTATTCTTATGTTGAGATTTCTGGTCTTTGGATCGCTTTTGTATAGATCCTAGAAATCACTGATTTATGATTATGATTTGAAATAGCCAGTCTTGAAGAATGTTAATTATAAAAAGAATTCTAATTTTTCAAAATTAATTTTCTTTTTTTAAGAGGGTCTCACTCTGTTGCCTATGCTGGAGTGCAGTGGCATGATCATGGCTCACTGCAGTCTCGAATCCCTGGGCTCAGGGGATCCTCTCACCTCAGCCTCCTGAGTAGCTGGGACTACAGGTGCATGCCACCACACCTAGCTATTTAAACAATTTTTTGTAGAGACGGGGCCTCCCTATACTGCCCAGGCTCAAACTCCTGGCCTGAAGCTGTCCACCTGCTTTAGCCTCCCAAAGTGCTGGAATTACAGGTGTGAGCCACCAAGCCTGGCCTTAAATTAGTTTTATTTATTTATTTACATTTTAATGATGATGATGATGATAGTGTAAACAAAGCCACAGAGGAATTTCAAGTCATTGAGAGAATAAACCATTGAGAGCCTTTGGATTAGGAGACCTCTGAAATTTAACTTGTCAATTTTCAGGCCCTGAAGATCAACAAACCTGAGGGAGGTGCAGGCATGGTTTGGGATGAGACAGGTGGGTTAGAGTGATGTCTTTCTCTTTCTCCTTTGAGAAAGCTAAATGGCTGTGCTGGAGCTCTGTTCTGGGGACCAGCTTTTTCCAACAACAGCAGCCTTATCTTCCTTAGTGCAGTGTGCTGCTTTCTTCCCTTTCCAGCTTGAACACAGGCATAGTTCCATTATCTCATTTTTCCTAACCATAGTGTAACCTCTACCTCTTTGGAGGTCTCCTAGATATCATACACTCTCTTTTTTTAATATTGTTTTAATGATGCCATCTCCTTTTTTATTTCAAGGAAATACATTCATGTATTTTCCACATTAATCTTGGTTCTGCTTTTCCATTTTTATGACAAAATTTGTCATTAAATTATGGGAAAAAGTGGAAGATGAGACTAGCAAGATAGGAGAAAGGCAGGAGGGAATTGTTGAAGGTTTTTGAGGAGTAGAGTGACATATTATAATCTAGCATGGTGAAGATAACTGCAACAGCTCAGTGAATAAGGAGGTGGAGAGTTGAGACATAAATTTAGACTTCAGGTTGCCAAGTAGTACAGGTTGAATATCCCTTATCCAAAATATGTGGGACCAGAAATGTTTCAGATTTCGAATTTTTTCAGATTTTGGAATATTTGCATTATATACTTGTTGAGCATCTGAAAATCAAGAATCCAAAGTGCTTCAATGAGCATTTCCTTTGAACATCGCGTTGGTGCTCAGAAAGCTATAGATTTTGGAGCATTTTGGATTCCGGATTATCAGATTTGGGATGCTTAACCTGTTGAATGTTGAGACTTATGGCAGAATCCTCTTAGAAGGATGTTGGCCAATGTCTGTGTTAATGATAAGGAGAATTATTTGTTGAGTGAATGACCAAGTGAAGTACTGAATGAGGGTCTGAACTATATAGCAATGGCTGTGAGAATGGAAAGAAATGGGAGACATTATGGAAATAGTTTGAAGAAGATTTGATGACTAATGGAATGTGAAGTAAGGACATCTCCAAGCTAATATAGAGGATAAGAGTAGTGTAATATTAGTAATGATAGTGATTATAAAAATGAGAGTATGTTTTTGGGCTACGCTAGTACATTTAGTTGTGAAAATATTGCTTGTGAGTGCTAGTGGGCCAGTGCAGATAGGCAAAGGACAATTCAAAATGTTAGTCTGCGTTCAGGTTGAAAATATATAATCAAAACACCACAAAAATGGTATTTGAAACTGTGGAAAAGAAGCTTGCTGAGAGAAAGAGAATGAATGAGAAGACCCAGGAAAATCAGTCTCATAGTGGATTCTGATGACTCTGGGCAAGTTACCTAATCTTTTTAATGCTTTGTTTTCTTCTACTATAAAATGGGGAAAATCATAGTATCTCCCTCATAGAATTCTTGTGAAATTGAATGAAATCATCTCTGTAAGTTGCATAGTGCTTGGCAGGCATGTAGCAAAAATTCACTAAAGGTTAGTTATTATTTATTAAGCACTTTGGTTATGCATCTAAAAAATGAACTGATTCTAATACTTCTAACTCTGGAAGTTGTGTTTAAAATTAAACAAGTAGTCTAATTAGCAGTGATATTCTTATTTCTTAAATTAGGACTTTCTGGCTTTTGAAGGTCTGGTCAGTTGTAATCTTGGAGCTAATTTTTATGATAAATATTCACGTAGGTGTTTTTATATAAAGCCCTCACTTTTCTGGACATCCTCTATTATGGGAAAGAGTGGATGCAGACTTTAGTACAACGGTTTCACCTTCACTTTTCTCCTCTGTTTCTTATTTATAGAATTCCTTCACCTTTTGGGACTTAGATATAAACTCTTGGTTGAATATATAATGTTTGTCTTTGATTAGATTGAGAGTATGATAAATGTGGGGTGATGATACTAACACTGAATCGAGTACTTCACAGATTTCTTCCAATGAAGATGGGCTATGAGGACCCCAGTTGTATTTGGCATCTGTTTCTTTTCTCTGTGACACGATTATTATGCTCTAGAAGTGTCATTTGGGGGAGCCAAAGCGCTATACTATAACTTCTACCAGTCCATTCAGTGTAGAAGGGAAAAAAATAATGTCGTGAATTGAAGTTCATGCTTTGCAGGTGTTTGTATGTTTCTTCCTTCTGCTTTAGCAGTAAGTGGTTAGAGGGGTTTGTTAAATAGTAAGTGAATAAAATTAAATGTTAAACACATATTTACCTAGAGTTTTCACTTTGTACATTGGTGTTTTAGTTGTCCTGTTGATATTTTCAGAGTTGAGAGAAATTAGCATTTTCAGTTGAATATGTGTCATATCACTTCAAAGACGGAGTTATTCCAACTGTCAATTCCTTGTCTAATTGAGATTCACGATGAAATGCCTAAAAAAAAAAAAAAGCAGACTTTGGATTTTTCTGGTCAGTGAACCTTGCTAATATTTTCTGAGTGCCTGTAGATACAAAGCACTGCAAATTATATTAAAAATATTGCCACTTGAGTAAGTCCTTAAAGGAACAATTTTGGAACTGTTTGGTTGATTAGTGTACATCAGAGCTATTGTTTGGACTCTCTAGATAGAAGTTGTTCAGGGATGTAATAGGCTCTTCATACAAATAGATTGGAATTTGGATTTAGAAGGGATAGCTTATTTATTCTATCTGTCCTGGTTTTCATTTATTTTTTTGTATACCATTTAAAATGGATTAGAATTCATTCTCTTATCCCTTTTAAAAATAACCTCAGCATGATTATTTTTCTCTTTTATTTACCACTGCCTTTGAGACACAAGTGCATGGGCATGCACACACACACACACATAAAAGAAGATCCACGGTTTCGGTAGTATTTATAGCAAGATAAAGACATGATTTATTTGAAGTTTTTAGTAGGTTGCTATCTGTAGTCATGAGAAAAGTCTACTTTTGAGTTTTGCTGCCTCTTTCTTTTGTAAGAGGTTGGATTCTAGAGCAGAGGTGCTGTCTCCATGACCACGTTTTCATCAGAAACTGGGTTCTAATACATGTTAGAAATGGCATATTCTTCCTCTATCATCCCTTAAGCTCCTGGTATTTATTACCTGACTTTTGTTTATCAAATCCCAGAGTTGCTTACTTTTCTTTTGTTAGCTAATAGGGATGTTTTCGGTAGGTTAAGAGAAGAAATACTTTTTTAAAAAGTCACAATCATTCTGTGTGAAAGAGAATGTGATTCCTGTAGAAAAAGTAATCAATTAGCTTGGTGTGTTGTAATGGTAGCTTTGCTATTTTATTGTCCTCTGCTTTCTCTTTCTTTTTCTCACAAAGAAAACTGACAGGTGTCTTAGCTTTCTATGAGGGGTTTTATTTAAAACTATATGATTGAATGCCTAGCGAAACTAACCTTGGCTTCAGCAGTACTGAATGGTGGAAGTGGAAAGAAGCTCCTTCTTTCACCTTTTTTTCTTCTTTCTTCCTGTTCTTTAAAAAGTGCTATTTTAATCTAGTTTGGGCAAAGTTGACCTCTTGGGAGTTGAAGGAAAAAACTGAAATGAAATATTTTTTTTCTGAGTATTGTGTTAACCTGCCCCAAATGACAGAATTAGCCTAAATGTAGGGAAGTGCTAGGTTTCAGCAAACGAAGTTGAACTTCATTTATATTTCTTTATTTTTACTGTATGTGTGGTAAAATTAGGTAATTAATAAAGGTTTAAAGAAATTCTAACTAATAAATTCACCCCGTTTCACCTTCTTAAACCTAAGAAGCATAATTTGCCTAAATTATGCAAAATGCTAATTAAAGGATTTAATTTGCTAATCATCTCAGTTTGATTAGAGGCAGATGCTGATTATCTGTACAATTCTAAATGGACCTTTCCAAGATGGCTTTCATTATTTAAAATCAACTTGTCAAACTAATTAAGACATAAACTTTAGGAATAACAAATACCAGTAGTTATCTATATATTTTTGGTGTAATGCGGGGCAAAGTAATTCATAAATGCAGTGCATCAAAGACTTGGTGTACACAATGTCGTTATGAATTTCAGTAGTCCCAAAGTTTAAGAGTTGAACTTTGTTTGGCTTTTTACTGAGCTCATTAGATTCTCTAGTCATATCTTTGTTGGTCCTTTGGGTCTCTGACTTTTTTTTGTGGCTCGGTTTTCTTCCTGCTGAGTGAGATGGCACAAGGGAGCAGAGACAGTCTTGTGTAAGTGCACTCAAACCATGCATAGAAATGGGCAGAATGTATCACAGACTGGTATGCTAGGCTCCCCTTATAGGTGACCAAACCTTCCTCTTACAAATCTAAGAGATGTGGCAAGAAATAGACAACAGGTGTAGGTCAGTGTTAATGCCAGGGAGCCGGGGAGCATCTTAGTTCAATAACTGAGCAAGAATTTGGATCCGTGCACCCAGCCTTTGTATTCTTTCTGGCTTGTCTTTTTCTCAGAGCAAAGACAGAAAACTGTTTATAGACTGATCAAGTGTCTGTGGTTGATTCAGGGGCAAGAATAGGGAAATCAAGGCAGAAATTGCATTACTCTTGTAATGCAAGTCAGATACAAATGGCCCGGTATCAAAATGTTTAGGGTTTTGCATTCAAGACCTAGGGTGTTAGGATGGGAGATCTGAGGTATAGACAAATGAATCCTGCCTTGACCTGCACCAAGAACAAAGGTAGTAGGATGAAGTAACATGCTGTCTAAGCAGGGATACTCCAGAGAGGTCATATAGCTTGAGGGTGAAAAGCACAGGCTCTGGTGCTGTAATTTCTGAGGTTGAATACTGGTGCTGCCACTTACTAGTTGTTTTTCCTCTCTGATTTGGTTTCCTTATCTACAAAATAGAGAATGCAATAGTACTACCTTATTAGGTTGGGAGACTTTGGTAAGTTAGTACATTTTGTAAAATACTTAGAATAGTGCCTGGCACATAGTAAGCATACAATAAATGTTAAATATTATTATTGTTTGTTACCATTCCAGCTTTTGCTTGAAATTTGCAAATGTTGGTGTATATGGAGAACATTGGATTCCATCCTCCAAAACCCCCTTGAGTCATTTAAATGTGCTACCAATATATATATAATAAGAAATTATGAGAACTTTAGTTGTATAAGCTAATAGAATTTGAAATACTAGAGTCTTACTGAAATGAATAGGCACAGATTTGAGTCCAAATATTGCTTCATTTCATGTAGTGTGAAGGGGTTAGGGATACTGTAAATGGTTGGCAAACTGACAACAGGATGATTGGAAGAGCTTGACCGTGAGCACTTTTTACATTTCAATTCTAAGGATAAAAGGGAAGGCTATTTTAAATTTAGTTATTTTCTAGCTCTTAAAAGATTAAAATAGGTTACTATGTAATAGGATAAGAGGTAATAGAATGCTGTGGATTCTTATCCTCGCTAAGATTAACAGCGAAGTTGTCAGTTCTATGCCTACATGTCTCTAGAATCTATCCATCTCCTTTTTGTTCCACTGTTAGTATTCTAGCTTGGGCTCCCATGGTTACTTACTCAATCCATTCTTTACCCTGAAGCAAGAGTGCAGATATGACTACAGACATCAATACTGCAGCCTCTCTCCAGCCCTTCAGTAATTTCCTATCAGTATAACATTAATGTTCAAAATTCTTAACAGGTTACCCCCAGCTCTGATTCCTGTTTAGCTCTCTAGCCTCATCTCTTACCCCTGTTTCTGTAAACTCTATGGACCAAACATCTGAATATCTTTTAGTTTTGAAAACATGTTTTGCTCCCTTGACCTTGAAGATTCTTCCTTCCATTTCACCTAATTCTGACTCATTCGTGTCTCAGCTTAGATTTTCTTTCTGGGATACTTCCCCAAGTGTGGCTTAGAAACCCATCCCCTGTGTTCTTAAGCACTCTGTACATCTTTTGTCAGACCACTTATGTTTGAGGGGCATCACCAGCCTATCTTGCAGTGGGCTCTAAGTCTCCTGAAAGCAAAGGACCCTGAATGTCTTATTCTCTAACACAAAGTCTAGCGTGTAGGAGGTGCTTACTATATGTCGCTTGAATGAAGGAGGATTAAATAAATGCATTAGCCACCTGAAGATATTCTCCAGAAGGTACTTTACCTTAGCTCTCTAGAAACTTTTTGGCCTTTTGAATGTTTATTATAGAGTTTAAATATTCAGTAGTTTGTTCTATGTGTCTCAGTTTGTGCTAACAGTAAACTGGGTCTACAAACTCAAGATTTGAATCACTTTTTGCTAATTGTATACTTACGGAAGTCAAATTGATCTTGTATTAAAACTTACTAGGCAGACTTTGGGAAAATGAACATCTTGATTCAGTAGATATTGGAGAAGGATAAAGAAGAGAAAAATCTGCAGATTGATCAGATTTCTAAGATTTGGTATGTGCTATATCTCTGAAGTTCAGAAGCCTTCTAGAAGGTTGCTAGTTTGGGTTTCAGAACAGGAGGAATGTTTCTGTTTAACACCTAGCATAGCTGCAGGCTAGATTGTCTGGAATTTGCAAAGTAGGTTTTTCAGTTTTATCTCATCTTGAAGCTTTCATGTGGGTTTAACAATTTCTCAATGTGATTGAAATAAATGTAGCTAAAATTGCATGTTATTTTTGAAGTGTTAAGAATGAAAAATAATTTCTCTTCCTAAAGAATGAATATCTGATATTTCATACTCTGTATTGGGGATAGTGAAAATTAATTTGTAACCTGATAGCCAAGTATTATGTAGATAATAAAGATATTTAGGAGAGAGTATATATGCTTATAGCTAATGAATATTTTGCTTTCTAGGAGGTCACCTTAGCTGGTATAGTGGATTAAAGGTAGCCATGAATTATGTGATGCTTTCTCATCAAAAGGTGGGATCTATGTCACCTCCCCTTGAATATGAGTGGGTTTAAAGGAAAATTATGGTTAAATATGCATAACATAATATTTACGATTTTAACCATTTTTAATTGTACAGTTCTGTGGCATTAAGTACATTCACATTGTTTTGCAACCACCATCCATCTCCAGAAGTTTTTCTTTGTCCCCAACTGAAACTTAGTACCCATTAAACAATAACTCCCTATTCTCTCTTCCCCCTACCCTTTGGCTTGAGTGGTTTTGACAAGTAGAATATGCTAGAAGTGATACTGTACCAGTTTCTGGGTATAGACCTTAAGAAACTGGCAGCTTCTACTTCTTGTCTCTGGAATACCCTCTTTAGATTTGCTGAGACAGACTTGCTGGAGATGTCTGTTCTGAAACTTGGTATAAACCAGCAACTGCCTTGCTGGAGAGACCATGTTGACAGTCCCAGCTGAGCCCAGCCTTCTAGGTACCCCAATCAAGGTGCCATACATGTGAGGGGAGGCATCTTGGACACTTCAGATCAGTTTGTTCACCAGCTCAGTACCCCTAGTGACCTCATTTGATGCCATATGGAGTATATGAATTGCCAGCAGCAATTCAGCACCCTTTCTGAATACCTACCTGACCATGAAAATTGGGAGCTAATAATAAGTAATAAAATGCTTATTTTAAGCTGCTAAGTGTTGGAGTAATTTGTTACACAATAATAGATAATTGGAACTGGTAGTTAAGCTAGAGCTGTTGGCCTCTTGAATTTGAGCTTAAAACAACAAAACAAACAGTGTTCCCCAAATACCCCAAAATAACCGTACCAGAATTTGAAAAGACTTTATGAAATGTAATGAATAGTAATGTAACTCAAGACTATTGTTAATAGTATGGAAGATGAAATTCTGATGATTAGGTGAGTGGAGAAGATAACTCTGAGGGAGCTCATATTACTTAGAAGGGACAGAAATGGGAAAATTGTTAATAATGCTTTCATCTTCCAGAAACTTGATTGGTGAATCTATTTAAAAAGAGTTAGCTGAGTTTATGGCTTTTTCATGTTGAAGAGGAGATTTGCAGGAGTCTGAGAGTCTTTGAGGTCTTCTTTATTTCCAAAGACAGCTTATTATGTTTTAGAACTCTTGAGAAGTGAGGTAATAAGGTATGAGGTAATAGGTTGATGTTTTTATAGGATGCTCTTAGCCCCTTAGAGTTTGCCAAAATTTAAAATAGACCAAATTAATGAGTTTATTTCATAAGCATAGCTTGTGGATAGTCTTTCTGCTTGCTAATTTCAATTTAGCTAAGACATGGTGAATACCCAGTATGTTTTGGGTACTGTGTAGGTGCTATGGGAGATTTAAAAAGCACTTGCTTAAATAAAAAGGGGTATAAATAAATGAATAAAAGCAATCATAAGTTACCTATAGACACTAAACCATACAGGGTTCTTAATTTTTGTGTGCCCTTTTGAAATGGCTGCAGATTTTTTTTCTTTTCAGCATTTGACACTTAATATGGGCTCTTGATATATGGAATTTGGATTATAGTAGGTAAGGGGGAAATTTTAATTCATATGGAAAATCTATGGAAATTATTTCTTATTGAAAAACTGAAAATAGATAAAAAAAAATATTTCATAAGACCAGGGGAGCAGGACAATTAAGGCCTAACAAAACCCTCTTGTGTTGGCAGACACATTTGCTGCTATTATGACAGTGTGCTTAAGGAACAGGAGAATCATGGATAAATGCAAACACATACACAGCTGTTTGAATTTGCTGCTTAACTTTCTGGATTCCTTAAACTGTATCACTTTTGGATTATAGTGATTTTTCTGGAGGCAAGAAACAAAGTGAACAAGATGTAGCATGAAAATTCTCTTTTAAGTTTCCCAAGGCTGTTCTTATTTTTTTCTACAAAATAGAAATAATAATTTTGCCTTTTTTTTCGATACTCAAAACAGTACAAGGAAAGTATAGATTAGAATAAGTGACTGATATTTTGAGTAAAAGATCAATGTCAACATCATTACAAAGAAACAATAGGATGGATCTAGAATGTATGAATTCAGTGTTTTCTCTCTCCTTTTTGTAGTTTTGGAGACATAGAATGAAAATGGCTGCATTTTGGTGGGGTAGGAGAACAGGCTTTAGAAGGAGAATATATTTTATTAAAATGTGAATAAAATACACGTATAGAACATTACAAGAATGATGGTTGATACCGGGAGGTTCGCATTAATGTTGTGGACTGATATGAGCTCTTATTTCATCTTTCTGATGTAGAAGAGTAGAAGGAAGGCCGTGGATTTATGGGACACAGAAGAGTGTAGTGGGCTGTGTAGGTGGTGCTGCTTTTAGTGTTACAGTACTTGTGAACTGGATGTTCCTTCTGAGGACACTAACCCTTCTGAGTGGCATCATGGCTTCTTCCTCTATTTGAATCTATATCCTAAGTGCAGATGAAGCACTTGAAAATTGTTAGATTGTAAGTAGGAATATCACTCTAACTTGGGATAGAAGTAGAACAAAGAGGAAGAAGCTACTGATGGACTTTGAAGTAAAATAAGTGTGTGAGTGGCTTCTTTCTCTTCCTTGATGCAGGACACATGGATAAGATGGTGGCGGAGCACTTTTCTAAGTCCCTCTGATTGTCAAGAAGCGGCTTGGAAGAGCTTTAATTTATCAGCTTCTTCCCCACCAAAGTACCCCAAGTTAACACACAATTTATAAAAAATGTGCTTGCTATGCAAATGTATCTTTAAGATAAATCCCTTAGGAGAATCCTACTCCTCAGTGCTTCCTACATGGAAATTCTGAACCACTGTTGTTCTTCATATTATTTTATAGCTAATATTTAATATATGCTTTATATGTATCTAGCATTATGTTGCATGTTGTGGAAGATTTGCATTAGCATGTTTATAGTTGGGGAGAGCAGGAAAAGTCTATTTTCAGGAAACAGAGAACCAGGTAAAATAATCTGGTGCTAGAATGTTTAATATGGTCTTTAAGAGTTATGAAAAAGAAAAGAGGGCATTGCTATGGGCTGGATTAATTTGGGAAGGCATCATTGAGCTGATAGCATTTGAACAGCATCTTAAAAGATAAGAAGGCAGAAAGGTAGCAGAGATATTCTGATGGTTGGACTATCATATGTCAGCTGTAACCTCAGATGTCTGAATAATTTTGTGAGGAACTAAAAATATTGAATTGGGTCAACAAATGGGACAACTTTGTGAAAAACATAAAGCTGACTTCTAATATTTTCAGTTATAAATATATATATATTTGAGTGTCTATTAAACATCTCCTTTCTCTTTACCCCAGGCACAAAAAATAGCTAGTATTCCAGCATCCATTTGAATTTGAAATATATGGTGGAGGTATAAATTTAGTAACACTTGACTTATTAAAACTTAATTGCCAAAGATTTGATTTCCTATGGTCTATAAGAGAAAATTGTAATGAATCAATTTATTTTTCTGATCTTATTTTTCCTTATTCTTTTATTTCATTCGTCATATGCTTGAATAAACATGGCTGTACCAATGGTCCATGTTGAACTGAAGTCAGTTTCTACCTTTCCTCCCCAGCTAAGGAAAGCCATATTTTTGTAATATACTATGGTTAGCTTCTTTGGAAGACTTTAGTCGTCATTATATCTTCCGTGAATCAGAGTTTGGCTGCCTCTCTTCCAGTGACCTTGAAAATGTCCAGGAAGTAGTTTAAAAACTTAGGACCAAGTTAAGTTGAACAGTTTTCTACTGGGCTAAATTGTAAAAATGGGAAAGGAAAATTACTTTCTTTTTTTTTTTGAAAGACATTTGCCAGTTGGAGCCTCAAAGAAGATTGAATTTGGGAGGCCTTTAATTGTGCACCAAAAGGTTATTGCAGAAGACAACATAAGGGAGATGTCATAAAGAAGAAAATTTGAAGCTCAGTAACAGAAAGCTGTGTGAAGAAATAGGCATTTTGCCAATTAACTGGGTGCTTGAAATAAATAGCTTGGAATTAAAGAAACAGTTACAGATTTCAAAGACTTGAACTTAGTTCATAGGGAAACTGGGGTGGTGGTGGTGGGTACAAACTTCAGGTTACTTCAGTTATAAAGCATACTTACCCTTCATTAAAGTTTTGCTTCAAAATATTTACTGATTATAAAGTTGAATGATGTAAGATCAGAGGGTTTGTTAATCTAATATTTTATTTAAACCATTGAAATGAAGTTCCAAGTATATTTCTGTAAAAATGAGTTATGATCATAGGAATTTGGTCTTAAACTATTGGCTGTCTTGGCAGTTAACAAATATTTCCCAAACTGAGCAAAGTATGGGTGTGCGAGTGTAGTGGGGAGATCCAACAAAGCTTATAAGTGGTCCATCACCCTTGGGTCTTCTGATTTTCTGAAGAACCATGACACAATTATGTAAGTAACCAATTTGAAATAAAAATACCATATGTTTATAAGTATAAAAGAGATATACAGGAAAACATTGAATGTTCGTCTTTCTATAAATGTCCAACTGTCCTCATGTTGCATTAGTTTGAAGTGAAGTATTTTTTTTTTTTATGTTTTATTACTATATGTCTTCTTTTGTTTGGGCAAGAAGGTATTTGGATGAAAATATCTTTTTACCCAAAAACAAAAAATAAGAAAAGAGATTGCATTCTTTATTGGAAGATATTTTTGCTGGATGTAGAATTCTAGGTTGGCAGGTACTTTTTTTTTTTTTTTTTAGCACATTAAGATATATCATTCTATTGTCTTCTCCACTCTTGGTATGGAGAAGTCAGCTGTTTAGTCTAGCTGCTGCTCTTTTGAAGGTAAGTTAGGCACCCTTCTCTTAGTTTGCTTTTAAGATATTCTATTTGATTCACTTCTGTTTGATTTAAAAATTCTCAGTTTGTCTAGGAGTGGAATTATGTTTGCTTACCCTGCTTGGGTTTCACTAGGCTTCTTGAGTTTGTAGGTTGGTGTCTTGTATTAATTCTGGAAAATTCACACCATTTTTGCTTTTAAACTTCCTTCTACCTATTTTTTTTCCTTCTCTCTGTCTGGGACTCCAGTGAACTGTACTTAAGGCCTTCTTAGTCTTTCACATTTCATTCTCAGGTCTGTGTTTCCTTCTTTTGCTCTTTCTCTGCTAAATTACAGATTATATCTTCTGAACGGTTTCCCAGTTTGTTATTTCTCTCTTTTGTCTATTCTGCCCCAATTGGATTTTTAATTTTGGTTATTACAGTTCTTAGAAGTCTTACTTGGTTCTTTTTCAGATCTGATGCGTTACTTTTTATGGATTCCTATTCCTTGCAGATATTTTAATATTTGTTTTTCTTTTTCAAATTTGTTGTACATTGCTTTTTATGATAATTCTAAGATTTAAAATCTGTGTGTTCTGTTCCTGCTATTGTTTTTTGCTTGTTTCTCACTCGTTTTGCCTTGTTTCCCTGTGTGCCTGGTTGTCTTTGACTGATTATTGCTCTCACACAGTTTTTTTTTCTTTTTTATTGAATTTTCAGGATGAACATGGTCTCCTCTGAGAAGTACTGTGTTTGCATCTGCCAGGGGTCTGGGGTATTACCATAAGTCAGGGACTCTTTTAAAACCACATTTAGGATTATGGCTCCCTGGCCCATCTACACTGTGTATACTTGGGGTGGCCATAGCTTCTCAAAAACTTTGTTTTTTCTACCTTTTTCTTTTCCTGCTTTGCTCAATGCCAAGACAGCCTGCTTTTCATTATCATGTGGTTAGGAGAGAGATGGTGGGTGCATTTTCGTTCACTCTTCCCCTGAGGATGTCATCCTTTGGAGTCCCAGTTCAGTATTAGGAGGGTCTACTGTAGGATCTCTACATTTGGTAGGCCCTAATCCTGGTCTCTTGCCACCTTGCCCCTTGAAGCTGAGGATTTGAAGTACGAGGGGATGGCATTGGCTAATGTCCTCAGGGAAAAAGTGATTTTTATTTCTCCTGGGTGTAGATTTGCCTCAAGATTTGGCCTGGCAGTTCCCTCTGTGCTTTTACTTTTTTAATGCCCTCAAACTAATTTAAAAAAAAAACAACATTTTGTCTAGCATTTTTTTTTTTTTTTTTTTAGTGGGATTTAGATCTGAATAACTTAAGAAATCAGAAACTGCTATTGGCTCCAGGGCTGGAGCCCATCTGCTGCTGTGCTGTTGGAGATGTTGTTGCAAACCCTCCCCTTCTCCCCTCCACGTGTTCTTTTCAGTCTTTGTCAAGACAGGTCACTGGCCTGGAGAGATGATGGTCTTAAGATTTTAAAAAAATTTTTAAAAATTTAAGATAAAATAGTTTCTTAAATTGTTATATCAAACTAATAGAAAAGTAATATTTCTTTAATTTGTTTAACTACCTATCTGCTCATCTGGAGAAACTGTCAGATAGAAGTATTTTCATTAAAGATACTGTTATTCTTACATTCACCCAGGCATGATTCTGTCATCTTTAACTTCTTGGTATTTCCTTTCCATCTTTCTTAATTGCTTACTTTTCCTCCATTTCTATCACATTACCCTAATTCTAGCATTACCTCACTAATGCTTATTGGTCTGTGTAACCTTGTATCTGCTCTTTAATTACTAGCAGAATTGAAAATCATTTTGTATGTATGAATTTTTGTGTCCTCTCACGAATTAATCTGTTTTCATTGTTTGATGAATTATTGTATCCTCTCATTAATAATTTTTAGTCTTTTGGCATTTCGATATACAGAATATTTATTTTTGGTTCTCTTATTCTGATTTTTCTGTATTTCTTCAGTTTGAATATTGTCACCTTCCATAATTTGTATATTTCCATCAGCATACATTTCATTAGGTATTGTGGTAAGAACTGGGAATATAATAAGTTTAACACATTTATCTGTGCTTAGGTTCATATTCTAGTGATAGCACATGAATACTATAATACTGTATCTTTAAGCATACAAGTATGTACAAACATAGAAAAGAGAATAAATGTGATTGAGGAAATCTGGGAAAACTTTTGCAGAATTAATGTGTTAGCTACATAGAAATTTTCCAGTAGAAACACAGGATATAGAAGGATATTTCAGATATGGGAAATATGTGTAAAGTCATAGAGATAAAAGGCATGGGATGCTACAAGAAGTAGGTTAGTATAATTGGAGGATAAAGTATTTTGGGGGAAGAAAATTGAAACTAGGGAGAGTTTAAAAGCCTGGGGAAAAAGGAGACTTTAATGGACCCAAAGAGCCTGTGAATTGAGGCTAGTGGAGTGAGTGAGCAGGAAGGATAAGGAGATAGGCTTGGGGAAAATGTGTGAGGGTAGGGATGGGGGGGTGCTCGTGCACTGTGCTGTGACTGGGAGTGGACCAGCAGAAATAGAGTGTGAGTGGGGAAGAGTGTGCCAGGGACTGGGAAACTGGTGTTGACTGGATCTTCCTTAGGGATGTAGCAGTCACTTCGGACCGTGGGAAGAAGGCGGATATTATGATGCTGACAGGATTTGGATTTGGACTGTGTCTGATCTATTTTAGCACTGAAAGTCCCACATCCTGAGAAGCCTCTTAGTCCTGGGTAAACTGAGATGATGGGTCACTGGAGTGAGATGCCAGAAGGGTTTGGTGAATTTGAGGCATTGAATTATGGCACATAATAATCTGTAAGCGGGGAGGTGCTGGCCAAAATGGAGGGAATAAGTTTATGTTACTTTATGCTAGAGCGATGTTCTCATGAGACAGCAAGGAGGCAGAGGAGTGTTTACAAAAGAGGTTGAGCATTTGTGAGTGGAGGCTGGTTCATAAAGGACAATGTGGAAAATATTTTGGAATGAGTTCAGCAAAGGGAATATATGAGTGAGTGAGGTAGGTAGATGGAAGTCAGGGCTGAGTGAAGTGAGAATGACTATAGGAACAATGTAGGGGCTCCAGAGGGGTCTATATTTTGAGTACTGACTGAGGACAAGGATGAGAGACATGGGTGGAAATAATTGAACAGAAGATTCATTGAGAACTTTGGTATAAAGTTGTTTTAGTTCTGACTCCAGAAATCTAACAGGCTTTTAGCCTCCTGGTTGACATAGAATGATGAATTCTAGTCCCTTCCCCCCGTACTCCCCACTTATTTCCCTAAGATCGGATACTTTTATATATTTTTTTTTGAAGAATATTAGATGAAACTGTTATTTTGAATGTTGGAGCCATATGTTCAAACTAAAGAATTACTTATAATTTACAGCTTGATCGAAATTAACATAAAAGCATAAATTATATTTCTGATTCAAACTGACAAAGCTACTTTCTAAAGAAAAAAATCTCTGCTTTATGTTGTCATAATTTTTCTTATGGAATATTGGCAAAGAATGAGAAGTTATGCTGTGCTACAAATGGTTAAAAGCAATCAGTAGTGCTGGGTAGTTTGAATAAGATATACATACATAACTTAAAAACAAATATTAGGGTATTTTCTCTGGACAGTTAGTTTGCAGATGAAAAGAAGAAACCCAAATCCGTGTACTGCAATAGCTTTTATATTTTTACGCTTTTTATACTTTTATATTTAACCCATTGTCTTATATTTTTACATTTGGTCTCAGGAGTAAATTTTCTTAATATTGCTATTTATATGTCCAACACTCATTTGTTACATAATGTTTTGTTTACTCATTGTTACTTTATGTATTACTATATTACTGGCATTTTTCTAGGCTGTGTCAGTCTGGGGCTGACAGCCTATAAACTGGGAGGGAGAGAGGGATAGACAGATACAGATAAAGATATATTGGCTGATCAGAAGTAACGTACTTCCATCTTCTGTGTCCCACATGGGCTTCCTAGATTTCTGGGCCCCTGAGATGGCATCCAGCTGTTTTTAAGATGTCTGTAAACCTCAGCCAAAGCCACTGTCCTAGCAGTGCCGTTGGTGACTTTTTAGCTTGGTTTAGTATGAATGGTCTCTTGGCTGGACTCTAAAATTAGGTTCCTGGGATAGATCACCTTGTTGCTTCTCTTCTGTAACTAGTGTGCTTTCCTTTGTTCTGCCCATCTCTAATTCATGTAAGCCAGGCTGAGCACCAGACGAGAAGTACTCTGACTCTCCTTTGGGCTGTTTTCTCCCTTCTTATCCCTGGTATACTCAGGAATGTGCTTTCTTTCTCTGTTTCTACTCTCCCTAGGCCTGGTGCACATTCAGGCCCTCACAGAGCTTTACTGTTTTTCACTTGCATTCTGAAAACAGGGCTTTTTTCCTCTTGTGAGTAACTGCTTCTTTCAGATCTCATTGTTAGTGGAGTCAGCCTGTCTTTCTTGTTTCAACTTGCAACAAGATACTTAAGACAAATCTGAGCTTTTGCTATGGTTAAATAATATTGTAGTTGATTTATGAAGTAAGTAGTATCTTGCTTTTGTTTGTATTATCTGTCAGCAATGTACCTCGCTCACAGAAGGTGCTGAACAAATGTTTGTTGAATGGGATAGAATGGAATGAGTATCTTATGTGTCTATTCAGATTGCAGAGTTCTAACTTGTATTTGGTCCTATCATAGTTAGCTGAGGAATTACTGCTATTTTGATTTATTGAGGAGACTTAAGAGCTCTTATGTAAATTCAATATTTTTAAAATAAGAGATTTATTTTCTTAGAGAAAAGAAGAAAACACATTTCTTAGAGAAGAAATGTGTTTGAGTATAAGTAATTAATCTTTCCTTTTTAGTGTAAATTTTAGTATATTCCAAATAGCATCTATGCTATTAAAATAGTAATAAAGTAACCAGACAATTGATTTTCATATTGATTAGCTTGGCAGGATTACTGAGACATCAGCATACTAATTAGAATGTCAGGATATTAAATTATCATTCATTTTCTAACTTTTAATGTTTTGGATGATTATAAATGACACAAAAATTTGTGAGTGAAGTACCATACCATCTTATCAATTTTAGTTAATTAACATAGCCACTCAGTGGTAATTATTTTTTTTATTTTCTGTTTTTGTCTCTTTGCTAAAGATTTTCCAATTAAAATTTTTTCCCCTATAATATGGCTCTCTTTTACAAATTTAAATGAGGAAAGTATGTTGTAAGAATTGTAAATAGAAAAAAGTTTAGTTTTTAGAGACAGAGTCTCGCTTTGTCACCCAGGCTGGAGTGCAGTGGGGTGATCATGGCTCACTGCAGCCTCAAATTCCTGGGCTCAAGCGATCCTCCTGCCTCAGCCTCCTGAGTGGCTGGGACTACAGACATGAGCCATGACACCCAGCTAATTTTTAAAAAATTTTTTATAGAGATGAGGTCTCACTATGTTGCCCAGGCTGGTCTCAAAGTTCTGGGCTCAAGAGACCCTCCCACCTCAGCTTCCCAAAGTGCTGGGATTATAGGTGTGAGCCACCATGCCTGGCCAGAAAAAAAAGTTTAAAACTTTTAGGTTGATAAGTGTTCTGGTTATTTATTACTATGTCACAAATAGCCCTAAACTTAAAACAACAATTCTACAATCCAACATTAAAACTTAAAACCAAAACTTAATCCTAAAACTTAAAACAATATCCATTTTATTATATCTCACAGTTTTGAAAGCCAGGGATTCAGATTGGGCTCAACAGGGCAATTTTTCTGTTCCACATAGTGTCATATGGGATTACCTAGTTGGCAACTAGTCTGGTCCAGCTTCACTCACATGCCTGGTGCCTAGGTGAGGACTTCTAGAAGGCTGGACTCTGCTGGGATCCTTTCCATGAGATCCTTCAAACAAGTGGTTGGTTCTTACTTGGTGATTAGGACTCCAAGGGAACAAGGCAGAAGCTACTAGTCTTCTCAGAGACTAGGCCAGAGCTGGCATTGTGTCACTCATACCTGGTCACAGTAGTCACAGGCCAGGTTAGATTTAAGGGGAGGGCAAATAAATCTCAGCTCTCAATGAAAGCAGTGTCAAAGAATTTATAGCCATCTTTAATTCCCACAGCGAGATTAATGATTAGGTCACAGTGCATTTGGGAAACAAATTGCCTTTTATTGATCATAATACTTACTACCAATATAGAACTTATATTTATTAGAAATAGTAATAACAATGTTAAAAAATCATTTTCTTTTAGCATTTGCTTCATCAATAAATTTTTAATTTCATTACAAAAGAGATGATTCCTAATTATTTCATTGTTTTAAACAATCTTCCCATTAATACTTTGTTTTAATTATTGTTTTTAATAATGTTGAAATTGGTAATATGTTTTTTTACCTGATAGTACAGATGTGTTTCACTTTAAGAAGAACTGATACTTGAAATTATTTATTCATGCCATGCTCCTCTCCACAAAGGATTTGAGGCAACTTGTAACAAGACACATATGACACATATGTGAAATAAATAGCAGAGGGTAATCAGGATCCAGAAATGCATCAGTAAAGGGTATCACTATCTGCCTAGTGGTTAAAGCCTCAAGCCCTTCATTTGCAATCCATCAGTCTGTGCTACCTCTGAAATATATCCCAAATCCGTGTGCTTCTGTTTTTCACCAGTGTTTCCCTAGTTCAGGCCACATCATCTTTTTCCTAAATTCTCAGGTTAGCCTCTTAAGGTAGGTCTCTTTCTTCTATTCTAATTCTTTGTACAATTCAGTTTCCATTCAGTGTGGTCTTTTAAAAATCACAGTATAAATCAGATCTTAACTTTCCCCTGCCTAAACCTCTGTTCATGTGCCTTAGAAGTCTTAGGTTAAAAGTCTATCTCACCTAGGCCTGAGGCCTCTGTCTACCTCTAACCCACCTCTCCCATTGCCTCCCACCTGCCACTGTTCTCCATCGGCCTTATTTCCTGCAACCTGCCAGCCTTTTTCCTCCTAGGATGTTTGCACTAGCTGCTGTTACCTCTGCTTGGGATGCTCTTGCCTCAGATTTTGCATGGCTGCCTCCTTTTCATTCAAGTTTCCATTTAGATGTCACTTCTTCAGAGAGGCTTTAACTGACCTCACAACTGAAAATATAAATCCATGCATTTATAGCCCTACTCCCTGTTTTATTTTCATCGTAGATTGCTACCTGATAATTTCTTGTTTATTGTCTGTCTCACCCTATTAAAATGAGAGCAGATTCTTGTGTGTGTGTGCTTGTTTATAGCTAGATCTCATCTACTGGAAATAGTGCTTGGTATGTAGTAGGTCTTCAGTGTTTTAGAAAGAATGGATGATATATACCTAGAGTGGGATTATTGGTAGTTCTGTCAGTTTATTGAGGAGCCGCCGTACTGTTCTCCATAGTGGTTGCACTAATGTATGTTCCCACCAGCAGTGTATGAGGGTTGCCCTTTCTCTACAAATTCACTAGCATTCGTTATTACCTGTCTTTTGAATAAAAGTCATTTTAACTGGGGTGAGATGATATCTTGTAGTTTTGATTTGCATTTCTCTGATGACTAATGATGAACATTTTTTCATATACCTTTTGGCCACTTGCATATCTTCTTTTGAGAAATGTCTATTCACATCCTTTGTCCATTTTTTAATCGGATTACTTGATTTTTTCCTATTGAGTTGTTGGAGCTCCTTATATATTCTAGTTATTAATCCCTTGTCACATGGGTAGCTCACAAATATTTTCTCCCATTGAGTGGGTTGTCTCTTCACTTTGTTCACTTTGTCGATTGTTTCCTTTGCTGTGCAGAAGCTTTTTAGCTTGATATGATCCCATTTGTCCATTTTTGCTTGGTTGCCTGTGCTTTTGAGGTATTACTCAAGAAATCTTTGCCCATACCAATGTCCTAGAGAGTTTCCCAAATGTTTTCTTTTAGTAGTTTTGTAGTTTCAGGTCTTAGATTTAAGTCTTTTTTTTTTTTTTTTTTTAATGAGACAGGGTCTCGCTCTGTCACCCCAGCTAGAGTGCAGTAGGGTCATCATAGCTCACTGCAACCTCAAACTCCTGGGCTCAAGCGATCCTCCTGCCTCAGCCTCCCAAGTAGCTGGCACTACAGGTGTGCACCACTATACCCAGCTTATTTTTCTACTTCTGTAGAGACTGTGTCTCACTCTCGCTCAGGTTGGTGGAACTCCTGGCCTCAGGCAATCCTCCCACCTTGCCTCCCAAAGTGCTAGAATTATGGGCATGAGCCACTGTACCCAACCTAGAGTTAAGTCTTTAATCCATTTTCATTTGATTTTTGTACATGGCAAGAGATAGAGGGTCTAGTTCCATTCTTCTGGATATGGATATCCAGTTTTCCTAGTACCATTCATTGAAGGGACTGTTTTTTCCCCCAATTTGTGTTCTTGGCATCTTTGTTGAAAATGAGTCCATTGTAGATGTGTGGATTAATAAATGGGTTCTCTATTCTGTTTCAGGTCTGATCTATGTGTCTGCAATCCCACTGCTAGGTAATATATCCAAGAGAAAGGAAATCAGTATTTTAAAGAGATATCTGCACTCCATGTTCATTGCAGCACCATTCACAATAGCTAAGACATGGAATCAACCTAAGTGTCTAGCAATAGATGAATAGATAAAATATGGTACATATACACAATAGAATACTATTCGGCTATAAAAAAAGAATGAAATTCTATCATTTGAAACAACATGGGTGGAAGTGGAGGACATTATGTTAAGTGAAATAAGCCAGGCATAGAAAGACAAATACTGCATCATCTCACTCATATGTGGGAGCTAAACACTGAAACAATTGAACTCATGGAAATAGAGAGTAGAATAATGGTTACCAGAGGCTGGGAAGGGTAGTGGGGAGTAGGGGATAAAGTAGTGGTAGCTAATGGGTACAAAAATACAATTAGATAGAATGAATAAGGTCTAGTATTTGATAGCACAACAGGATGACTGGAGTCAACAATAATTTATTGTGTATTTTAAAATAACTAAAAGAGTGGAATTGGAATGTTCCTAACACAAAGAAATAATAAATGCTTGAGGGGTTGGATACCCCAGTTACCCTAATTAGATGATTACACATTGTATGCTTGTATCAAAACATCACACGTACTCCATAAATATATACACCTATTATGTACCTATAATAAAAAATTAAAAATTAAAAAAGTGGCTAAATTATAATAAAATAATCAAATGCTAGAATAGATGGTGATATTTCTAGGACATTGTAAGTTTATTTTAGAAAAGAGGATTCTTTTCCTGGGATACACTCTTTAGACCGGTGATGTATGTCAGAACCACTAATGGCCTTTTAAAAAAACATACACCTCAGGGCTTCAGTCTGTAGGTCTGGGTGGCACCAGGAATCTATAATTTTTAAAAGCTTTGCTGGCAAATTATGTGCATACTTGTTTAAGGACTAGGGCCTAAGAGAGCTGTGTGGATTCAAATAGAAAACTCCTGTCCAAACTATTTATAAAAATGATTGAGTATTGTTGATTGGAAGCTTATAGAAGCTTAAATCTCTTAGAAGCCTTATTTATATCTTTACGTTAGAGGCTGGAGCAATAGACTAGTGGTTCTAAAGCTGTGTGCCCAAGATTATCATTTGGGAGTGTGGGAAGGAAATGAATAATACAACATACATACTTTTAATATTGCCCCTTCTACATTTTGGGTGGGTTGCTAGGGCATGTTTTAAGTACAGAACATACAGTAATACATGCATGTAATTTATAAATAAATATGCATATATTAGAAATATGTGCTCAAAACATTTTATAGATGAGAATGCGTGATGTGAAGATAGAGATCACTATTCCAGCCAGAATAGGTTGTGCATTGGTAACAAATGACTCCCAGACCTTAGTGACTTATTTTGTTTCTTGCTCATGCTCTATGTCTTCATGGGCCAGCTACAGCCCTGCTCTGTGTCATTTTGACCCTGGGACTCAGGCTGATTAAGTCGTCTCTATAAACTGGAACTTCACCAGTTACTGTGGCAGGAGGAGGGGAAAACTAGGTAAACCACATGCTCATAAAGCTTTTGCTTGGGAGTGGCACATGTCACTTCTGCTCACATTTCCCTGGCCACTGCAGATTGAAAATTAATCAGGGCGAGGGTCAAGCATCTCTGGAATAGTAATGTAAGTCATTCAGAAAATGTGATTCTATTTAGAGCAGTTTGTTTATATACCTCTTTTCCGGACGATGTTCATTTTGTGAAGCATAGTACACCTTAATTTTAAGATGTTGCAACGATAACCTAGTTTGCTTTTATCAGTCATTTTGAATACCCTCTAAAGATCATGTCGTGTGTTAGTTTAACTAATAAAATGACAAATTTATAGAAACTGCATTAGTTGTAGTAAACATTTCAGTTTATTACTTGGGGGAAAAAGCCTGGAAAACAAAAACTAATAAAAATGTACATTACAGATAGTGATAATAAGTGTTTACCATTTAGAGGCATGCTATTTGTTAGGCCTATTTTAGACACTTTACTTACTTTATTTAATCCAGACAAAATCAACAAGAGATAGGTATTATTTTCTTCATTTTATCACTAAAGAAACTGAGGTGTAAAGAAGTTGACTAATTTAAGATTTAAAGCCAGATTTTTAAAAATTATAAACTATATTCTTTCTACTCTGTAACTCTGCTTTTATAATTGTTCCACTATATCTGTTTTTACTCACATTCTCTGTTAGTAGAAGCAGGAACACATTTAATCTTGTCTTGCTTTCATAGGATGAGTATTTCTTAGATATGCAGCAGGTAACCTCATTTAGGAGAACTTGAGAAGATGAAACATACTCCTGTTTTCACCAGTAGTTTTTAAAGAGAAAGCAGGAGAAAAGAGAATACTCAAGATTATTTTAGGAATTTGAATGAAGTCAATAGCAGTTTACACTAATTATAAAGTTTCAGATAATCATGCTACATTTTTCAATGAGAATTCTGTTACATTGGCCATTCAATTTTGATTATAACTAAATATATAAATGAAGATTTAGAATGTGTTTGACAAATGGATAAACTTTTTAATTCACCAAGGAAGAACAGAATATTTACTCATAGGCTATAACGCAGGAAATGACGTGACTTTCAGATCGATAATGGATGATTTGGAATGTACTTGGTTACTTTGGGTGAAAGGTTTAGAAACACATTGAATTCCTTAGAATTTTATTTATAATTTCTAATCTAAGCAAGACTATATAACTTTTTGGAGGGGTGTAGATTTCAATGAAAGGAAATCTTATTGTATTATTTAATAACCTCTAGTTTTTACTTACGTTCTCAAGGTTTTTTTTTTTTAAATGGTATCTTGACTATTTTTTTAAGGCAGAAGACTATTTAGTAAAGTGTCCTGTAGCTAAAATATTCTGCTGTGTGGCAGTTTTAAGTGAAATCTAATTTAAATATAAAAATATATTTAAATATGGGTGGGCTTCCCTGCTTCCCTGACAATTACTTAGTAAGTAGTTATAATTGCTTAGATAAGTGTGGCAATGTTACTACAAATACTTGAATTTAAGGAAAGGTGAGATACCATATTATGCTAGAGTGAAGCATTAGAAGTACTTAAGTATTGATATGGGATTTGTTTAGTTAGAACCTACAATAATATTAGGACAAACCTCTGTATGTTCAAAGATAATGATTTCTTTGTTGCTGTAGTTAAGTGATTAGAAAAGGGCCATGACAGTTTAACACATTTGGCCTGAACTTCAGTTTTGTTAGATCCAGTCAAAAGTAATTGAGCAAAAAGCAATATAGATAATCAATTAGAATTATTCTTATATTAATGGGGGGAGTACAGGCATATATATTAAATTTTATTTAATCAGATAAGTGTTCACTGAGAAAATTTGAAATATATAAAAATAATATATGAAAGACAATTGTGAAGACATGAAAATTTCTAAAACATAGCTACCTCCTCTCAGATACTCTCTGAAGTGTATATCTGGTTGCATATTTGAGTTTCAAAGATTTCCCTTATGGAATGCAAAGGAAGGTAAATAGTCAATTAAGGAGAAAAGTTACTGTCAACAGAGATATATGTAAACAAAGCAAATGCTAAAGCAAAACAATCTGGTGTTAGCTCTTAGAGAAATATTTGCTATTACTAACCCTTAATTTAAACACTCAAGAATGAGTGTTGATTATATGTAATTTGTGCTTTGACACCCTTTTAAATTTTTTACCTATAAGACTTCTTATGGCATCTAGTTGTATTACATTTTTGGTTTCTTTATCTTTGTCTTGTTCATTACTGAAAAGGATCTGAAGTTCAATTTCTAATTGTTGACCTTGTCTCTTGTTGCTTTTGTTGTTACATTTGTTCTACTCTCCTGCATAATAGTATAATCTCTTTATTTATTTGGAGACCTCATGGCCTAATAGGCTTCAGTATTGGATAGACTTTGGTTGGAAATCTAGTTTGATTTCTACTCATATTAATCAATTGTAAAGCTAAGGTATCATCTACCTTGTAGGGTTGTTGGTAGGATTAAATGAAATACTGTAAGTAAAATGGTTAGCATAGTAAGTAGCAGATGGTATGCATGGATCTCAGCCTTCATCAACTTTTGAATAATCTGCAGATTCACATATCTAAACTTGCCTCCTCTATGCTGTATGCCATATTTCAACTTTCATATAACAACTAGTGAGCAAACGCTTTGAGCCGTAACATGGTGGTGAGATATATGTCAGCCAACTAGCTATTCTGTTTCAGGGGTGTTGCCATCATTGTCTTCATTTATTATTTGTACAGTTACTTAACTATCTTGTAGGGGCTTTTCTGACTGTGCTCTTGGGAATGGGGCCACAAAAAAGTAGGGATGGTATAGTAGTGGGCTGAATGGGTGGTGCTTTTGCCCCAGTCTTACCTCAACCAGAGTACTTTTCTTTAAAAAAAAAAAAAATCTGAAGCATAATATTCTTCCAGGTAAGATTTCCTTTGAAGGAAGGCTTTTGTTCCTAAAAATACATTTGAAAACCAATTTTCCATTGGATTTTTACCTTCTGTGGAAACACGGAGAAAGAGATGCTTAACCTGTACTAGTGATAAGAAACATAGGTCTTAGACTCAATAGATTTGAACAAATGTAGAAATCATTAGGTGCGCCAAAAGTGGTGATTCTACAATGTCAATCTAGTACTTATTGGACAAATTTAAACAGTGTCTTTAATTTTGAAGTAACAGAACAAAATAAGAGTGTACAAGAAAATAATGAATAATTAGAAATTGAAATACTATTTATGATAACATCCAGAACATAAAATTTCTATGGGAAAAATTTAATAAAATATGTGCCAATAAAAAGAAAATAAAAATTATCTATATTCTTTTTACTTAAAGTCAGACAGTTATATTTTAGTATAGACTTTTTCCCATGTGGAAATTTATAGACAAACACACTCTCTTAAAGATTTATTTTAGGCCAGTGGTGCATACCTGTAGTCCCAGCTACTTGGGAGACTGAGGTGGGAGGATTGCTTGAGCCCAGCCTGGACAACATAGTGAGATCCCATCTTTTAAAAAAAAAGATTTATTTCAATTTGTCTTCATCTAACTTTATTAATTTACCTTTTCACCTTGTAGTATTTCATAGGTATCTTTCAACCATAAATCTCTATAATTTTAAAAAGAATTTTATTGGCTGCATAATATCCCATGATATGTTATAACATAATTAATTTACTTTTATTTCACTTTTTTAAACATTTTAAAAATTAGTAAGTATTATACGTATCTAGGAAACTACATAAAGCTAAAACATATACTTTAGGAGATTTTTACTAAGTGAACATTAATCTGTCATCCAGGTGAGGAAATAAAACATTACTATTACCCTTGAAACCTCTCCTTGTGCTTTTTCTCAACCAACCCTTTCCCTCTCTCTTCTAGAGAAAACTACTACTCTGACTTTATGGTAAACACTTCCTTACCTTCTTTTCCTTTTAGTTGACCATCTGAGTATTCCTCCCCAAACAAAACAATTTTCCTTATTAAAATAAGACTTTATATAGATGGAATAATTAAGTATATTTTGTGTCTGGATAATTTTGCTTAATACATTTTTAAGATTTATGTACATTGTGTTAAGTTGTATTTTTATTTTTGTTGCCATGATTTATTCTACACTGTGAGTATACTTTGCTTATTCTGCTTTTGATGCATATTTGGGCTTCCACTTTTTGGCCATTATGAATAACGTTGCTCTATGCTTATATCAGTAATGCTTGTTCTTGTCTCCTCGTATGTATGTTTCCTAAGTGGTCCAAGAACTGCAACATTCTCATCACCTGGAAACTTGTTAGATATACAAATTCTCGGGACATATCCTAGACCTTATGAATCAGAAACTCCAGGAATGGGCCCCAGCGATCTGTGTTATTACAAGCCTTCCAGTTGATTCTCATTAATGTTATAGTTTTAAATCCATTGCTCTAGAGTGAGTCAGCAAAATGTGGCCCACTGTTTTTACAAGGTCTGTGAGCTGAGAATAGTTTTCAATGTTTTTAAGTAGTCGGAAAAAAAAATCAAAAGAAGAATAAAATTTCTTGACACAGGAAAATTATATGAAATATAGATTTCAGAGCCCATAAATACGGTTATATTATAACGTAGCTATGTCCATTTTTTCATATGTTGTCTATTTTCTTGCTACTGTGGCAAACTAAATAGTCATGGGTTGCTTAAGGATGGGAATACATTCAGAGAAATGCATCATTAGGTAATTTCCTTGTTGTGGGAACATCATAGAGTGTATTTACACAAATCTAGATGGTATAGCCTACTACATGCCTAGGCTATATGGTATAGCCTATTGCTCCTAGGCTGCAAACCTGTACAGCATGTTACTGTACTAAATACTATAGGCAATTGTAATATAGTGGTAAGTATTTTTGTATCTAAACATGTCAAAACATAAGAAAAGTACAGTAAAAATATAGTAATTATCTTTTTAAAAAATTTTTAATTGGTACTTAAGGGTACATGTAATGTTTTGATACAGGCATACAATGTGAATTAATCAAATGAGGGTAATTAGGGTATCCATCACCTCAGGCATTTATCATTTCTTTGTGTTAGGAACATTCCAGTTTCATTCTTTTTGTTATTTAAAGTATACCCTACCTTATTGTTGATTACAGTCACTTTGTTGTGCTATCAAACATTGTTCATTCTATCTAACTATATTTTTGCACCCATTAACCATCCCCATTATATGCCCCCTCCCATCCTCTGGTAACCATCATTCTATTCTCTGTCTCCAAGAAATCAATTGTTTTTAATATTTAGCTCCCACATATGAGTGAGAACATGCAAGATTTGTCTTTCTGTGCTTGGCTTATTTCACTTAACATAATGTTCTCCAGTTCCATCCATGTTGTTGCAAATGGCTATTGTGTATATATACACCACAGTCTCTTTATCCATTCATCCAACTGATAGATACATAGGTTGATTCCAAATCTTGACTCTTGTATATAGTGCTGCAATAAACATGAGAGTGCAGATATCTTTTTGATATACTGTTTCTTTCCTTTAGATATATACCCAGCAGTAGGTTTGCTGGGTCATATGGTAGTTCTGTTTTTACTTTTTTTAGGAACCTTCATACTGTTTTGCATAGTGGTTGCACTAATTTATATTCCCCCAACAGTGTAAGGGTTCTCCTTTTTGCACATCTCGCCAGCATTCACAATTGCCTATCTTTTTGATAAAAGCCATTTTTATCTCATTGTAGTTTTGATTTGCATTTCCCTGATGACTAATGATGTTGAGCATTTTTTCATATACCTATTGGCCATTTGTATGTCTTCTTTTGAGAAATGTCTATTCAGATTCTTTGTCCATTTTTTAATCAGATTTCTTGATTTTTTTTTTCCTGTTGTTGGAGCTCCTTTTATATTCTAGTAATTAATCCCTTGTCAGATGGATAGTTTGCAAATATTCTCTCCCATTGTGTGGTTTGTCTCTTCACTTTGTTTATTGTTTCCTTTGCTTTGCAGAAGCTTTTTAGCTTGATGTGTTCCCATTTGTCTAATTTTGCTTTGGTTGCCTGTGCTTTGCGGGTATTACTCAAGGAGCCCTCACCCAGACCAATGTTTTGAAGTGTTTCCCCAATGGTTTCTTCTAGTAGTTTCATAGTTTCAAGTCTTAGATTTCAGTCTTTAATTTATTTTGATTTGATTTTTGTATATCGTGAGAGATAAGGGTCTAGTTTCATTCTTCTGCGTATGAATATCCAGTTTTCCCAGCGCCATTTATTGAAGAGACTGTCCTTTCTCTACTGTATGTTCTTGGCACCCTCATTGAAGATCAGTTTACTATAGATGTGTGGGTTTATGTCTGGGTTCTCTATTCTGTTCCATTGGTTTATGTGTCTGTTTTTATGACAGTATCATGCTGTTTGGGTTACTGCAGCTCTGTAGTAGAATTTCAAGTCAGGAACATGATTCCTTCAGTTTTGTTCTTTTTGCTCAGGATGGGTTTTGCTATTCTGGGTCTTTTGTGGTTCCATATAAATTTTAGGATTATTTTTTCTATTTTTGTGAGGAATGCTACTGGTATTTTGATGGAAATTGCATTGAATCTGTAGATTGCTTTGGGTAGAATGGACATTTTAATAACATTGATTCTTCTAATCCATGATCATGGAATATCTTTCCAATATTATAATTTTATGGGACCACTGTCATATATGCAGTCTGTTGTTAACTGAAATGTCATTATGTGGCACATGACGGTACTTGTGACAGAGACCATATAGCTCACAAAGCTTAAAATATTAACTATTTGGCCTTTTCTAGGAACAGTTTGCTTATCTCTGCTCCAGGGTATATACTTAGGAGTAAAAGTGCCAGGTTATAGGATATGTTTACCTTCAACTCACAAGATATGTCGAATTTTCTGATGTGGTTATACCAGTTTACACTCCTGTCAGTAGGACAAGGGAGTTCCCATTGCTCTACATTCTCATGCATATTTTCTGACTTAATTTCAGCTGTCCTGGTGGATGTGAAGTAGCATCTTTATTCTGTTACTTTGCCCCCACAATTGTAATGTGAAAACTTTCAAACTACGAACAAGTTGCAAGAATTTTAAAGTAAAAATCCGCCTCATCCTAGGTGGATGAGGTGATCCTCATCACCTAGATGCTACAATTTACATTTTACTATATGTGTTTTATCATATATTATCTATTTCTTTATCCACCCACCAGTCCGTTTCAAGGTAAGTTTGCAGAAATCAGTATACTTCTCACGAAATACTAAGAGCATGCATATTATTAACTAGAGTTCTACATTTGTTAACAGTTGTCTTTTTTATTTAAGGCAAAATTTACATACTATGAAGTGCACAGATCTTAAGTGTACCCATTCATGAGTTCTGACAAATGCAATAAACTTGTGCAACCCAAACTCTTATTAAGATACAGAACATTACCATCAGCCCAGAAAGTTTCCTCATGCTCCATCCCAGTAAATCCCTGCCCCTGCCCCCGTAAGAGGCAATTGGTATTGAAATAAATCTTTTTCTACCATAGATAAGTTTTACCTGTTTTAGAAGTTCATATATATGGGACCATATAAGACTTTTTGGGGGGTCATATATTTTCATTTTTCCCAGCCTGGGAATGGAATTGCTAGGTCATAGGGGCAGATTTTCTTAGTCTTGTAAGAAATTGCCAAATATTTTTCCAAAGTGGCTGTACTATTTATATTCCCATCAACAATATATGACAGTTCCTATTCCTCTACACCCTCACCAACATTTTTTTTTCATTTTTATATTTTAACCATCTTAATGGTTGTGTGGTGGTATGTCATTGAAATTCATATGATTTTAATTTGTACTACCCTGATAACTAAGAAGGTTGAGCATCTTTTCACAAATTTATTGACCCTTTGAATTTTTCATTTGTTAAGGTGACTGTTCATTTCTTTGCTCATTTTTCTATTGGATTGACTATCTTTTTCTTATTTCAGTCTTGGCTGTTCTTGGCTCTTTCCATGTTCATGTATATTTTAGAACCTGCTTGTAAATGTCCACACACACAGGTTATTATGATTTTGTTTGGGATTGCATTGAATCTATAGGATTTTTTTGAGGAGAATAACAACATTTATAATACTAAGTTTTCTGGCTCATGTCTGGAGGTATCTATAGATTTTCTCCAGTTTCTCTCAGTAAGGTTTTATAGTTTCTTTGTGGAGGCCTTGCACATCTTTCGTTAGATTTATTCCTAGGTCCTTGATAGTTTCGATTCTGTTGTAAATGGTAGCTTTAAAAAAAATTCCATTATTGAACTTTGGTGCGGGCATATAGAAATACAATTGATTTTTCTATATTCGAATCTAGAAACTGCTTAATTAGGCCAGTAGTTCTAATAATTTATCTGTGGATCCTTCTGAATTTTTTAAGTATACTAATCATATAACCTGGGAATAAAGAGAGGTTTGCTTCTTTTTTTCCTATTATACTTTTTTTGCCTGACATATCTTGTTTTCATTTCTGGTATGCTTTGTTATCTTTGTAAGCTAGAGATTGTACTTGGAAGGTTATTTGGAGGACTATTTTGAGGCCTAGCAGGAATATATCTTTCTCCAGAAGGGTTTTCATTTGTTTCTTTCATGAGCCTGAGAGTCACTGCTAGTCCATAAAAATTTTAATTCAAATGTCTTGGGTGGAGAACCTGTGGCTTTGGGGCCATGTGTTGTCTTCTGGATCTTTGCAGCCTTTTGACTAAATCCAGATTTTACAGAACAAATTAAGGAGGGCTGATAAAGTTCTGGTTTACCCCCAGAAGTAATTGTAAGGGTTTTTTTTTTTTTTTTTTTTTTTTTTTTTTTGAGACTAGAGTGCTGTGGCATCAGCCTAGATCACAGCAACCTCAAACATCCGGACTCAAGTGATCCTCCTGCCTCAGCCTCTTGAGTAGCTGGGACTGCAGGCACTTGCCACAATGCCCAGCTAATTTTTCTATTATTTGTAGCATTTCGTAGTGCTCTTGCTCAGGCTGGTCTCAAACTCCTGACCTCAAGTGATCCTCCTAGAGTGCTAGGATTACAGGCCTGAGCCACACTGCCCGGCCTAAGGTGTTTCTTTATGATTCCCTTGGGTTCTTAATTTCTGTTTCTAAATTTTTTGTCTACTTCTAGAAATTCTTTTTTTAAAATCACTTTTTATAGTTTCCCATTCATATCGATATCATTGGGCTTGTATCTTTTATTGCACATGGTAGCATTATTATCTGCTACTTTGTTATTATCTATACTTTAGAAGTTCTTTTCTATTGTTTTTGCTCATGAAGTATAGTTTTATTGTATGCCTTGTTATAAAATGTGCTTGACGTTGTATTTGAAAATTTATTTGTTGAGTCCTTTGAGGCCTGATTGTGAAGGTTCTTTTCTCCAGAGAGGATTTGAGTTTGCTTCTGTCAGGTGCCTGGGGCATTTGAATCAGGGACTACCCTAAAACAATTTCAAGGCTTGGGATTCCCTGATGACCCACATCATTTGAGCAGAAAGGTCTCTTGTTAGATACCCCACTTTGTGTGGACCTGACTTTGTATATTAACCTTCTGTGCTGCAAAGATGATGTTTTAAAATTTTATCAATGTTTTTGTTTTCTGTAAGAGGTTGACCTGAATAATGGAGGCCTGCTTTGCTGAAACAGCAAGTTCTATTGCAATTCATTTAACCAGATACTTGTTGGACATTTAAGTTTTTTTTTTTTATAAGTAACTCTGTGATGAAGAAACATTGTTCCTATTTGCATACTTGTTCTGTTATTTACCTCAGATTAATCTGGAAATAAAATTGTTAGCGTCTGCATTTTTTAAGGCTATTTGATATATATATTGCCAAAGTGCCCTACACAAAGATTGTCCCAACATTGTATATTCTAAATCTTTTTAACTTTCACATTTTAATGGGTAGAAATAGTATACATTATTACTTTAATTTACCATGTATTACTTTTATGAATATTGGCTATTCATGTTTTACTACTTATGGGTTGCTAGTACTTGTGTACTAGTACCTAGGGCTTATTGAGGGTAATTCATGTGGATATGATGTAAATATTTCTTTCACTTTGTCATTTATATTTCATCTTCAGTTACAGATATGTATATATTTTTTGGTATAGATGTTTAAAGCTTCTAGCTGGTCATACCTGTCACTCTTTTCTTTTATAAGGCCATAATCAGTCTGAGATAATAAACTTATAGTTGTTCCTAGCAAAGCTAATGTTTTAAGTTTGGGATTGTCTTATGTGGGTAGAAAATTGAGAAGTAGTTAAACTATTCTAACTTCAAATAGGTATTTTAATAAATTAACATAACTTTTGAATTGGGGTAACACTCCTCTTTAGTATTAATCTGAATTTTTATTATAATTTTTTCCTTTTTATTATTATAATACTTTCTGTTGCTCTATTGTTGTTCTTTTGGTGTACTTCTTTAGAAATTGGGAGAGTTAAAATTTGAAAGAATATTGAATTTAGATTTTCTTCCATATTCTGTCTTCTTGAATCATAATGATTTACTAATCATATTAGGACTGATTTGAGATATCAGAGGTTGTGATTTTTATTAACATAGATTATTCACTAGAACAGGAAAGCATTTTATTGAAACTGAATGAGGACTTTAAAATTTTTAAACAGTTTATAATTGTTTTTTTTAAGATAAGTGACGATGAGAAGGCTTCCCGAGAAAAGGACATTATTGCTTCATCACCAAGTTTGAATGGGACTATCTTGGAGTCAGAGTCAGTTTATAAGGTATGTAAACATTTAAAATATTTCCTAGGTTTTGTTAAATTTGTCACATTGTGCTTTATGTGTATGTTTCATTAACCCATTTGTATAGCCTCTCATCACCGCAGCTGCTCCCTGTCCTGCACGGACAGCGTCCTCATGATACTAAGGGCATGCCAACATTCTGTGCTCGGCTGTCCCCTCACACAGATGCGCTCCTAACCCTGCTTGGACTTTGACCACCTACTTCAGGCCATTTTCTTAAAGGAATACTCTCCTTGCATCGTTTAGGCTTCTATGCCCTGGGCTGGGCTGTCCCCTGCTAGGATATTCTCATCACTTGGCTCTAACACCCTATTTGGATCACTGTCTTGCATGGAAGCCCCCTTCGCTGCTCTTGGCCTTTGGTGCCATGCTTTGGACTGCTCCCCACTCCCCCATACCGTGTCTGTCTCTCTGTCTCTCTCATTTCTCTTGGGCTCTGACACTGTAAGCCTACTTGTTCTTCAGTGGGAACGTCTTCCTTAACCTTCTCAGATTCCAGCATCCTGTGCTGGGCTGCCTCAGATTCCCCCCACCCCTCAGCATAGGCAACTGGTTTGCATGAACCCACCAAATAAATGGCGTTTGGACTGAATGGTTCAAGAAGAGGAAGTGAGCAGAGCTGAAATTCATTTTATACAACCTCAACCCCATATTTCCTTTGAAAAGAACATGCTGATTATCGTGGGTGCGTGCCAGTAGTTTAAAATCCTGCCACCATATCAGCTCCGCATTCCAGTTTCCGCATTTCTACCTGTTGGGCCATCATTCAGTCAGCCTTTCAAGCTTAGAGAGTGGGAATCAATATTTATTCCTCTCACGCCACACATTTCCCGTTACTCTGCCCTCATATCATCTTTTGCTTCTGCTTGGGCATTTTTATTTCCGCTATGACCACCTTAATAAGCTAGAATCATGGAATATTATAGCTAAAGAACCCCTAAGGGTCATTTAGCTCATCTCTTCCTCCCCTCTCTCAGTTTCACAGATCTGGCTATTGAGGTTTAGAGGCATTCATTAAATTTACTGAATCATAAGACTAGTCAGTAGCAGAGCTTGGACTAGAACTCACATTTCCAAAGTTCTGTCTCCTTTTCTTGCCTGTACAATAGCAGTAAACCCTCTTACCTGGTCCTCCAGTAAGTGCTGCGTGAACTACTAGCTTGGTGCAATATCACACAGTGCTGCCCTGCAGGGCTGTCTGACTTTCCATGTGTGTCTGTCTTGTTTTTTTCAACTAAGTAATGAGCTTCTTGAGGGCGAGGACTGTGATTGTCATAGAAATCAGTTAATCAAAAGCTATCTGTTAGAAACCACACGATCTGTTTATAGTGTGTGGTGTCATTGAGTATACAGAAGAATTTTAGGCACACAGATCTGACTCTTCCCTAAAACTTGGATGAACAGGCAATTTGGGGATCATTTTTTCATCTAACTTTGTTTTACCTCATTTTTGAAAAAGAGAAAAACTCTTATTTGAGGGTGAGGATAATTTTTACAGTTTATCAATATCATATTCTGCTCATCTCTTAGAATTCTAGGATAGTTCATAGGACTATAAAAATCTAAGTAGAATATATTTTTTAAATAAATATGGCGAATACTTATTTTCATAGCAAAACTGAATGTTTATTATTTCCATTTCCTGGTGTCAAGGTTAGCTTAGCTTTTCCAATATATTTCTTTAGAGTAAGAATGAAAACTTGGAAGAAATTGGAATTAATTTTCTTACATGTAATTTTTGGCACTGAATATGTTGAATACAAATTAGGATTTTATTTGATTATAAAATGTGGGGTATTGTTATATGAGGTGAATGTAATATGCTTAAAGGTCTTGAGTTAGGAGTTTGAAATGCTGGGGATTATAATTTGTAAATGCAGAGGTTAAAGGTAAAAAGAAAGTATTCTAACTTGGCTTTTTAGTATTGTTGTTGTTATTTTTCAAAGCATCTACTCTCAAACGAACATAGTTTTACAGTGCTGCTCCTTAATGCTATCTGTTTAGTTTTAAGGAATATAAATTGATCTTTTTGCTTTTCTTTTGTATCTGCTACCATTAATGAATTTCTTTGTTTAGACTAATAAGGATGAAGATTTAGGAGGATGTCTTAATGATAGGTGCTGACTTATTTTCCCTGTTTTACTCTGAATTCAGATCCCTTTTGCTGATGCTCTGGAGTTGTTCCGAGGAAGGAAAGTCTATTTGGAAGCTGGCTTTGCTTACGTACCACTTAAGGATATTGTGGCAATCATCCTGAATGAATTTAGAGCCAAACTGTCCAAGGCTTTGGCAGTAAGTATTTCACTTTATTTCTGCATTTGACATGTTCACACTTTCGATTATATACCCTTGGTAGTTTTATTCTGTGCTTTTGTAGGAAATAATTTAATTTTCATAATGGTATTCAGATTGTTTATGATGTTGCACTATCAATTCTAGAACTCCTTAGTTTTTGCTTGTTACTACTCATAGTTGATTTTTTAATTTATTCTTTCTCCTACTAATACTAATGGTGAGCTGATTAATTTTGTGAGTGGCCTCTGTGGGTTTCTTTAAGGTCATGTCTTTTTTCCTTGGAGATGGACTTCATATATGGCTCCTAACAATTAGTGTGGCCTGTGGTGGTTATAACCTCTAGGTTTCTGTTCTTAATTAGTATTCAGTATCAGTAGAGGGCAGTATAGAAGAAAGTCTTGATACTTACGTACTTAAAGTAGTGATATGCTGGTGCTGCAATAAACAGCCCAATACTGGGTGAAATTGGAGGTAGTTGTGTTGAACAAATGACACGATCAGTGCTTTTAAAGTAGTTTGTTGAATGTATGACTCTTAAGTGGTGACATCTTAAAACTATACACATCTTATATTGTTGTTGTCTTTTAATCTGGGTCTAGTTTTTTAATACTTTTTTGTACTTAATGCAGGAGAGGACTAAAAAGTTGTATGATGTGGCTTTCAAAAACTATACTGATTATAGTATAAGCATATGACAAGCTTTCCTTTTGAGTTAAAAATTATAGTATTTTCTGGTATAAATAATTTTTATTGATTCTCTGAGGTTACCCAAACATTTATTTAGCTACATCAGCATTTGTGAAGACTAAAATATTAACTCTGTTTTTATTAAATGAGGCAATTTATGAAAACATCTAGCATGATTGGTATTTAATCACAGTTAATATTATTCTTCCATCTCCAATCCTCTGTTGTTTATCCTTGTTAAAGTTGATGTTTTTAAATTGTTTCTTTAATTATCTGTCACTTACCCTGTACTATAGTCTATTTATAGATAAGAATAATATCTTTTACCACTGTGAACTTCTGTAGGAGACACTGATATTTGTCTGATTATTGGCCATTCCCCTTCTTTTATTATTCTTGGTTTTGTTCACCATTTTCTCTCTGTTGACATTTCAGACAGTACTTTTTTGTGTGAAAAAGCCATATACTTTTCAGGACATTGGACACGCCTAGCTGTTATCCATTAAATACCAATAGTGGCCCTGGTCTCCATGACAACCAAAAATATCACCATACATTTTAGAAAGCTTCTGGGGTGTTGATACTACTTTTAAGCTGATCATGGTGGTTTCCTTCTCCTTTCCAAATTATTGACCTGTGCATGTGACACAATGTAATTCTGCCTGAAAAATATGAGTTTGTTGTTTGGTGGCTCCTGAAAAAAAATTTTTTTTTGAAACAGAGTCTGGTTCTGTTGCCCGGACTAGAGTGCCGTGGTGTCAGCCTAGCTCACAGCAACTTCAAACCCCTGGGCTCAAGCAATCTTTCTGCCTCAGCCTCCCGAGTACCTGGAACTACAGGCATGTACCACCATGCCTGGCTAATTTTTTCTATGTATTTTTAGTTGTCCGGCTAATTCTTTCTATTTTTTAGTAGAGCCGGGGTCTGGCTCTTGCTCAGGCTAGTCTCAAACTCCTGACCTCAAGTGATCCTCTCGCCTTGGCCTCCCAGAGTGCTAGGATTACAGGCGTGAGCCACCATGCTCGACCGAAAAAAGTTTTCCTTGCTAAAAAAATGGGTACATGGATGAAATAGTCCTTTTTTCTCTCTGGATATTGTTGTAACTGAATGTGATGCCTGGGATAGCTACAGCCATCTTGAGATAAGGTGGGTAACTTGAAGACAATACACTTTGCTGAAGATAGGCATGTAGAGAGATGGAAAGAATCTCAATCCTTGTTGAGGTTATGGAGTTGCTGAATCAACCTACCCTGGAACCACCAAAACTTATATGGTATAATGGATAATGAGGTTTCAATTTTTTGAGGAACTATTAATAATTTAGGACCTCATTTGAGTGGAATTCTATTCCTGATACCTAGCTCAGTGTCTGTGTTAGTATTTTCTTTTCCAGTTGCAGGTAATAGAAAACCAACTTGTACTATCTTAACCAATAAATAGAATCTGCTAGCTCATAAAATTGAGAAGTCTAAATGTAGTATGAGCTTTAGACATAATTTGATGAGTGTTCCACCTAGTTCCCTGCAGTTGTCTTTACCCATATAGTTGCTTTGTCCTAGTCTGGTTTCTCTCATGGTAGCAAAAGTGGCTGCAATTGGATCAGGCTTTACATTTATATTGCATAACATTCAAAAGGGTTTCTTTGTCCCAGAATTTCTGTTTTTAGTCTTAATATTTACTGTACTTGAATTGGCTTAAGTCATATGCTACATTAGTTTCCTATAGCTGCCATAGCAAAGTACTACAAACTGAGTGTCTTACAACAACAGAAATTTATTGTCTCACAGTTCTGGAGGGCAGAAGTTTGAAATCAAGGTGTCAGCATGGCCATGTTCACTCCGAAGGTGCTAGGGAAAGATATATTCCAGGTCTCTCGTCTAGCTTCTGGTAGTTCCTTGACTTGTGACAGCATAGCTCCAATCTTCACATGATATTCTCCTGGTATACCCCAAGTTTCTACTTTTTATGAGAATACCAGTCATACTGGATTAGGGTGTCTCCCTACTCTAGTGCAGCCTCATTTTAACTAAATATATCTTTAATGATCTTATTTGTAAATAAGGTCTCACATTCTGAGGTACTAGGGGTTAGGACTTTTAGGGGACACAAGTCAATCTGTGTCACATGCCTATCACTAAACCAATTGTGGTTGAAAGGATTGCCTAGCATAGGGTCATGTGTCTACCCCTTTAGATGGAGGATCATGGGAGCTGAGAGGCAGCATGTTCCTGAAACCACAACATCCTCAACAGAAATGGATGACTGTTAGGATTAGGGAGAGGAGAGAATGATGCTGGGAAGGCAAACAACAATTGTTTGCTACCTAGTGGACACTTCATGTGTTTTAAATGTAAGAAGATTTTCACTTTGTAATTTCTATGTAAGCCAAGTTGCCCAGTGCCTAAGTAATCTAATCATAACTGTGAAAACGAATCTGAAATTCTTTTACTTTTGGGGCTTCAAAGCTACTTCTGACCTTGCGTATTATAAGGCTGAAATACATTTTTAATACATTTTAACTGTTTAATAAATTTGCCTTGAGAGTAACTTTTTTTTTTTTACATTTTTCTTTTAGATAATTGAAGATATTCTATATATATTTGCTGTTCAGTTTATCTTCCTAATAATCCAGTATTGAAAGAAGGATATGTGGCAGATTTCTGCAAAAATTTTGTAATTCTTTTCTACTTTCTGATTAGAGAAGGGAGGATCTAAGTATACTGAGAGAAAAGACAAAACTCTATGAATTCCAGAGTTTGTGATATAATAACTTTTTCTCTAAACCATTTGAGAATAAGGTCTCAGCTTGGTATCCTATCACTCAAAATATTTTTTAATGTGTAATTCCTACAAACAGGATATTTTCCACATAACCATAATTCAGCTGTCAAAATAAGGCAATTAATACTGATATGTTATTACCATCTAATCCTTAGGCCCCATAAGGACCCAAACTTAAATCACATGTGTTATTTACTGGTCATGTCTCTTTAGTCTTTTTCAATCTGGAACAGATTCTTAGTTTCTCCTTGACTTTCATGGACTTTGTTACTTTTGGAGATTATCAGCTAGTTATTGTGTAGAGTATCTTTCACTTTAGGTTTGTCTGACATTTCTGCATGTTTAGATTCAAGTTATACATTTTAAGCAAGAATATCATATAAGTGATGGTCTGTTCTTTTCATTCCATTCTGTCAGATGACATGATTTTGATTAATCCCAATTCTAATCAACTTTATCAAAATTTATTTACCCATTCTATTGATGGGCATTTGGGTTTTCTTTTTTATTTCTTTTTTGGTTTTTACTAATATTGCTGCTCTGAGCATTTTAGTACATCTTTTGGCAAACACTGTTGGTTATATGCCTAGGAGTGGACTTGTGGTGCATAAGGTATGTCTATGGTTAGCTTTAATGGATTTGGATTTACTTTAAATGAATTTGTCCTGATCATCTGTGGATTGAGTTCTGGCCTCAGTGTCTTGGATTTGATAGAAGAGGGACAGTGACTTGCTGTGTGAGGCAATACTTGGCTTTCTCCTGGGTGGGTCAAGGCCAACTGTGGTTGAGATGAGATCCAGAGAGCATTTTACTTCATCATGCAAAAGAATGGATGGAGTATATTTCCTGGGAACCTGTCCTGACAGCTGTGGAAAGGAGCAGGAAGGAAATGAAGGAGTTTCTTTTAGGGATGTGGTGAAGCAGAAATCTAAACCTATTGCTATGATCTCTCTCCCCACCCCCCCTCTTTTGCTATGGTCTCTTTATTACTGTCCTTTCTAGTGAGGAAGGTTTTGACCTTGGAGTATGTAATTGAAATTTTCAGCTTTATAAATGGAAATATTCTTGTAGGATGAGAAAAAGTGCCCTGAAGTAGATTTTTAAAAAGTATTTTAATTAGTGGCAGAGGATGAAATAAATGATGCTGGGAAGAGTTGTAAATTAATGGAAGAGTTTTACCCCAGTTGGTATCTGAAAACTGCTTCTTTATCTGTGATCATGGGATTTTTAAAATGTAACTAATATGGCTTTTGAACATGCTTTAGGACTAGTAAAAATTTGACATTACCTTCTCTTTTGATAAGAACTCTGTGGCCCTACATCCTCCAGGAACCTCCTCCTAAGCCCCAAGATCGTGCTAAGTATTATGTGTCTCCTTTGTGCTCCCGCAGCATGCTGCTCACTACCAAACTATGATGAAATTCTTCTCAGTATGTGTTCTCCCCCCCCCAACTAAAACATAAGCTCTTTGAGAGTTAGAGCTCCCTCTTAGTTCAAATTTTCTATCTAGTATAGCATCTGGTACACAGAAACAGTGCTCAGTAAAATTTTGTTGAAGTGACAGATATCGAATAATAGTATGAACTTGCTTTTGTTCCTCACTATAACCCTCTAAGATAGACAGGGATTATAATCAGCAATATACAGATGAGAAAAATGCAGCTCAGAGGGGCTAGGTAATTTGTCCAGGGTTATGTTGGCTAATAATTGCTGGAGCCATGGCTGGATCTCTGGTTTTCTGATTGTATGTTAGGGTCTTTTGATGATAACTGTGCTTTTGTAAGGAATTGTCTAACCAGGGGATTTAGGTCTTCACAGTCTGCAAAAATACTGAAAAGTATATTAATGTCCAATTACAGAACTGGCAAAAGGGGTGAATTTGCAGCTCTGATGTAACAGATTGGTAACCAGTTAGGGAAAAGAATGGGGGAAAATTATGTATTTCTTTGCTTCACATAACAATTTTAGAAACTGTAGCTAGTTCTTCCATTTAATGCTTTGTTTTTAGACAACTTTTTATTTGCTTATCTGTGCATTATTTTTGGGTACTAGAGATACTGTACTTAACAAGATGAAAAATTTTCTCTTACAAAGCCCGTATCTCTAGTGGGAGATAGATAGTTACCAAAGAAATAAACAATAAAAATATTATATATGACATGAAGGAGCCAGTGGAACAAACATAGAGGAAAGTGCATTCCAGGCAGGGAAAGTCACTAATGCAAAGATCCCTAGGAGGGAATTTTGGCATTTTTTTTTCAAAATAAAAACGGCCAGTGTAGCCGGAACATAGTGAGCTAGGGGAGAGTCGTATAAGATGAGACTGCAATGTCTAGATGCAGGACTTTATAGGACTTTGAATAAACAGAGTAAAGAGTTTGATTTTTTTAGCCTGACGTGTAGTGGAAAGCCATTGGACGATTTTGAACAAGGGTGTGATATGATCTGATTTATGCTTTAAATAGATTACTGTGGCTACAGCTTGAAAACAACTTTGGGACAGAAAGAATGGATGCAGGAAGACTAGTATGGAAGTTTATCACATTAATCTAGATGGTGGCTTGATTGTGGTGATCTGACTGAGAGAAGTCAGTGGATTTCAGTTATGTTTTTGAAGTATTGTTGATATGGTGGATTGGGTATGAGAGAAAAGAGGAATCAGAATAATAGTAATACTGATGATGATAGCTGAAACTTAATGAAAATTTAGTATTCACCAAGTGCTGTTCTAAATGCTTATGTGAATTAACACATTTAATCTTTATGGTACCCCTATTAGGTGGGTACTATTATCACTCTCTAAGGCTTTTGCTATCTTTGTACAGCTAGTAAGGAATAGAGGCAGGATTTGAATCCATGTAACCTGACTTTAGAATCTGTGTTCCTGACCACTATGTTACTCTGTCTAGACTTTTGGCTTGAATAATTGATTAGAGGGTGAAGACTTTTACCAAGATGTGGAAGGCTATGAGAAAAATACATAAAATAAAATCAAGAGTCTTGTTCTGACCATGGCAAGTGGGAATTGCTTACTTGCTATACAAATGGAGATGGCAAGTATGAAGTTGGATTTAGGAGTCTGGATTTATGGGGAGGAGAATGTGAAGCCATGAGACTGTACTAAACCACTTAGGAAGAGTATGGGATGTCAGTGAAGGGGAGAAAGAGGGTCCACAACTGAGTTTGATGTTCACACACCTCCACTCCATGTCATTAGCAGTGAACTAACTAACTTCTCTAACTAAACGAATTTCCTTCTTTCTTTCCTTCCTTCTGTCCTTTTGGATAAGCTAGAATTAATTTTATTTATATTCTGATAGGATTAGGGGTACAAGTGGTTTTCGGTTATGTAGGTGAATTATATAGTGATGATATCTGGGTTTTTAGTGTACCTATCACCTGAGTAGTATACATTGCACCTGATAGGTAGTTTTTTTTCCCTCCCTCCCTCCTTCCCCACCTTCCTCTTACCCCATTCTGAGTCTCTAATGTCCATTATACCACTTTATATACCCCTGCATAGCTTAGCTTAGCTCCGATTTATAAGTGTGGCTGTAGCTTAGCTCCGATTTATAAGTGTGGCTGTAGCTTAGCTCCGATTTATAAGTGAGAACATGTGGTATTTGGTTTTCTACTCCTGCATTACTTCACTTAGGATAATTGCCTCTAGTTCCATTCAAGTTGCTGCAAAAGATGTTATTTCATCCTTTTTTATGGCTGAGTAGTATTCCATGGTGTGTGTGTGCGTGTGTACACACACACCTCATTTTCTTTATCCACTTCTTAGTTGATGGGTACTTAGGTTAATTCCATATCTTTGCAATTGTGAATTGTGTTATGATAAACATACAATTGCAGGTGTCTTTTTGATGTAAAGACTTCTTTTCCTTTGGATAGATACCCAGAAGTGGGATTGCTAGGCCGAATGGTAGATCTACTTTTAGTTTTTTGAGAAATCTCCCCACTGTTTTCCATAGAAGTTGTACTAATTTACATTCCTACCAACAGTCTGCAAGTGAAGAACTCTCTTTCTAGTAAGGGGAGCTGAGATGTACATAAAGGATTCAATCAGTGATGCGGTGCAAGAGAGGAGTGGCCTGAGATTTGTATCAACTAAGCTCAGAGAATTTTGAGAAAAGGTAGAATTGATGCTGGCTTTAAATCATTTGGCTATAGAGGAATGAGCAGCGTCTAGAGTGTAGTAGAGGTGAATTGTTAGGTGTGGAAAACATGGGCTATGTTTAGCGAATGGTTAGGGGTGTGATTGAGATTTAATATCTATGAAGAAGAAGCAGCCGAAGCTCATATTGTAACAGTGAGTTTGAGTTTTAGTCTATGTGCTAGTGGTTTCCAAACATTTTTGATTGTGTTCCCTCAGTTAAAATATCACACTCCTCCTGATGTATAGATGTAGCTATTATAAAATGAGGATTTTAAACAGAATGAGGGAAAAAATGGGAATAGATATGAGTAATTTGTTTCTCCATATCGGTAGCTCATCTTGTGTACATCCAGCTTGGACTCGCTCTTGTAAACTGCTGATGTTATTGTTGGAGATGTGTTTTAGCAATAGGAAGTGGGACACAGCTATTTGAGAGAGAGAATGATTTTGATATTAGGTAGGTTGAGATTATAAGATTAACAGGACATTCTGGTAAATTTCGGTTGGAACTTGGAAGAGTGCTTGGAGATTCAGAGATAGATTTGGGAGTCTCCCACATGGTTGTGAAATTTAAAGCCAAACTAGTGGATGCAATTTCTAAGGAGTAGCATGGTAAAGAAAGAAGAATATCAAATACCAAACTGACTATATTGTAAGAATGGTTATGGAAATCAGGGGGGTAAGAAGTCATTACAAGTAAGTTTTGGCCTGCCTCTCTCTCCCTCCCTCCCTCCCTCCCTCCCTCCCTCCCTCCCTCCCTCTCTCTCTCTCTCTCTCTCTCTCTCTCTCTCTCTCTCTCTCTCGATAGAGAGAGAGATAGATAGATAGATAGATAGGTAGGTATAGATATATAGAGATATGCTTTCTTTTCCTGTTAAATATGGTAGTGCTTACAGGCTTTCTTTTATAAGAGACTCTCTATAAAACTTAATCAGTTCTGTTCATTTTGTCTGTGAAAATTTAGCCCCAGAAAGGTTTAATGGCTTACCAAAACTCATGCAGAAGGACCTGGGTGAGTTGACTATAGTTCATCATTAGTGAAGAGCTTGAGTCCTTCACTTTAGTTCTCCCAAAACTCCTTAAGTTCAGTGCCCGTTTTACTGTACTTTGTTGCCTCTCCCCAGGCCCAAATACCTCTGCTCCTTTACTGCTTTCTCTGATTCACCCTCAAGCAGGTGTTTCCTTTGCATATTTTAAATACTTCAGCAGCTCCAGGGTAGAGATTGTGCCATATTCAACTTAGTTATCTCTGATGCCTAGCACAGTGCCTTGTGAAGAGTTGGTGCTCAGGATCTGATGAATTACCTGCGAGAGCTGAATGTTCACATTTTCCTGATTTGTTGATAAAACTAAAATTACATGGAGTTGCACTAAAGTGTACTGTTTATAAAAAGAAAAAGTGAATTATGTACCTGATAATACATGCAAAGTACTGTACATGCAGAATATTTCTAAAATCTCAATTGCAAATGTTTCTGAGCTCAGAATACTTCTGAAGAACTACCGCGGTTGGCTGTAGAAGTTAAAATTGTTACTCTTTTGACGGTTTTTCACTGGAGTATGTAAGGTGTGAATTTTATATTTTGCTTCAAAATTTATGATGCAGCATAAACCAGGTTCAAACTCTAGCTACCTTCAGAGTAGCGGCTTCATTCTTCATGGTTGAACTCTCCAGAGTAATCCTTAGGTTACTACTTTTGCAGTCATCCTTGTGGTTTTTTCCCCCTCCCTCGTTCACAGAAGAGGTAAGACCCCCCCCCTTTATAAACATGTCCATTTTTCAGATCATTTATCATATTTAAGTATTATAATTACCTGTTTTAAAGCCCTAGCCTAAATTGGCTAGCAAATACTTAATATTTTTACACATCATTTTTACTTTATTTTTTTGCACTGAGCCTTACTGCTTTTATTGACACCTGAGTGCACTGAAACACAGATTTTTTTCTCTATTACCTACTTGTGATGAGAAAATATCAGCAGATTCTGTTGCTAGGAAACAGTTGAATACTGAAATAGTTTTTTTGGGGGGGTACTTGTAAATTCAATTCTTTGACAGTTCTACTCTCACAGAGCAAAAATTTATTCAGTCACTACAAAGAAAGATGCATCACCTGTTTTCCAATTTAAAAATTTTGCACAAGGGGAGCTGAGAATACGTAAAATGTTACAGGATTGATTAAGTGTTGAGAGTGTAATTTTTAGCAGTGACTGGACATTGAAAAATAATGATTCTGTATATGCCTTTGAGTTTCAGTTTTCTTCAAATTTTATGATTCATTATTAATGAGAAAGTGAGTGCAAGAACAAGAGAGAGACATATACATACACCTGACACATAGGAATTTAAACCAAAGTAAAATGCTGCATTAATTAAACTAACTTTCTTGTAGGAATAGTGTTGGCTACATCCTATATTAAGTCACCCAGGTCTGCTCTTTTACCTATGATGTGCCAGAGAAAGAATAAATATTAAAAAAGTGTGTGGTTATCATCGGTTTGGCTTTCTGATTGTCATTTAGTTTTGTCCTAGTTGTATAATGTTTAGAAAAAAGATTTTTACTCAACTCCAATCTGGAGTATCTACTATGTGCCAGGCAAAAACACTGGAGACACAGGTATGATTAAGCTTTCAGGGTGCTCAGAATGTGTGTGACATGTAAATGGTCATCACACATGTGGTCAATAAACAGAGAAGTGTGTACTAGGTAAAGCAGCACAAGGAAGAGGGTGATGAACTTAGTCTGGGGATTGCAGAGAGCTTCAAAGATGTCAGCTCCTAGCAGGGTTTTGCAAGGCTCTTTCTTAGATGTGAACAATCCCTTGGCCGTGTCTTTTTTGGGGGGTAGGGAGTGGGGAATAAGACCTCTGGTTTTAAAAATTATTATTATTTTTAAGTTCCCCCTGTTTCTTCTTTGTCCATACCCTTGGCTGGTAATGAGCGTTGACATTTATTTTCTTTCCAGATCCACTCAGGCAGGTGAGAACTGTCCATATACCAGTTTCTAATTCTGTACCTTCCAATTTCACTGCTTGTCTATTTAATTGCACATATACATTTAGGAATTAGGGAGTGCAGAATCCATCTTCTGATTTACATGCATTGAGAATCTTGTGTCTCAGAAATAAAAATCTTAATAAGGCTTTATGTCTTTATCCAAGTGACAGAGAGAACCCAAGTAGGCAGTGTATATACTAAAATTGGAGTGGTGCAGAAAATGTTATCCGAAATGTTCTAGAAGAGTAAAGTGTAAGTTCAAAACAAAAATATAACAAAAAATGAAAATTGTCTGAGGCTAGTTGACACTAGAAATAATCAAAAAATGATAATAAGAATATTATTGAGAATATATTGAGAATAACAGGCTTGGTTTCCCTTGAATTTTTAAGGTAGTAATAAGAGTAGAAGGAAGTGTTTAATGATACTCTTGCTGTTTTGCATAAATCGTATGTTTTTATAATTTTATATCTTAGAGTATGTTTTAAAATATGGTATTAGATGAGTTTCAGTGTTTTCATGCCTACATTTTAAACGAGTAACCTAACATACAGTTATGAGATGTTAGAAATATCATGGAAAATACTTAAGCTCTGGTTTACAAAAAATTATGGTTGTCCTTTTTGACACTATGAGTTTGTTCATATACAAGATTATATTTGTTGAGTTGCAAAACAGCCAGGTGAACAATGTCAGTGAGCTTACTAAATTGAGGTGTGAATGGGGTAATGATCTAGAAAATAGAGAATTGAACTTGGAAGAAGAAATAGAAGATAGATTACTTGCTCATAAATTTGAAAAAGAAGAATAATGAGCAAGATTAGTAACCAGAATGTTATCTTCTATAACCATTTCATCAAAAACTCCACAGTTATAACACTGACTATTAAAGGCTAAAATAAAGGAAAGAAAATGAAATAATGTTCAATCTTTGAGGAAAAAACAAACTAATATAGCTTTAGATTTTGGCAGGGCAGCTATAATCCCAAAGAAAGAGAATAACAATTTGCATTTATAGTCTTTTCTTCCAAGTAGCTTAAAGCTTCATAAGTACATTTTCATAAATCCTTTGGACTACTTTTGAGTTTTGTTTAAAATATTAAGAAGGAAATCATCTCTACTTCTTGCAGATGGCTGAAAAAAATGACATACTGAAAGTCATAGAGATTCTTCCTTTACCTTCATGGCTCCAGTGTTTTATGTTTCCATTGTTATTTCTTAACACTTTGGCTAAGGAATTTATCCTTCAGCAAATATTTTTCAGTTGCATACTGTGGGTCAGACCTGAGGCTGTATGCAGGCACATGTAGCTTCATGGTAGGGGAGGGAGTGAAGAGAGAGAGAATTTGAAACTGTTTTCTCTCTCAATTTCATGTTGCTCTGAATCATTCTTTTGAGGTCAAGAGCTACTGATTTTAGCTGAAGAATTGGCCTGCTGGGTGATGGTGATGGTGGTGGTGGTGATGGTGGATGGAGGCAGGTTTCTAATTTTTTAATAAGTACATGCAGTGTACCAGATGCTATTAAATTTGTTATATGTATTGCAGATTTAATCCTGTTGGCAACATTATGATATGGCTATTTGCATGATTTTGGTGATGAGGAAACTTTGAAAGGTTGAGTAACTTATCCAAGGTCACAGTGTTAGTTACTGTGCCAGAATTCTAGGCCAGTTCACCTGAATCCGTAGTTTCTATACTCACAGTCTTTAACAATGTCTTCCTCTTTTTTGTGGGAAGTAGGCATGAATATTCCTTTTTCATTTTCTTTTTGGATCAGTGTTGCTGAGCATAAATGTGTTAATCAACATCTTGGGAATTTTACCAGTTCTACATATCTTGAATAAGTAGTTGAACAGTGGCTTAAAAAATAGGGGTTATTTTTCTTACCCAGCCTGAGATAGGTGTTTGCTCAAAGTACTATAGTGGCTCAGTAATGTCAGGGCATGTCTTTTAAATCCTTTTATACTTTCCCTTATGAGTACTGCTTCTCAGTTGCAGGATATGTAACTGCTTAGCTTCAGTTATCATGCCCACATTAGGAAGATCAGCTACCTCTGTTCCTCTTCAACAGGGGAGCAAATGCTTTCTCAGAATTGCTGTCCCTTATTCCTCTTCTTCAGCAAAATCCTGTTTATGTCTTTTTAGCCAGAACTGTGTCACAGCCTCCCTTGTTTGGGAGAGCTAATATTTTATTTCATGAGCCACTTTGGATAGAGGCAGGCCAGGGAGTATGGGGATCAGAGTCAGCTACCCTGAGTGTTTGCCACAAGAGTGATCAGTGCTTTGCTGAATTCCAGGTGAGATGAAATGCACTTAAATGCAGATGGATTAGAAGAGAATTTTCTTACTGTGTGTATTCCACAGTGAATGGTAGTATTAGGAGGTGTTAGTATTGCTGATGAGTTAATGGAACATACCTTAATGTTCAGCTAAATGGGCTGTTGATCCCTAGAGAGTTGCGAAGAAAGTATAATCAGCTCCATGTGTTACTGAAAACTTGGCACTTGTCCAAGATTCTTTATAAAATCTTAATACCTAATGTTATTTCCCCTCATATGAGTCTAACATATGTATTTTATGTGTAGACATGAATCCATCAGAAAAACAAGGACAAGTGTTTGGGGGATGAGGAAAGAGATTTTACTTTGCAAAGGAGGAAAAATGATAGAACTTCTCGGCTCAAAATCCAAATTTCCTGAACACAGGCAGAAATACAGAGCTTTTAAAGGGAGAGTTCTCAGCTTCAGGCAAATACTGAGGTTAACTATTGTAATCTTCCCAACTCTGCCAAAGACAAAGCCTGTGAACTCCTCCAGCCCTGGGGCTGGCCCCACCTGGGAGTTTTAACAAAAGACTTAAACTGCCTTGGGGATGCAGGCCAGGCTGCAGTTCCCAAAAAGAGTGGGGAAGTTTTAAAGAGACAGAACAGAAAATCTTTTCTTTCTTTCTTTTTTTTTACTTTCCAGGCCAGTCCTTGTTACATATTCCCCACTCTCAATTTGACGCTTCGTTATCTATGTGAAGAAGAGTGACTACTCTTGTTACAAACAAACAAATTTCGATGTTTTTTATAATCCTCTCCTTTAACTACTTGACCTTTTGAGTTGTTTCCCAGAAATGGTGGGTTTTCTGCAAGACAAAGGAGTTGAAAGTCTAAAGCCCCTGTGCAGACTTCCTTACCATCCCCCACACCTTGCCCTCCATGAATGTGGCCCCTCTTTAAAAAGTTGATGGTCTACTTGAGTTGGGGAGATGGATTTGAGGCAGCTTCTCTGGTTCTCCTGACAAGATGTCTTCTGTATTAAAAAATTCCTTTCTTCCTTGGCAATCCTTGTTGTCCCAATAATTGGGTCTTTGTGCAGCGAGTAAGTAGGCCTGGGTTGAAACCCCCGTGAGGTTTCAATAACAAAAGGAAGAGGGTGTTGAGAGAGAAGGAAATTATTTTTGAGAGAAACTAGATTGAGAGAGAGAAATTAAAATCATGCATGTGTTGAATCTACATAAGTCTTGTGTATTTCAGGGGCTCAATATAAATGGCTAGTGAGACTTTTTCCTTCTGTTTTTAGAAAGTGTTTTTGAAATGATCAGATTGATCTTATCATGTTAATTACTAAATCCAGATTGATTACTCTTGAGTGAGGGAATAAGAGTTGTCATACTATTCCTGGTACTGTTAGGAGTGGATTATCTCTGTTACTTCCTGTTCTCATGTCTCAAGGTGCCAAGTATGTCTGTGGAAGGTAGCATGGGAAGGTGGAAAAACACCCTCTCTGTTATGACTTAGAGCCCTCTGAGTTTGCTCAGGCCTTACCAGTCTAAAGGAAAAAAGTCTGTGGTTAGTGAAGGCTGTCGCAGCAAATACAAGTTTATTTGCTGCACTCATCCACTCTGTTGGGCCGGATGCCTGGCAGGTTGGCGAGGTAGTTCTTATCTGCATAAGTTACCCATTCAGCATATACTATATTTAAAAATATGAAGTTCCTTTCTTCATGATTCCTTCAAGATAGGTTGCTCTGTTGACTGAGGCTAATCAATTAATTGTTGTTTTAGAACAGGGACCTTGTGGTATCTTTGAATAAACAGTGCTTATAACACATATCTTCTTTATAAAGTCTTATACTATATAAGAAAACCTAATGTTCTTTCCCCTAATATTAGTCTAACATGTATTCTTTGGAAATGTACTTTTCTCTTTTTGTCCCTCTTAATCTTCAGCCATATTTTCTAATTGTGTGTTTCTTCCCTTTTTCATCTTTTTTTTTTTTTTTAACTCTTAGTGATAACGCAAGGCAAGGCATGGAAGAGGTGAGAAAGTGAAGGAGGAGGAATTTATTAGTAAATAAGAGTTTTAAATTGAGTAAAATGATGTGATTATGTTAATAGCTTAATGAAAATACCATGAGAAATAAATTGCGGAGTGTATTTACTTTAATGAATTATTACTAGGCTTTATCCTGCTATATTTTGTTTTGAGATTCTGTATTGCACTGATTTGTTTATGTGTTTGTTCCATATCAAGTTATCCATAATTGTCTTTATGTCCTTAGCGTTTCCTAGTATAATATTTTGTGCATGGGAGATACTTGGAAAATGTTTGTTCACCTGAACATTGACCCTTTAGTTTTCCTCAAATTTCTTGAATTTACCTTGAAAGAAATATTAATTTTATATAATATATTACAATCTATTATAATAGTTATATATAATATATAATGTATGTTAATATAATAAAATTATATATCAATAAATATACCACTAATTATATAATAATATATCTTCAGTATATTATTAATATTTATTAAAAGAAATATCAATATAGTAAAGTCTGCCCTAGGGGAAAGAGTGACCAGTATTTCTTGACAGTTTTAATTTTGGCACAATAAAGTATGCTATTTAGTTAAGGCGGTAAAAAGAGGTGACATTGCAGATAAAATTGCATAGTAAATGCTATGAGAAAGTGGATTAAAGGTGTGGAGTAAATTGATAAATCAGAAGATTTTATTGTACTTTTGTAAAGGTGTAAAGGGAGAAGAAAAGTTATGACTTATAATACCTCAATATATTTTAAGTTATTGAAGAAAAGTGGGTAAGTGGAGCCTGGTTCTGATAGTTGGAAGTGAATGTCCTCTGAGGAAAGCTCTTGTGTACTGATTTACATCTGTGGGAATCCACGTGGGGTTTTTCCCCCGACCCTAGTTTCTGATAATGAACCACAGTTATAGTTTTTATTGCTTGATCACAACTTTTTTATTGTGTTTTTGTGGCCAAATATAATTCATGCTTCCTCCAGTTGAAGCTGTAATTCCTGCTTGTACCATTGCTGAAAGTACATAATTCATGAATGATTTAAAAAAAATCTTTGATTCTTGCTTGTTGTTGTACTAGCCAACAGTTCGACATTTATTTTGCCTTCAATAAGTTCTCAACTTCTGAGAATACCATATGTTTGAACGCATCATTTTATTTAGAAAAGACAAATCAGTGTTAAATAGAATATTGTAAATATCTTTTTAAAAAATATGATGAGGGGACTTTTAAGGTTTCAGATTATAGTGTCCTAAACTATTCTGTTGTACTATTGGTTCATTATTATGTTACTAGAATAGTTCAAAGTGTTTTAGACTTTTCATGATTCAGGTTAATAAACAGGACTTATACCACCTATATTCTTTATAAAATCTTAATACCTAATGTTATTTCCCCTCATACGAGTCTAACATATGTATTTTATGTGTGGACATGAATCCATAGTTCGTAATTCAGTGTGTTTTGGATATGAATCCATGGTTTAGTGTGCAAACACTCATTTACATACCCTGTCCATTTTTTTTTTTTCATGTTTTTTACTTTTCCCCTCATGACTTTGCTGTTATGTCACAATATTATGGTAAGAAAGATGAACTTCTGGGAAGATGCAACTAGGCAATAATAGGTAATCTAATTTAAACTAGTGTAGACCTAATGGACAGGCTTTTCTTCAGTTTGGATAATGTCTTGTTTTATGTAAATATATGATTCTTCACTAAGAAAGTATAAATGTCAATTATATTTTACTTTTTGGTAGAAAACAGTTTAAGGATTATGAGAAATCTGAATGCCACAGTTCAAAATATATACCCTATTGCTTCCACATTAAGCTTCATTAATAGGAAGCTGTTCTGGCCTTTATGGGCACTGCAGACTAATTCTCTTTTTGTTGGTCACCCTTTGGACATTGTTAAAACTCCTATTCCCAGTTGTATGTGAGTGTGTGGATATGTGTGTGAGTGAACAATGGAACAAGGAACAATGCCAGTTGTCTTCTTTCCCCTTATTAGCCTGTTTGCTTTAACTGTGCTTTTTAGTATTTCTCTGTAAGGCCGTGCTTGGCATCTGAAGCATTGAAACTGGCATTTTGTTAGGAAATGCCTCGCGATGGGGCTTCCTTTTCAGCAGCTGGGCCCCAGTTCACTTAAGAATCTCTCACTCCTGGCGTCACAATCTGCTTCCTTATGAACCAGAAAAACTCTTCCCGTGACTACCAAACAAGTCATTAAACAGAATAGAAGGTATTTGAAATAAGAGTATATAGATGTTTTTTATTTGTTACAGATTTGTAGCATATCTTTGGGGAACAATATAGTGAAGATTAAAATTATACATAGCTACATTATACCTTAGATTAATATTGTATGTAAGTTTTTTATGTTTATTAAGCTCTATTTTTTCTTTTTAATATTAATAATTGTTTATTTTGTTTTCTTTTTATAATATCTTGTACTACGCTTTTTATTAGTACTATGTCTTTGAATTTTAAAAACAGCTTTATCAAGGTATATAAGTTACATACAATAAAATTCCAGTTTTAAGTGTAGAGTTGGATGAGTTTTCACATATGTATATGACTCTGTAACCATCACCACAATCAAGATATGTTATATTCCCATCACCCACCAAATTCCCTTGTGCTGTTTAGCAGTTAATTCCCTACCCCCATCCCTGGCCCTGGGCAAATACTTTTATCTATTAATATTTTAGAGTTCCATATAAATTGAATCATATAGTATTATTCTTCTGTGTTTGGCTTTTTTTGATCTATATTATTATTATTTTTCAATTTATTGTTTTTTAAATTCAGGGTATTATAGAGGTACAAACATTTTGGTTACATGTAATACGTTTGCCTCACCCAAGCCAGGGCTACAAGTGTGCTCTTCCCCCATACAGTGCTTTCCGCTTCCATTAGTTGTGGGTTTACCCCTCCACCCCAGCCCCCTGACCGGCACCCAATGAGTATTACTACTATGTGAGCACCTTAGTGTTGATCAGTTAGTACCAACTTGATGACGAGTGCATTAGTTGTTGATATTTATCTATGTTTTTTCATATATTAGTAGTTCACTATTTTTTATTGTTATGTAGTATTCCAGTGTATGAGTGTACCACAATTTGTTTATCCAATCCCCACTTCGTGGACATTTAGATTGTTTCCAGTGTTTGGCTATTATGAATAAAACTGCTGTCAATATTTGGATAAATACCTATGAGTGGGATTGGCCAGGGTGCATTATAACTGTGTTTAAAGCACATTTAACTTTATGAGAAATTGCCAAACTATTTTCAAATTGGCAAGATGTGTTCCCACCAGCGGTATGTGAATTCTAGTTACTCTACAACCTTGCCAAAAGTTGCTATTGTCAGAATTTTAAATTTTTATGAGTCTAGTGGGTGTATCTTATTGTCCTTTTAATTTCCATATCGCTAATGACTAATGATGTTGAACATCTTTTCAGTTCTTATTTGTGATGCTTATATATCTTCATTGTTAAAGTGTCTGTTCATATCCTTTGCCCATTTAAAAAATTGTTATTAATATCTTTTTGTTATTGGGTTTTTTGAGATCTCTCTATATTCTATAGATAAAGGGGTGTATATATGTATATATACACACATAAATATGGCTGTGTGCGTATATGTATGCATGTGTGCATATTTTGCACATATATTATCCCAGTCTGTGACTTGCCTTTTTATTGTTTTAAAAATATCTTTTGAAGAGCAAAAGTTTTAAGTTTTGATTAAGTCCATTTTATCAATTTTTTTTCTTTTATGGGTCTCTTCATTTTCTATCTTAGAAGTATTTGCCTAACTCTAGAGCATGAAAAATTATTATATTTTTGAAATTTTATAGTTTTAGCTCTTGCATTTAGCTCTAAGATTAATTTTTGGCTAATTTCAAAATACAGTGTGAGGTAAAGGTCAATGTTCATTTTTTTCCATATTGCTTTCCAGTTGTTTCGGCACTACTAGTAGAAAAGACTGTTCTTTTCCCATTGGATTTCCCATTTCTCACCTTGTAAAGGATAATTTGATCATGGTGTGTTTCTGTACTTTATTCTGTTCCACTGAAATATGTATCTGTCCTGTAACAATACCATTCTGTCTTGATAGCTGTAGCTTTAGAATAAGTTTTGAAATCAGGTAGAGTAAATGTTTCAACTTTCATCTTTTTCAAAAAATTATTTTGGCTTTCCTAGATCTTTGCATTTCCATATATATTTTAGTGTCAGCTTGTCAATTTCTGCAAAGAAGCCTGCCAGAATTTTGACTGGGATTGCATCAAATATATAGGTCAATTAGTAGTATTTTTTCCGTAGATGACTATGTAGTCTGTGAATAAAGATAGTTTTACTTCTTTCTTTCCAACTGTATGCCTTCTATTTATTTTTATTGCCAATTACACTGGCTAGGACTTCTACTACAATACTGAATAGAAGTAATAGTAAGAGTGTGCACATCCTTGTCATGTTCCTGATCTTACGGGAGGATGCATTTAGTCTTGTACTATCACATATGATATTAGCTATAGGTTTTTTATTTATTTATTTTTTTGAAACAGGGTCTTGCTCTGTTGCTGAGGATAGAGTGCAGTGGCATCATCATAGCTCACAGGAACCTTAAACTCCAGGAATCAAGCGATCCTCTTGCCTCAGCCTCCCAAGTAGCTGGGACTATAGGCATGCCACTCCCCTACCCTCACCAGCTATTTTTTCTATTTTTTGTAGAGATGGGGTCTCGCTCTTGCTCAGGCCAGTCTCAAACTCTCCTTCCACCTTGGACTCCCAAAGTGCTAGGATTACAGGTGTGAGCCACTGTGCCCAGCCCTATAGGTTTTTCATAGATGCCATTTTTATCAGGTTAAGGAACTGTTTCCAGTAACTGTTTCAGGTTTACTGAGGTTTTTTGTTTTTGTTATGAATGGGTGTTGAATTTTGTCTAATGCTTTGACTATTTATTCATTTGTTGAGATGAAAATGTGATTTTAAAATTTTTTAGTGTGTTAATGTGTTTCATTATATCACTTTTTAAGAAATTAAATCAAGTTTACATTCCTGGGATAAACCTATTCAAAACATATTTTTTTTAATATAAGTATGCTACTAGTTTTTAAGACAGTTGGCTTTTTTGTAGAAAATTTGGAAAGTGTAAGAATGTGTGAAGACAATTATATAGTTTATATTTTTGAGATAATATGGGATTTCACATTTGGAACTCATTTTCTTAACATTCTTTTGCAAACATTTTCTCAATATTATAATTTTTACTAATAGCATTTTAATGATTATTTAATTATATGGATTTACAGTAATTTACTTATCCCATTGATATTGGACTTTTATCATTTCTAATTTTTTGCAATCAATATAATGTGATGAGCACCTCTTATATAAGCTTTTGTTTTTATTTATGTTTCTTTAGATAGACTGAGAAATTATTCAGACAGTCTAAATATTTTTAAGCTCTGATACATTTATGGAACTGCTTTTCTATATACTACTTCAGTTTGTACTTCCTGAAACAATGTATAACAATGTCTGTGGTCAGGCATGGTGGTTTATTCCTGTAATCCCAGCACTTTGGGTAGGAGGATCGCTTGAGGCCAGTTCTAGACTAGCCTGGGCAATGTAGTAAGACCCCATATCTACAAAAGATAAAAGGTTAGCTGGGTATGGTGGCACATGCCTGTAGTCCAGCTACTCAGGAGGCTGAGGCTGGAGGATCACCTGAGCCTAGGAGTTTGAGGCTGCAGTGAGCTATGATGGTACCACTGCACTCTGGCCTGGGTAGCAGTGTGAGACACTGTCTCAAAAAAAAAAAAAAAAAAAGTCCGGTTCAACTCTTCAACTATGTGGGATTTTATAATTAAAAGTCTTGGCTAACAGGCTAACATAATAGGTAAAAGTAGTATCTTACTGCCTTTTTTGTTGTTGTAATTGTTGTTGCTGAAATAATGTATTGCTCTGTTCTCCAGGCTAGAGTACAGTGGCATCATCATAGCTTACTACAACCTTAAACTCCTGGGTGCAAGTGATCCTCCCATCTCAGCCTCCTGAGTAGCTTGGGCTACAGGTGCATGCCACCACACCTGGCTAATTTTTTAAAACATTTTTTGTAGAGACAGGGTCTTACTATATTGCCCAGGCTGGTCTTGAATTCCTGGCCTCAAATGATCCTCCCACATTGGTCTTTCAACATGCTAGGATTACAGGTATGAACCACTGTGCCTTTTATTTTATTATTAATAAATTATTAATATTGCTTTTAATTTCCATTTCTTTAGTTACTTGGGAAATATTTTTAAATATCTCTTGAAGATTTTGATACAAGTCACTCAGAAGAGTTATGCAACAGAAGTATTAAGGGGAAATAAATATATGGGAAAAACAATTTCCTGAAGCGAAAGAAACAGAAATGGAAAAACAAAGGCATAAGGCTATAGAATTTATATACTATAATGAAAGGGAAAGTATTTTAGCTTGTATTAAATGGTTTCATTACCTTACTGGGAAATGGAAAGAATGATATAGATTGTAAGAGTCATAGGTCTTATGTTCTCATTTCTTCAAAACATGCCAGCACTTCATAAACTTAATGAAAGAACCTTAGTTCTTATAAATTTTCTTTTTATGGCTTATATCATTGATGAAAGTTTTTGGGGAATAGCTACCTCTTACCTAAAAATAGGTAAATAGAGCATGGAGAAAGAGACCATGTTTAGCCTTGCAACCATGATATTGATCCACTCAAAAGCAGTAATTTGAAAGGAGTCAAAGAAAGTAGCAGCGAACCTAAATTTGGTCTTTATAATTTGATAGAAATACAATTTAAGAACATGGATGACTGACAAAAAACTTAGGGGCGAAGGAAAATTGGAGGGGAATAAGTTTGAATAGAAGTATGTTTTGGTGGATAAAAGAAAATGTGAACTTTGAAATAGAAACTTGGTGTATGTCTTTTCCATAGTAAGTAAATTCATTTATAACCTGTTTGTTTCCATAAAACATCTGAGGCAGCTGATAACAAAGCACATTGTTGGAAATAATAAAAGAAACAGAACATTAGAACTTATGAACAACTCATAACTCTTATGTATCAGCATGAATGCTGTGATTGGGCTTCATATTTGGCCGTAAACTTCCTGAGAGAAAAGGCAAAAAGGAAACCAATCACACAGAAAGGAGAGGCTGTCCTAAGACTTAAAGACTGTGCTGTGCCAGTTAAGTAAAAATTGTTACTGATGGAGCATACATGAATTAATATAAAAATAAATAAATAATCAAAGCAGTCAAATCTTCCAATGTTTTGAGACTCTTGTTAAACACTATAGCAAACATATATGATTTGAACTCTTATCTATATATCCTGGTATTTATGTATTTATCTCATTTATGTAGTATTTATTGGGAAGCTACTATACACTCAGCATTGTTACCTTTTGAAGGATACAGATACACTTAATGTAGTTCCCACATCATGAAATCTCAGTGCTAAAAAGGAAGACAAATGAACAACAGGAAACACTTAGAAAACAGTTATGTGTAAGGTCAAAGGTACTTGCTGTAAATACATTGATGTGTGTACTAGGCAAAATACTTGATCTGGGTCAAGAAACATTTGGTTAAGTGGGGAATAAATCATGGGATAGGAAGTAGTTCTACTGGAGGTCTGCTGTGGCAAGGATTGGGGTGCACTCAGGCTTCATCTTTCGAATTCAGTTCAGACCCCAAATAACATTAGAGAATTTGAGGCCACTTTTCATATCCCCTGCAAAGGATGATCATAAGTCATACCTATTTGAAGAACATGAATATTTCTGTGACAGTTGAGAAACATTGATCCAATGGAATAGGTGGTTCTTTTCCATCTTGGTATTCGTAGTGCTTACCATACTGCTTTGTATATTATAAAGGTCCAGTAAGTGTTTATTGGATGAACAACAAAAAAGAACAAATGGGAGAGGTAGTCTCAATTTGTAAGAAATATAAATAATCAAGTATAAAATAGTAATCTTTTTAAAGGAGTTTTAATTTTTTTCCATATATTTTTAGTTGGCCAATTAATTTCTTTCTATTTTTAGTAGAGATGGGGTCTTGCTCTTGGTCAGGCTGGTTTCGAACTCCTAACCTTGAGCTATCCACCCGCCTCAGCCTCCCAGAGTGCTAGGATTACAGGCGTGAGCCACCGCGCCCGGCTTCAAAGCTCTTTGATTACCTTATTTATTGCCAATCAACCTGCTGGACAGTTATATGATATTTCTGGCATCTAGCATAATATCCAACTTGATATTTGTGGAATCTGTGAACAAATGTTTCTTAAGTGCTTTCTGCATATGAGGGATAGAAGTGGTTTATGACAGGATTCTTGATGTGAGTAGTTTATATACTCTTCTAGTTGACATGAACAAATACAAATAGATAACAATTTGTATAGTATAAAAAAATTGCTCAGTAGCTAAGAGGTATGCCAGTTCAGAGAAGGAAGGGATCTCTAATTTTAAACACTAAGAAGGCAACATTGATTAATCTCTAAAACAAAGATAGAAGTTCGTTAATTCATTCAATCACTTTTTACTTGTTAAAGAAAAGGAATTACAGGCATACTTCAGAGATATTACAGGTTCTATTCTATACCACTGCAATAAAGTGAGTGACATGAATTTTTGTTTCCCACTGCATATAAAAGTTAACACTATACTGTAGTATGTTTAGTATGTAAAACAACAATGTACACACCTTAATTAAGAAATGCTTTATTGATAAAAATTGCTAATGATCATCTGAACCTTCTCTCTTTGCTGGTGAAGGGTCTTATCTTGATGTTAATGGCTGCTGACTGATCAGGGTGGTGGTTGCTGAAGGTTGGGGTGGCTGTGGCAATATCTTAAAATAAGACAACCATAGAGTGTGCCACATCCATTGACTCATCCTTTCACAAAAGATTTTTCTGTAGCATGTGATGCTATTTGATAGCATTTACCCACAGTAGAATATCTTCCAGAATTAGTCAATTCTCTCAAACCCTACTGCTGCTTTATCCACGAATTTTACGTACTATTCTAATATCTTTCTTGTCATTTCAACACTGTTCATAGATAGCATCTTCATCAGGAGTAGATTCCATCTAAAGAAACCACTTTCTTTGCTCATCTATGAGAAGCAATTCCTCATCCATTAAAGTTTGATCATGAGATTGTAGCAATTCAGTCACATCTTCAGGCTCCACTTCTAATTCTAGTTCTCTTGCTATTTCCACACATCTGCAGTGCCTTCCTCCACTGAAGTCTTGAATCCCTCAAAGTGTCATCCATGAAGGTTGAAATCAGCTTCTTCCAAACTCTTGTTCATAGTTGATATTTTGACCTCTTCTCATAAACCATGAATGTTCTTCATGGCATCTTGAATGGTGAATCCTTTCCAAAAGGTTTTCAATTTATTTTTCCCAGATCCATCAGAGGAATTACTATCTATGGCAGTTCTAGTCTTACAAAATGTATTTCTTAAATAATAAGATGTGAAAGTCAAAATTACTCCTTGATCCGTGGGCAGCAGGATAGATGTTGTGACAGGAGGCATGAAAACAACATTAATCTCCTTATACATCTCCATCAAAGCTTTTGGGTGAATAGGTGCTTTGTCAGTGAGCAGTCATATTTTGAAAATCTTTTTTTTCCTGAGCAGTGGGTCTCAACAGTGGGCTTAAACTATTCAGTAAACCATGCTGTAAACAGATGTGCCGTCCTTCATGTTTTGTTGTTCCATTTCTGGAGCACAGATGGAGTAGATCTATTATAATTATTAAGGGCCCTAAGACTTTTGGAATGGTAAGCAAGCATTGGCTTCAACTTCAAGTCACCAGCTACATTAGCCCCTAATGAGAGTTAGTCTGTCCTTTGAAGCTTTGAAGCCATATATTGACCTTTCTTTAGCTATGAAAGTCCTAGATGGCATCTTCTTCCAATATAAGGCTGTTTCATCTGCATTGAAAATCTGGTGTTTAAGTGTAGCCAGCTTCATTAATTATCTTGGCTAGATCTTCTGATTACCTTGCCACAGCTTCTCCGTCAGCACTTGCTGCATGCATCACCTTATACTTTATGTTACAGAGACAGCTTCTTTCCTTAAACTGCACGAACCAACCTTTGCTAGCTGCCACCTTTTCTTGTGCAGCTTCCTCACCTCTCTCAGCCTTCATATAATTGAAGAGAGTTAGGGCTTTGCTCTGGATTAGGCTTTGGCTTAAGGGAATGTTGTGGTTGGTTTGATCTTCTATCCAGACCGTTCAAACTTTCTCCATAGCAGCAATAAGCCTGCTTTGCTTTCTTATCATTTGTGTGTTCACTGGAGTAGCACTTTGAATTTCCTTCGTGAACTTTTCCTTTGCATTCACAACTTGGCTAACTGGCACAAGAGGCCTAGCTTTCAACCTATCTCGGTTTTTGGCATGCCTTCCTCACTGAACTTAATCATTTCTAGCTTTTTATTTAAAGTGAGAAACATGGGACTCTTTCTTTACCTTGAATACTTACAGGCCATCGTAGGATTAATTGTCTTAATTTCAACATTATTGTGTCTCAGGGACTAGGAGACCTGAAGAGAAGGGAGAGAGATGAGGGAACAGCAAGTCTTTGAGCAGTCAGAACACATACGCAATTCATCGATTAAGTTTGCCTTCCTATAGTGGTGCAGTTTTTGATGCTCCAAAACAATTACAAGAGTAACGACAAACCTTCAGTTTGTAAAAAAAAAAAAAAATGCAATATTTGCAAAGTGCAGTAAAGTGAGTTGCAATAAAATGAGGTATTCTTATGTGCATCCCCCCCCCCTTTTTTTTGAGACAGAGTCTCACTCTGTCGCCACCGGTGGACTGCAGTGGCATCATTGCTCACTACAACCTCACACTCCTGGGCTCAAGTGATCCTCCTGCCTCAGCCTCCACAGTAGCTGGGACTACAGGCACGTGCTACCAGGCCTGGCTAATTTTTCTGTTTTTTTCCTAAGGACAGGGTCTCGCTCTTACTCAGTCTGGTCTCTCATTTCCCTTGTTTTGATAAATGTGTGTATAGTCATCTAGGTCCTTGCTAATTAATCTATTAGAACACAAAGATTATAAATAATTTTAACAGGAATTTATCCTTATTGCAAATATGTGAATTTATGGCAGAAGGTTGCTACAAGGCAGCTCTGAGGAAAATTGTAGTGTAAAACACATACTAAAAAAATGCCTTATCAAACAAAGGAGAATCGGAGGTGTTTATAAACAGGAAGGCTTAAGAGTTGCCATATAAAAATGGCATAACAGTAAGATTAAATGGAGAAAATCACTAGGCAGAGGACCACAAAATGTAGGGTAAGTTTTAGGGAGGAAATATACATAGGAAAAGTTTATATTAGTCAAAAGAGATTTTAAAAAGGAATCCTAGAACTGAATTAAAAAGATAAAAGATGAATAAGGCTAAATTTCCAGGTAGTGATGGAATAAGGACATGTTTCCTGTGTTTTTATATTCTTATTAACTCATTAAATATTTCGTGATTGCCTCCTCAGTCCACAGTCTGTAAAGAGAAACTTGGGAAGGGAAATATTTTTCATATTTTAGTTTTGTTACATGAGTCAGAAAAGAAATTAGTTATTTGCTTGCCAAACCTGGTTATCTTTTGGCTGAAGAACCTGTTGTAGATCTCCTTTCTTCTAGGAATGTAGTTTAGAACACTGAGATTTAATTATTTTGGAGTACATTTTTCATAGTACTTTCTGTATTTACTTTTCCATTTTTGAGTTGTTCAGTCTTCCAAGAATTAAATATGTGATGCGAATCGCATATGCATGTGTGATTGTGGTTGCGGTGCAAGGGGGACTCTGGTGTAGAAGAATTTGTTAGGACTCTGTTGCAGTGTTCACACAGGAAGTTATGATGACTCAGACTGGAATGGTAACAGTGAGTATAGAAGGAAAGGGATGAGTGCGAGAGATGTGCCCTGGAATCTTGGTGGCCATTGATGGGGAAGGACTAACCTAGGAGAAGGGGTGGGGAGAGTGTGTGGAGTTGCCATCCATATCTCAGTGTTTAAAGGATATGTTGGACTCAGGCTTACTCTAGGTTTGTTTGGATGCCAGTAGGGTTCACTTTGGTGTATAGGAGACAGTGACAAGAGTTTCTTGCTACTGCCACTGTGTAAAGTCTGTGGAGGAATTTATGTGATTTTTGGTGGTCTGCCTTGTATGGAGGAGGAACTGCTGTGGCTGAGGGAGGGAGTATTTATTAGACTTGGGAGCAAGGTGTGGTCTCCCAGGGCATAGTGACTGGCAATACTCAGACAGGGAATTTTGGCTCCACCAAGTGATCTGGGCTACAGACTGGGTCTAGTTCCAGCAAGTGTAATGACATGTGCTCACCAAACTCTGGTAGGATCTTGGATGTTTCCATTACAGGAGGTAGGGACATGGGCAGGGAGAAGGGGTGGTATGTAGTAGTAGTTACATTCATATTTAACAATCAGTTTTTGAATAGTCTTTTACATGTGGGAAAATTTTCGTAATATAAGTGTAGTCTTGCTAATGTAGGAGTCAGTCTCATCAATATAGAAGGCAGTACTCAAATTCTAATTCTCTTTTGTAGCCAAATCATAGGCACATGACTTAGACTTCATTGAATAGACTCACCCCCTGCATAGGACTTTGATTTGGAACTGAGGAAACAGAATCTGCGTAGAGCTTTCATTCTCATGGTAGAGGTGGTGAATATTAGCAGAGGCTTTCTGCCTTTGGTGGCAGCAGTGTCTTCCCAGTGGTTGCAAGATTGATTTCCAGCAGTACCGTGGTGTTCTTTAGTTCTCTGTGGGATGCTAAACAGCAGTGATGGCCATTTTCTAATTAGTCCTGCTTCGTGGCATGGCTTATTGCATGATTTATTCCTGGAATCTTAATTTTGAGCACAGTTCTTCATCTTCCCAACAATTTGGTGAGATGCCCAGGTAGCCTTTTAATTAACTCTTTTTCTACTAATTAGCCAGGGTCAGCTTCTTTTGTGTTCAACCAAGAACCTTAGCTGGTCCTGGGTTGATTAGGAGATAAAGCTTTTTGATGCCTGCTAGGCTTTATCAGCGTCTACTTAGTAAGTGGTTTTTGCCAAGCTGCTGGTGCTAGACATTTAGTGCCTGCTGCTGAGTAAGAGTGAAGATAGGTAGGGATTGATCCAAATCCACAGGGACTCAGCATCAGATTGTACTTTGGGGTGAATTGGAGGAAGAAAGGAAAATAACTGTGGTGATAATAGGTCTGTTTAGATGTTGGAGGGTATGGCACAATGATTTTAATTTTTTGACATGTTTGGTTTGAGATGCCACAGAAATATTCACCTGTGGAGATACCTGGCATGTAATTGGAAGTGCAGTTCTATTAATAACATTCAGAGAAGAGATTGGAGATAGTAACAGCTATTCAGGGTTGTGTTGAAATTGGATTAGAGTGCTAAAGGTAGTAACAGGGAATGAGGAGAGAGAAGGGTTGAGGATAGACTCTTAGAGGATGTTCCTAATTAAAGGCAGATGGAGGAAGGAGGGAGTGATGAAATCTGAAAAGGAATGTTCTAGAAGGATGAAACAGAACTCCGAGAGTATGCTATTTGAGATGCTCAAAGAAGGTAGAGAGTTCCAAGGAGCATATAGTGAGGAGTATCAAATCCTACAGAGGAGATAAAGACTGAGAAGAGGCCATTGTATTTCAGTGACTGAGGAAAGTCATAGAAAATATTAGCACAAAACCTTACAGTAGTGAGCAAAGGACTGAGGTAATATCTGGAACAAAAGAGATCAAATGGAGATTCTGTTCAAATTTTATTAGCCAGATTTGGAATCTAAATTCTAAAATAAAGTCTGGAACTAGAGATACAACCCCTATCTTTTTCCTTGAGAGATTTTTATCAGGCTGGTTGTTAAGTTTGTCTGTTTGAGTAACTGCACTGATACATCAAATTCTTTTGTTTTAATGAGACAACAGCTCTCTAGCGTGGAAAACTTGAGAAAATATTTTGCTTTACAATTTTAGTGTTCATTAAGCATTATTATGTAAGCTGTAAGCAAATGTTGGAGAATTTAAATGTTTGTGACATCTGTGTTTTTACTGTGAATGTGAGAAGTTTTCTTCTGCAAGTATTATAATGATCATTGTTAACAGTTTGACCTTGCTTTACATTTTTGCCAGACTATTCAATGATAGCTATTTGCATTCTGTCTTTCCTTCCTTTTATTCTAGCCTTTTCCTCCATCCCTCATAAATAGTAACTTTATTATTGCCAAATGAAAAGCTTGACTACTGATAGTTAGAGCCTCTGCCTCTCAAGATTTTCATTTTTCTGTATTTTGAAGTGCTGTCTTTTTACATTTTCATTTTCTCTATTTAAAGACCTGTCTCTTTACATTTGATATTCTGATAGAATTTATCTGCTGAAAATGAAAGTCTGTGCTCCTTGAATTCTGGCTTCAAAATAATCATCTAGAATAGATATAAGATACTAGAACAAGATGAAAGATGCAAAGATGCCAGTCTTAATTTATAAGAGTTTATTATCTACAAAACTAGATCTTGACTTGTACTAGCCTTAAAAATGTTTCTTGCATTATAATTTGAGCAATGGTAGTTCATCAAATATACAGTTTAAATTTATGGAACTCTTTTTTTTCCATTAATTTATGTAGTCAAACAGAATACATTAAATTCAAAAAATATTTCTTAAAATAAAGAATTATTTATATTTTCTCTCATTACTTTTGTGCAGAGCATTTTAAAATTAATTGCAGTTTACTTTCAGTTTATGGAAAGTGATGATCTGAATATTATTAACATATCATAGGACTTTAGGTAACTCTCCTCTATACCTGATTCCATTATGTAAATGAAAGTTTAAAGCATCTTTTAGTTATCGGTTTTATCTATGATATAATCCCAGGCAGCAGATAAAGTAAGTACAATCTTATTTGATCCTAGTGTTAGAGAGTTACTCCTATCCCTAAAAGATGAAGAAAATGAGGTTCAGTGAGATTGACTTGCATTTGGTCAGCTATCTGGTGAAGAATGGATGTGTACTAGGGATTTTGAATTTTTAGCCTGATATTTATTTATTAATATTTACTAATATTAATGTGTTTGAGACAGGGTCTCTCTCCATTGCCCAGGCTAGAGTGCAGTGGCATCATCATCATAGCTGACTGCAACCTCAAACTCCTGGGCTCAAGCGATCCTCCTGCCTTGGCCTCCCAAAGTGCTAGGATTACAAGCATGAGCCACTGCGCCCGGCCCTTTATTTTATTTTAATACACAACTTTGACAGAAGTGTTTATAAGATGATTCATGTAGTCTAAAGATTAAATGTTTTCAAATGTTTTTTTCTCAGTAGCTATACTGACTATAGTGACCACTGAAATTTAGAATTTTGCTTAGATACCAAGTTACTTAAAAAAACCCGTTTAGAATAGCTTTATTAGAAGTAACATGTCAGAATTTCAATGGCAATAATACTATTTACATTTTTTTGATAGACTTCTTTTTTTTTCCACATGGTATGGCTGGTGTACACAAATGGCAGTATTTTATGCTAAACAGGTTTTTTCCTACATGCAGCTGAAATCTGTTTATACTGTGACCTTTCAGAATAAATTGGCAAGCATGTCAGACGCTAAGAGCTAAGAAGGCATGGAAAAATGTAGTATTTTGCAGGTGAATTTTTGGAGTGTCCCATTTACTTGAAATTTTAAACAATGAGGTAAAAGACTTTATGTTGAAGTGTGAATGTTTCAAAATGATGATTAGTGAGGAGGTTGCTACTTGGAATTCACTTCAGGTACTATGTTTGCAGTGTTAGCCCAAAGTAATTCCTTGTAACACAAATGGATGATTTTTATACACACACACAAGGGTAGTATAGTGTGGTAATTACTTAGCAACACAACAAAAACCTGATGTCCTTTGCCTTTTTTCACTTTAAAGGTGAATTGTTAGCTTGTTGCAAAGCATATTTTTATTTCTTCATTAGTATTATACCTTGGTATTTGTCTGAAAATTTATGGCTTTTTTTTTTTTTTTAAATCTGAGAAGTTCCAGGCTTAGGAACATGTTTTAATAGACTTTTGCTTGCTTTTAGATAGTTCCTTTAAGTTTCCATCACTTTTCAAATAAGCATGTATATAAGCTTCATTTTAGGCCAGAATACTGTGATTGACAATATATAAAATTAGTCAGAGTCAAGCAGTTGAAAGTTAACATAAAAGGAATCTAGAAGACTCCAGTGCAAGATATGAGACAGTACAAACTTTACATTAGACCCCATTTCTCTGAACGGCTTGGAGGGATGGGGACCTTGACAGTTGGAGTGGGATGAGTGCAGCGGATGAGGCTGTGGCAAAGTCAGGAAGCCTGGGGACAGCAGAATTAGCAAAATGTCAGCAATTACTAGGCAGTAGGATTTAAGTTAAAAGTTCAGGGCCTAAGAGACGGTCATTGTCAAGTCCTTCTGAGGTATTTGTGGTGAAGTAGCAAACTAAACATAGTATGTGCAAAGCCAAGGGAAGCTTCATACTTCCTTATATAATAAACATTTCTGACTAATTTAATACTGAAGTATCCAGGGCTGTCTGGTGGTATAGCCCCTGAGTAGTACTCACTATGATTGAAGGTACGTGGTTTTTTTTTTTTTTTTTTTTTTTTTTTTTTAAAGACAGGATCTTGCTCTGTCACTCAGGGCTAGAGTGCTGTCACATCATCATAGCTCACTGCAGTGATTGAGGGTACATGTTAGTTCACTAACTGATCCCCATGAGGCAGTGAAACATCCACTCAGTGCAAGAGCTTTAAGGGTCCCTGTTTGAAGGTGGAGTTACACCTATTGACACTATTTGAAGCTCCCTCTTGAGTGTTCCTGCATGTGTATGGTGTGTGTGTGTGTATGGTGTGTGTGTGTGTGTGTACACCACAAGGTTTCAGCTTGATTGAAGCTCAGTTAATATCTGTTCAAGCTATGTCCCAAACATTTTCTCTTTAACAACTTATTTCTTAGGAATGGCCTTCTTGCCTTTGACTTTGGGCTGACCCAAATCTTTATAAAGCCAGTGGTGGGTGGATAGGTAATGATGAGCACCATATAGCTAGCATGGGTTGTGAAAAAGCACATTTATTTCAGTAAATTACAAGAAAAACAAAACAAGGACTTAATGTAAACATCAGATACTTCCAGAAGGTAGAGATTCTTTGTCTGTTTATTCACTCTTGGTTAGCTCTCTGGGCTTAACTAACAGAATGAGATGAGCTAAATTCGCGTTTGTCACAGCCACATCTTATGATGCTTGAAGTAATGTACTTTATTAACATAAAGAGTGTAAATTTCTAGCCAAAGTGGAGGATTTAGGGAAAAGTTCTTTAAGTTGTATCAAGGGAGAGATCAAAGAAAATTGGGAGTCTGGGCAAAGAAAAACAACCAGATTTTAAATATTTAGTTAATTATTTGAGAACAGATGCAAAGATATGAACAAGTGCCTGACTCCAGAAGATAACATGAGTAACAGCTAAAATAAAGGTGTTTAAACTCGTGTGGTAATTGGTAAACAGCATATCAAGGATGGAGATCTTAGCAATAGCTTCATTAAAAGACTTTATCAAATTTGGGAAACTCTTAGATTAAAAAGATTAAATTACCATTAAATCAAAGGAATGCTTAAAAAACGATATTTGTCTGTAATTTAAGGGGATCTTATTTATATAGAATTATATATTAAAAAGACATAGAGTTGGATCATTCAAATGGGAGCAATTGAAGTGTACATGTGTATTTCTGACTTCAGTTATTGTATCTAAAGCTAGAAATACCTTTTTTGATTAGCAGAGTTTTTATAAAAAAGTTATTAATCTTGATGCAGTTTGCATAATTTGAGACAACTAAAATATTAATTATTAAATGATCTAACAAGAATCACTTTAGATCTTTAATAAATATACAGATAAATACTGTTCAAATAAAATAAGTCAAAAATAACCTTGATAGTGTTCCCTCAAGTAGAGAGTAGAGGAATACTGAATGAATGAATGAATAATGAATTCAAATGAGTAAACATACACACACATATTAATTTTTTTAATTAGATAACTACAGAGTATTATACTTAGGAATGGCATTGACTTTACAAGTTTTCCTCACTTAAAATATGTACTGTGTCTACCTAGTTTCATTGTGTAATTGTGTGTTTATATTTTCAGTTCCTTTCCTTTTTTAACAAATTCTTAAGGTTTGTTTATTTGATTTCAATTCTAAACACATTTTTTCACAGACTTATTTTAAATTATTCATAGTATGGCCTAATTTATAACAACATTAAATATTTGAAATGTTACTCAAGGATTAGAAATCTCTTTCAATCATATGAAACATTTGGTCAACCTAAGTTTAATGACCTCTTTTAAAGATGAGATAAATAATTTTCAGAAGCCAGAAATCATTAATAACTGACTAACGATGAAGGTCATTTTAGGAACGCAATTCCAAGGTACTTTCAGGAGGCCAAGGGACAAGAGAGTCGCAGACATAGCAGTAATCACACCTTTTAGAAATAGTGTATCTTTTTACTAATTCATTTTCTTAGTGATCAGTTGAAGTATTATAAAATAGATGGGAAATCAGAATGGCAGAGTCTTTTAGTCAAATATGGATCTATTTATGCCCAGAAGCAACCCTGAACATAGACTTCAAAGTCAGGTATAAGTTTTCTATTTTGAAGATGTTTTAAAACTTAAGTGTAGGTGGACAGCTAATATTAATAACTCAACGTTTCTTTTTACACAAGAAATATCATAATTCAAATATGTTTGAAGATATGTAAAGTAACTCATGTACTGTTTACTCAGATGTACTTTACATGTAATAAACTGCATAGATTTTAAATTCACAGGTCTCTAATGTTTGGCAAAGGTATCATGTAAGTATTATCCCAAACAAGATAGAGAACATTTCCATTTTCCCAGAAAGTAACCCTGTGTTCTTTGTAATCAGTCTTCTCAAACTCTCTGCCCCAGGCAACCATTGAGTGATTTTAAATATTATGGATAAGTTTTGCCTGTTTTATAGTTTTCTGTAAGCAGCCTCATACAGTACTCTTTTGTGTTTAGTTTCTTTTGCTCAGCTAGATGTCTGGATGGTTTATCATTTGTTGTGTTTTATTTCTTTTTATTTCTCAGTAGCATTCCACTGTGTGAATATCCCCAAATGAGGAAAAGATTTGAACATTTTACAAAGACAGATAGACTAATGCCCTTATGTGTGTGAAAAAGATGCTCAGTATCATAGGTCATCAAGGAAATGCAAATTAAAGCCACAGTGAAATACTACTACCTATTAGAATGGCTAAAATTTAAAAAACTGGTAATACCTAATGTTGGTGACCAAGTTGTATTCTCATGCATTGCTGTTGGGGGTATAGAATAGTGCAAACACTTTGCAAAATGATTTGGCAGTTTCTTATAAAGTTAAACATACACTTAGCATATGATATAGCAGTTCCACTCCTAGATATTTAGCCAAAATAAATGAAAACACATCTATATGTAAACTTGTTCATGAATAGTCATAGCAGCTTTATTCCTAATAGCCCCAAACTAGAAACAACCCAAATGTCCATTATCAGGTGACTACATAAATGTATTTTGCTTTAGTTTTGATTTTGTTCTTGTACCTGAGGTTTATCCTTGGCTAATGTAGAAATGTGTAAAATTTGCACAAATTTTGATATGGTAGCATTCTTGAAAAAAATAGCCATGTCTTTGTTAAGCTAAAAACCATGGTAGAATCCTATTTCTTTTTATTTTTAATATGTTTAAAAGGCAGTGAAATTTTGCGTTCTGTTTGTGACCTAGAATAAGCTAGTAGAACATGATTGAAAATGTTGCCCAGCCATGTTCTGCCTGTCTGAAAATAGCTGCCTACTGAAATTTCCCTTCTCCTAAGTTAGAGCTGAATCATCTAGAAAATGGAATGGACTTCTGCATCACCCCGGCGTAGATTGGCATGAACCATAAAGCAGTTTGTTTTAATTCCTCCCTGATTTTTTCAGTCTTAGTTTTTGTGTTATAAATTTTCTTATTGGCCACATTTCATAAGTATTTAATGAGAATTGGGGACTGAAAATGTCAACAACTGTTAGCCAGATTGTATTTTAAACCAAAAACTTTTTTGGAATTATATTTTAACCCTGTTATTTGATTCTCAACCACATTGAATAGTGAATTTATATCAGTGTTGTTTGTATCATAGTCATAGTTTTAGGGGGAGTTTGTGGTTTATTTATAAATGAGATTGAACTATATTGTGTGAACATGTTAACGAAAATGAATTAAGGGACCTATGAGCAATACTTACTGAGATGGTAAGAAAATTGATAAGAAGTCAGAATTCCTGAATTCTTTATGCATGGTTTATTATAATGCTGCTTTTTCTTGAAATAAGAATACTATAAATTTGAACCTTATTTCTATAAATGAAACTTGGAAGATTAACTGCAAGTTTCAAGCTGTTTCAAATTAATTTAAATTTGTATGGAAAACTCAGATAGTGATTGCTTCCTAAGGGGACTTTAGGAATCCTGTGGCTACATTTAGGCAGGAGAGAAGCTAGATTAAAAACTAACTTGAAAAAAAAAAAAAAGGATTATAGTAGGTATGTGGTTTAATTTTAGACACTTAGAATTGATATTTTTTTCTTTAAAAATAAATAAAAGGTTTATATCCTGGAAAGTATTTTTTTTTTTAAATTTACACATACAAGAAATGTGGTAAGTCTATCCTTGTCTTATTGCTGAAATGTAATCATTTTTGAGGCAACTCTCCAGTAACTTGAGTATGAATCAATATCAAGATGTAAAGTTGTTTACTTTTCCTTCTCCATCTCACTTCGTTTCCAGAGTTAAATCTAGGGAGAATAAAATTAACAAAAAGAAATTAATGTGAAATTGCTTTTAAATCCTTGACTATGTATATTTCAAGGTAAATTATTCAAGTCTTCATTTAAGGATACTTAGAAGAAAGAGGTAATATAACTATTGATAACCTGCCAAAAACACCTACTCAAGCTTTCTCAAGCCCTTGGCAGCATACCCACAGTATCGTCGTGGGACATGTGTGTTTGGGGTAGGGGACGACATGGTATTATAATTGTTTCTTTTTATGGGGGAGGTTTGAAAGGAGGGCATTGTGCCTGGCGGCACAGCCCCTACATATTGTTCCCTGAGATATAAAGATATTTCTTCAACTTTTTATTTGAAAATGATTTTAGACTCACGTAGAAGTTGTAAAAATAGTACAGGGTTTCCATTGTACCCCTCATTCAGCTTTCCTCTGTAACATCTTTCATAGATAGCCATAGTACTGTTGTTAACTAAACTACAGACTTTATTCAGATTTCACCAAGTTTTTTTTTTTGTTTTTTTTT
>VBSM01000361.1:22504284-22548290 GCA_008086735.1 Cheirogaleus medius
GCCTCCCAGAGTGCTAGGATTACAGGCGTGAGCCACCGCGCCCGGCCAGATTTCACCAAGTTTTACATGCGTTCTTTATACGTATTTGTGTGTACGTTCTTTGAAATTTTACTACATGCATTGATCACACCACCACAGTCAGGATATAGAACTTTTCCATCACCCAAGAGAAACTTTCTCATGCCACCCCTTTATAGTAACACCTTCTCTCCAACGCTAGCAACCGCTATGCTTGTTGAGGCATTCACTCACTCAAGGAAATTTGGACGTTTGAGTGGTTTCTAGTTTTTGGCAATATACATAGAGCTGCTATGAACATTCACGTGCAGGTTTTTATGTGAACGTAAGTGTTTATTTCTCTAGGGTAAAAAGTTGAAATAAGATTGTTGGGTCATATGGTAAGCGTAATTTTATAAGAAACCGTCAGGCTGGTTTCCAGAGTGGCTGAACCATGTTACATTTCTATTGGCAATATGTGAGAGTTCTAGTTGCTCTGTATTTTTGCCAGCACTTGGTATTGCCAATATTTTTTATTATAGCCATTCTAATAGGCATATCTAATAGGGTTGGTATCTCATCATGGCTTTAATTTGCATTTCTGTAATTGTTAATGCCGTTAAGCATCTTTTCATTTGCATATTTGCCATCCTTATATCCTCCCTGGTGAAGTAATTGTTTCTTATTTTAGTTCAGATATAGAGCATTGCAAGCCTAGATCCAGGGCTAAGAAACTGAAATGGGGGATGGAGATAAAGGTCATTTAGCATTAGGGAAGGTGAGATACTTCAGGCACTGGTGAATTGTTAGTTTAGCCACAAACAGCCGTTCGAATTAAATTCTATAGTTGGCGTCTGTCGTTGATATTGTGCTTTGTGTTAAGAAAAATCCATGCTTGAGTGACACATACATTTTGTTAGAGACTATTAAAATAATACATGAATATTATTCATAAAGGCTAATAGGTGAACTAATTTCTACCCCTTTACACATTTGCTTATACTATTATATGGATTAGGTGGTAAGTAGCTAGTAAAAACCAGAATCCTCAAGACATTGAATTAAAGGCTGAGTCTATAAATAAGTGATGAAAAACAGAATGCAATTTTGTATGAAATGTTAGCTTTGTACAGGAGTTTCTCAAATCTTGAAAAGCTGTTGATAGAAGCAAATGAGGCTAAAGGACTAAGTAATACACATAATTAAATCCTTTAATGTAGGCTTTGTAGATTATTTGGATAATGAATAATTTTTAAATATATCCTCTGTTGACTTCAGGCATTTTCTTCAAATAATCTCATCCTGTTTTAATGGGACCAGTGGCAGAAAATGAAAACAGAGAAGCTTGCATGTTTTTGAAGCTATATCATCATTTCAAATCAGACCACTTTTTCACATAGCATTTATAACTGTGTGTATTTGTAGATGGCAGTTTTAGAGCGAGTTTTAAGAGCGAGTGTGTAGCGCACACACACACACACATGCACAAACACACGCGGGCAATACTTGTTCAGTCCCTTTGGATTTGACATTTCCCCTCATCTGTTCCATCTCTTCTTTTTTAACGTGTCCACATAGAAACTTGTGAAGTACTATTCTTAGATCTGTGTATTCTATAGCACAATGGAGAGCACACTTAGAGATGCATTGCCTTTTCTCAGGCAGTCATACAACCAAACCATCTTTCTCTACTTTATATAACAGCTGTGGAACTACCTGAGCTCTGTGAAATATGCTTCCTAAAGATCAGGTAACGTTGGTCCGTTTCACATTTCAGTGAACTAGACTGTTCTGAAATTCTTGTAAGGAAAATTTGAGTTTTTTTTTTTTTTTTTTTTTTGAGCCTGGGCTGGAGTGCAGTGGCGTCATCATAGCTCATTACAACCTTGAATTCCTGGGCTCAAGAGATCCTCCTGCCTCAGCCTCCTGAGTACCTGGGACTACAAGAATGTGCCACCATGCCTGGCTAATTTTTAAAAAGTTTTTTTTTTGTAGAGACAGGGGTCTTGTTACTTTGCTCAGGCAGGACTTGAACTTCTGACCTCAAGTGATCTTCCCATGGGCCTTCCCTAGTGCTAAGATTACAGGGGTGAGCCACTGCACCTGGCCAGAGCTGTTCATTTTTGAGAGATAAACCTAGGGATTGTTTAGTCATCATGCACCTAACGATAGTTTCATATAATGCTGCTAAATGTATGCTGGTACTGTGGCCTGGATCTAGCTTTGATAACTTCAATGTGCTTATCTTATCTCTCTTCCTTCACTCATGCATATAACATCATTTCATTCTTATAAGATTTCCTCAAACACACACATACACAGATACACAAGCGTGTGTGTTTTATTTCTCCCTATATTTTGAACTTAATCGAATTGTGTGAGTAGTTGTGGCTGAAATGCAGCAAGACTTGAAGCAGTCTTGGATCACTTCAGCATTTTGGTTTACCATAGGAATTGTGAGATATTGAAGACATTTATTTTCTTCTTTAATATAGATGTAGTCTATTCCAAGTAATATGTTATCACCAGCTTAGCTTTTGTATAAGTAAAATGAATGAAATACTGGCATTTGAGATTCCTTTTTTTATGAAAAGGAGTGGAAGTAAGATTATAAATTTGCCAGTGATTGGACTAAATGAACTTGGAAATAAAATGAGAAAAACTTTCATTTTTGGTGGTGGGTTATATTAATATAATTGCTTACATGAAAGAAATTGTTTAGAGTCTAGTGAAAATGACAAAGTAGGAAAATTTCAAAACTTAGGGTTGGATGGTAAAATACTAAGAATTGTATTCATATTATTTGTAAAGCAGGAAGACCAAAAGACATTGAATGAGGAATCTGGGAGGCCAGAGTTCTGTCCTACTTGTTCTGTGATAGGGGCTATTAAAGCTGAAGAGAGTAGCTTCTTAGAAAATGAACAAAAAGAAAACCTGTTTGCCTTGATTATAGGCAATTAGCAAGTAAAATGTTTGTACTTTTAAAAAACTCCATAAATAGTTTAGTTTTATAAATGGCATTAAAATAAAATTTGATTTTTTTTCATTTTACTCTTAAGAGTATGACAATTAATAGTTTTGAGAAGATTTCTCGAATTCACAGGTGCATGTAAGGTGCAGACTTTTGACCTTAGTGCTAAATGATGGTATGAAAAAAAAATATCAATCTTTGTTTTAAATTGTTCTGAAAGACTAGAACTCTTTCCTGCTTAAGAAAACAAACTATTGCTCTGTATGGAAGGGAAGGCAGGGCACATGTGTTGTCAACTTTTGGGATTCCTTGGGGAATAATTTGTTTTCTGAGTATGAAGCAGAAGTCACTAAATAAACTTTAACTCACAATTACATAGAACCTTAAACAACTGGTCAGAAATTTTAGTGGATGAATAAAGGTAGTCAGTTTCAGTGGTTGAATAAAGGCGAAAAACCAATGTCTTTAGAGAAGTTAACAGTTAAATTATATAAGAGACTCAAAGTATGGTTTAGAACCATTTCTTTTCATATTTTGTTTGCTTCACAGTCTATATAACAACTTATCTCATTTGTTTTATGATATAAACATTAATTTTAAATTTTTTCTTAAAGCTTGAGTGATTCCATTATGTGGCATATCTGGAGAGACTTGGGTTTGAATCCTGATTTCTTCATTTAATAGTTGTGTGAACAAGTTAACTTCTCTGTTGCCCTGGTTTTCTTATCTGTAAAATAAGACCCACTTCATAGGGTTGTTGGATCGATACATTTATTTAAAGTACTTAGAACAGTGCTTTGCATATTGTAAATGCTTGATACATGATACTGTCAGTATGGTTTGCTTTGATAATACTGTATTGAAACTCCTCTAGTCACAAGGCAGCAGCTTTTGTTATCGAAAGCCATGTAGTTTGGATGAAGGTTAAAAAAAAAAAAATCACAAGAATTTGCCCTGAAGAGCCTCAGCACTTTCTGTAACAGCAATAACTGACAAGTGGTACCATTCCGATGAGGTATCAGAGTTGAAAACTAATCAAGGAGGCTACATTTCTGAAGTAACACGGAGGTTACCCATATAGTACAATCAGTTTTAATTGTTTGGTAAAAATTAATTGAAGCACGTGGGTTTTTTTAAATCCCTTTATTTTTTTTCTTTCTATTGCCTGCTTTCTACTATTTAACTATTTTCCTCCACCATCTTTGGTTTCTGAACGTGTGGTGTACTTTTTAGTATATCAGATTCCTGGGTCTCTGCTCTGATCCTTCTGAAGCAAAGATCTCTGGGGATGGATGCTAGGTGATTTATAGGCACACCAAACTCTGAGAACCAGATACGGGAAATAAAATGATTAGAAATGCAATGCAAACTATTAAATTCTGTGACTTTTACTATTTGGTAAAGGGGCTGGATGGTGGAGGAGATGAAAACTATTGACCAGAAATGGATTTCTGTCAGCATCACAGAATTTGCTGAGGTTTCTAAGGGACTGTGGAGGAAGAACTTTCAGGAGGGACAGGATGTTAGAACTGTGTGACCATGCCTGCCTTCTCTCTGGGACCCCCTCCCTTCACTTAGATTACTCCTTCCCCTTTTAATCCCTAGCCTAAACTGTGCTTACCCTGAATTCACCCTGTTAAAACAGCCTGATAATTCCATCAGAACTTTTGAAACTAAGGAGAAAACGTATATTTAAAGAGAAACATTGTAAAAGTGTGCTTCTGAAATATGGGCTTCTGCTCCTAAGAATCTTACTGAAGGGACTGAAGAACTTTATTGAGCTCAGATCTCTTTCTTCTAATACTTGATGAGCTCGTATAACTTGCCGGGCTGAACTTTGCCTCCAGTCTTTATCTCATGAGTACCTTCTTTTATATTGCCGTATTGAGGCCATCTACTGTCAAAGATAAACACAGCCAGACATTCACTAAAGTGGTAAAAACAGATTTTATTCAGTAACGACTGACAGTAGGAGAAGGAGCTGAGCTCCATTCTGATTTGCGCAGAGGTGGTTTGAGCATTTTAAAGGGTGTTTATTTGTTTTTTTTTTAAAGAATCAGTGGGCCATATTATATTTTTTGGATAAAGTGACTGGTCGTTTTTTTTTTTTTTTTAATTTAGAATTCTCTGGATCTGCTGCTTGATTCTCCTTGTCAGCATTTGGCAAATTACATTCAGAGTCTAGCAAGATTGTGCCATCTTCTTTTCATTAATCAAGTTAGTTCTAAGTTTAGCTTGTAAGTTTGAAATACTTTTTCTCCCATCTTCTCCTTTTGTTCTGTCCTCGTCTTCTCTGTTTCTGTTCATCTCTTCCTTGTATTCACTCCCTCCTCTCTCATGTGGCATGAGGATTTAATATTAGATTTTAGGGCTTTTGTGAGTTTGCCAACAGCAGTTTTGACTGGGTTGTAATTTTTAAAGACCATGGGGACAACTTTATTTTAGATGAAGAGGATTTGAATGAGTAAAGGTATGAAAAACTACATCCTATCTTATAAATCCTTATAAGGTCGCTAAGTCTCTCTCAGAACATAATGTGATTTGTCAGTTGTCACACTTTGTGAACTGCAGGTGCCATTAATCATGAGAGAGAAAAATTCCTATTTAAATATTTGATCATTTGTCTTCAGAAAAATGTGATTTTCAACTTTTTTAGAGTCACAAACCTTAGAAGCAATAATGAGTTGGATTCTCATTGGTAGTATCAACCACTGGGGAGTGTTCATGAGTGAAATACAGACTGACTTGCCTTAGATTGGATGTAGCTTACCAAGTCCTTAGGGCCTCCGAGTTGTGCATTAGGCTTGAATGTTGACATGCAAAGGAACTGTAATGAAATATATTTCTGTTTGGTGCATTTCATGTAAAGGTTTAACCCTTGTTTGTTGTTGTGATAAACAGATTTATTTTACTGTTGACCAAGAACACGAGTGAAAGACTAAAATTATGGATATTTCCTCTGTACATTCTTTTCTTTTATTTAATTAAATTGTACAAGCCCTGTGATTCTCATGAGTATGTGTATACTTAATAAAAATTATTATTTTGTGATTGGTTTTGAAATTGGAACAAAGTGCTTTACTACTTTAAGATTCTCTATTTCTTGTTATTGCAGTGTTTACAGCAAATAATTACACCCTTTATAAAGATTAGGTATTTTATTGTATTTTTGTGTTTAAGCGTAAGGCTTTGGGATGCTATCATTATTCACTCATTATGTCTTCGTCAGTTATTCTGCTTTCACCTGGTTGATTCTTTATGTGTTCTTGCTTAAGCTTTCTTTTCTACCTTTTGCCTAACGTAGAGGTCAAATGGCAGAAGTACAAGACTTTTTTGGAGGGGAGGGATAAAACCTAGATTTAATTTTCAGTGTAGAATTTTATGAGATAAAGATTGAAAGAGAGATTAACCACTAACAAAGATCCTTGGGAAAGATTCTTAAGTATCTTTTTCCTCCCACAACACTTCCCATTAAAATGGTTATTACTAGTCTCTAAAAAGGGAAATTAAATTTTTCCTAACAGCATTTTAAAATTGGTTTAAAAAATCAGTTTTCAACTTTGAAAGATATGTAGTCTTTTGTTTAAAAGAATAGAAAATTCAGTTAAATTAAAAATGAGTTAGTTTTCTCAACTATATCATTTGTCCTCTTAGATTTTTTTCAAAACCTTAAAGAATACAAGACTCAGTTTTTAATATTGTATATAGTGATGAGTTTTCCTTGAAGAAACGATCAATTTTATAAACTGCTGCTTTCAAACAAAATGTACTTCAAGCAATTGTTGTTATTTGGGGCTGGGTTCAAATGCTCTTGAATCTTAGGGACTGTATGAGGGAAATGAAGAGAAAGAAAATTGTTGCTAAAAATAATATATAGGAAGCGCTTTACTGGCTCTTACAACTCCAATAAAGAGGTGATGGTCTCTAAAATTACCAGCTTGATGAATGTGAGCATATTTAAAATTAAGATATTTCAGAAATGATCCTAAGTCTGGATATTGGTATATAGAAGTTATATTACCTCAAGTGTTATGGGAAATGGAATATATTTAAATGCTCTTTGAGAGATTTAGTTTAAAATGATCAGTTACTGAAACTTGGAGGATTTTATGGAGTCTATTTAAAAGCAATGTTTATTTATGTAGGTAGAAAACTATACTATGGGGGAAGGTGGTCCCTGGTTCTCTAGGTTTATCCCCTAAGTTAATGAACTATGCATCTTGCTTTTCAGCTTTTTAAGAAAATGTTGCATCTGCAGATGGAAATTACTTAGTCACTATTGTTTTTTTAAGGGAGTTCAGCACCATAACTTGGATTTATTATATTGTTTAGACTGGACTCCTTTTATTATTTTAAAAAAGATTTTAGTTGTGGCTACTTTGGCTTTGGACTTGTGGTTGAAGACTTTAGGTATTTTGCCTCTTAAGTGGAACTGGCAGTATTGTATGGGAAAAAATACATATTTATTTTAACTTTTTAATTTGAGTCTAAACTAGATAGACCTTTCTATTTTTCATAGAGTTCTCTCTATCCTGGCCAGTAGTCTGAGTTATTTTACTACCTTTGCCCTGTGTTGAGAGAGTTAGACTGTCATGAACTTTGGGTAGAAACACTCTTTTTTTATGTGAAAACTATGTAAATTCTATCACTTCATGTGTTTTATTTCAGTTTATGTAAAATACATTTAAAGCAAATGCCAAAATTTTAATTTTTATACATCAAACTTGGAGTTGACATTTCGGAATTTTTTGAGGCATGTTTTAAAACTAATAACTAGATTACCAATTCAAAATTCAGGCTTATTTCTCAGTTATTTTAAAGTGGGAGACTTTTGAATGGTTACTGCTCATTTAAAAATATTTTAAATTATATTTATATGCATATAAATACATATAGATATTTATTTATTTGCTTTTTTCTGATGACTAGTCTAACATATGTTCCCTTTGGAAATTTCAGAAAATACAGAAAACACCCATAAGAAAATCTTACCCTGTAGAAATATCCACAATTTACATACTGGTAAACAGCTGTTCATTACTTTTTCTAGCTCAAATTATATTTTATCTTTAGGAGAAACTTCTAAATCCACATTTCCAACCAAGAATCTTTTAAACAGTCTTGATTATTTCTTGATAGGAAGGGAGAAATGTGAGAAAAAAATTAGAGATCAGTACTTGGTTTTGGATGATATTCTCCTTTAATTCCCTCTTTTGAGAAAGTTATTGTAGTTGTTTATAGACAGCTGATTAATTTTGAAGCATATATGTGCATTCCTCTGTGCTCCAGACTCAAGAGTTTTCTCTGAGTTTCAGGGTATCCCGTATTCTGATTAATCCAGTCTTCATGAAGTCTTTGACATTGAGGGGAATACCTTTGACTTTTGACTGGCAGCATTTTGAATGATTCCATCAACTAACAAGGTTTTATAGTAACTGTCTTTGTTGACCGAATTAAATTGCTTCTCATTTGCCTTGTCTGTTCTTGGTGAAGCTCACTCTGTCCAAATCTTCTGTTTAAGAAAGTCCTACAGAAAAATCTTAAGAGTAAGACCTTTCCATTTGCCATTTAACAGCAAAATTCAAATAATGCCCCTGTGCAAAATAAATATGGCAGAACAGAAATCATGCTGATTTGGCATAAACAGTATCAGATCCTCTCATTGAGCCAACATCAAGAAATGTCTGCATCTCTGATTTAGCATCTGTGAAAGCCATTGGAATTACAGGTTACTATTTATTGTTTGCTGAAGTCAAGTAATTGTCATTTAATAAGAGTCAGTGATGTGGTGCTCATTGCAGCTGGATAGGTTGCTTATCAACCATGTATTTGTATAGGGTTTTCCACATCTCTATGTAGTCTTTCATTCTCATGCATAATTTAAAGAGAAACTCAGTCAAGAAGAGAATCCCCCTGCCAGCTGCCAGAGCTGTAGCTCTCTTGTCTACCAATCGTTTATTCTACCAGACTTAATGGTCAAGACTGCCATCCTCCCAGCTTTTCTGAGCTCTCCAGAGAAATTGTAATAAACTCAATGGGAAGAAATGAACAAGTACATTAAAAATTAATTTCTTGCTTTTTCATACTGAGAATAATGATTCTTTTAAGAGAGGCAATAGCATATGATAGTATATAAATAGTTTTGATTTTCATTGGTATTTTGTTTGAACTAAGCAGTTAACAAACGGTGATTGCATAAATACTCCCACTATTATTCTGTGTAGACTTGGTTTCTGCTTTTACAAGTATTAAGTGATCTTCAAAAAGGCAAAATCATGTGTTCAAGATTTTATTTAATTTAGGAAATTAATGAAGGAATCAGTAAGATGTTATGACTGGCTCAAAGAACATTTGAAAAGTTAGGCATACATAAGCAATTTATCAAGAAATGTTCTGGGTTAGAAAGAAAATTGGTTAATGCCCCATAGAGCCATCAATCTTTGTGGTTATTCCATCAGACAGAAATTATTTGCATCTCAATTGGGTGATAATCTATAAGTTAGCAAGTGACTTCACTAAGTCTGGGACTTTAATCAGGAGTAAATAGTGACTTGTATTGGAGTGCCTTTTGCCTCTCCATGTAATATTACAAAGATGTGCCCAGCTATTTTCTGTATTTCCAAGTTCGGGATATTTTTTCTAATATAAACAGGAAAAGAAAAAAGTAGGACATGACGTTTGCCTTTACAAACAAGAAAACGAAGGAAGAGAAACAGATTAGGAAAAAAGAGGATAGATTAGGCAAGAAATTTTTACTTTGATAATGTTTCATGTAAACAACCAAGCACATATCATATTACTTCTATAATAAACAACTTCTTCCCTTTTCTTCTGGTCTGTAATGTTCGTGTTTCTCCAAAAACCAGGAGAAAATCTTAACTTTGTTGACTTCATGTTCTAGGACCTGTGTTTGTCACACAAATGAGTGGAATGACCTCTTAGTAGAATTGTATCTAGTTAACATTTTAGCAGTTGACTTACTGAGTCATTTTGTATTTTGATTCATTTGTAAGACACACCTATGTGAGAACTTTGGGTGTTAAATGGTCATGTAATTTTGCTAATAATACTAAGTAATCTTTGTATTAACTCTGTGACATGGAATCTTAGGCTTTTAGAGCTGGGACTGCAGAGACCATCTCTTTATATGGATGAGGAACCTAACTAAGGCCCAGAGGAGGTAAGGGACTTATTGGGCTAATTCTGGGCAGAACGAGAAATAAAATCCATGCTGCTTTCTTCTGAAAGCAGGCCAGCACTGTGGCCTGTTTAATGCATGCATAATTGTGAAGAATAGCACTTAGAAAACCAATCCTTTTTGAATATTTGCTGTATGCCTATTATTTTGGTAACTATGCACAAGGTATTACATTTAAAGTACAAATGAGATAATACACATTTCCTACTCTCGAAGAATGTAAAATCTAGCTGAAGAGACTGAATTTATTTATTTTTTTAAAGAACTCACAACATAGGAAAGGATATACAAAGTATTCAATGAGTGATTGATGGAAATGCTATAGGAATTTACAAGAGGAAGTGGAGATGAAGATGCTAAAAAACTAATTACTCAAAATAGCATATGGGTAAGGACCCACAAGTCTAGAGAATTATGATCAGGAAGCATTTGTTGTCTCCAGGGAGGCAAACTTGGTGTAGCACCAAGCCTAATTTTGTCACTTCATTTATTCCTGATGGTATCACTTTGGTTCTGCCATTGGTATAATAATTTTACTTGGTGATGCTGTTAAAAGTTAATTTAAATTGAATTTTTAATTGTAAATTGACAGTTTATAATCATATAAATTTATGGAGTACAAAGTGATGTTATAATCTGTGAATAGCATGTGGAATAATTAAATCAACTTAGTTAACATATCGACCACTATAAATACCTAACTTTTTTTGGTGAAAACATTTGAAATGTACTCTCAGCAATTTTGAAATGTACAATATTCTGTTATTAACTATATTCACCATACTGTGCCTGAGAACTCAAAGAAAGCAAGCAAGCATTCCTCCTGAGATTTTATACCCTTTGACCATCATCTCCCCATGACTCTCACTCCCCAGCTTCTATGACTTTCTGCTTCTGAGTTGGGTTGTTTTAAACTCCACATAAAAGGGATAACATGCAGTATTTGTCTTTTTGTGCCTTATTTCACTTAGCATAATGTTCCCCAATTCCATCCATGTTGTCACAAATGACAGAATTTCCTTATTTTTGTTTAAGGCTAAATAGTATTCCATTGTATATATATATACCAAGTTTTCTTTATTCATTCATCTGTTGATGGACATTTAGGTTGATTTCATGATTTGGCTATTGTGAATAGTGGTGCAGTGAACATGGGAGTGCAGACATCTCTTGGACATACTGATTTCAAATTCTGGGTAAATACCCAGAAGTAGGATTGCTGAATCACATGGTAATTCTATTTTTAGTTTTTTGAGAAACCTCCATACTGTTTTTCATAATGGCTCTATTAATTTAATTCCCACCAGCAGTGTACGAGGGTTGCCTTTTCTCCACACTCTTGCCAAGACTTGTCTTTCATCTTTTTATAAAAGTCATTCTGACAGTTGTGAGATGGTATCTCATTTTGATTTTTATTTCCCCAATGATTAGTAATGTTGAGCATATTTTTCATATATCTTTTGGCCATTTGTATATCTTCTCCTGAGAAATATCTATTCTGGTCACTTGCTTATTTTTAAATTGGATGTTTTGTTTTCTTGGTATTAAGTTGTTTGAGCTCCTTATACATTTCGGATATTAACCCCTTACCAGATGTTTGGCTTGCACATATTTTCTCTCAATTGATAGGTTGTCTCTTTACATTGTTATTTGTTCCTTTTGCTGTGCAGAAGCTTTTTAGTTTGATGTAATCCCATTTGTCTATTTTTGCTTTTGTTGACTATGCTTCTGAGGTCAAATCCAAAAAAATCATCGTGTTAGATCAATGTCATGTAGTTTTCCCCCTATGTTTTCTTCTAGTAGTTTCAGAATTTCTGGTCTTAAATTTAAGTCCCTAATTCATTTCGAGTTGATTTTTGTATTAATATATGGTGTGAGTTAAGGGCCCAATTTCATTCCTCTGCATGTGGAAATTCAGTTTCCCCAGCACCATTTATTGAAGAGATTGTCCTTTGCCCATTGTGTATTCTTGGTACCTTTTTTGAAAATCATTTGATTGTACTTGTGTGGGTTTGTTTATTTCCTAAAAGAATGATTGAGTAGAATAAGAATTGTGGTATTATAGTGTCTAATGTTAAATTTGTTTCTATTGTGAGAGTGGCAAAGTTGTAAAAAAGCAGTGGAAGAGTTCATAGATACATACTTATTTTACAAGGGCAGAAAGGTTAACATTTTGATTGATATATTTATCAAGGTCATAAGCAAAAGCTAAAATTAATATTTCACAATTCTAATTGCTTTTTGGCTCCTCTCTGCATGTTATATATTCTGGTTTTTAAATATTTAAAATTTCATCTCCTCTGGTGTAAAGTGGAAATGAAATAACTTGGAGTGGTAGATTTTTGTCAATGATAGTCCTTCTTTTTGTAAAGCAGAGTAATATTCATGTTGTGTCTTTCTAGCATTAAGAAAAATTATTTGCTGAGATGACAAATTGTCTAAGCACTAACAACATCTAGAGAGTGAACATTTATAGTGTGCTACTTGTATTGTGTGATAGATATAATCGATAATTCTGCTTTGTCCTGTTGAATATCTAATTTCTAACTCTCATGATGCATGTCTTTCTGAAGTATTGTTTTAGGGAGGTTTAGGCAGATTGCAGAAAGGCAGGTATCTTTGTTTTTACCAACATTATAATGTAATCATGGGTTGTTAGAGGTGGAAGGGGATTCAGGATGATTCTAGGGTATCTCTTCATTTTTGCAACTGAAGAAACTGAGATCCTGTCCAGGGACAGAGTGAGGAGATATGTGTGTGTATGTGTATAATAAAGTGATGGGTTCATACTGACATGTTTAGTTCTAAACCCAGCATCTTGGAGTTGTTTGTAAATACCTTCTGGCACTGAGAAACACAGCACTCATTATCCTCAATATATTTTCTTATTTGCACAGTGGAAAATAATTTGCTGTATGTAGCCCTCCCAGTCATACTGCTGCCTCTGCTGCTTACCACCTCTAGGCCACCCTTGCTCACCTGCCACTGTCCCTGTTGCCCTGGGACCTCTGCACAGATCTCCCCCCACCCCCCACTGACTACTCACTGCCCTTGTCCTTAGCATGTCAGCCACTGTGCTGACTCCTCTATGCTGGAGACAAAGGGGCAGGCAAGATGGAGAGGGAAGGGCAGGCTATAATTCTTTAATAATTCACATAGATTACCCTTAGCCCATATTTTCATGAGAATTTTTTTTTATTTTCAAGATTCCTCTCTATATAGTAGCTTGAGAATCCCCTGGTATTGTTTACTCATTCCTAGAGTTGGTCTTGGTTACTGTTTTCAAATAAGAGAAACATGATGCCCTCATTATTTTACCAAAGGGGTTGTTTCCTGCAGCCCAGTGCAGTCTTGGTCCCCTAGAGCCAAGAACATGGTTCTCCTAGCAGCCTGAAACACCATAGTAATGTATATATCCATTGTCTCTGCTGGTCCAGCATTTATTTCTAATGGTGGAATGAGGTTCAGCCATGGTCTTTTCAGCTCTTTAGTTACAGCCTCTTTGGAGTGCATAGGCACACTAAGCCATTTGTTCATTCTCTCCGCGCCAGGGGCTTGGTCAGGAGGAGTTTGCAGCCCTAGACAGCATTGTGTCTGAAAATACCTGTGTAAAACTTTAACATTCTGGCCCTTGAGGGTAGAGGAGTTTTTTCTGTTCTCAAATCTATGGTCTTACGCTTTTTCTTATCTCAGGTTGCTGAGTAACATTTCTTTTTTTGTTACAGGTAGTAGTAAAACTTGCCTCAAAGTAGCTTAAACAAGAAAGGAAATGTATCTGTTCCTATAACCTGACTCTCAAAGTACTAGAATTCAGAGGTAGGGTGGGCATAGGCCTGTCAGACTCCAGCTCCTTTTCTTTTTTTGTGATTCTCTTGGCTCTGTTCTCTCTGTGTCTGCTTGGGCCTTGAGTGGCTTCCCTTGTAGCACAATGGCTACAATGGTTCCTGGCCTCACAGCTACATACCACATGGTTCAGAGGGAAGAATAATTAAAGTATTGGTTTTATGCTGATTAGACCAACTCAGGTCATATGTGTAGTGTTACAAGGGGATAAGATTATGCTGATTGGCTGAGGCCAATTCGGATCTACCCTTAGAACTGAGAGTGAAGTTAATTTCATCCAGAACAGCAGAGGTGCTACAAAATAAAGTAAAACTCATGAAATAGTGATTATAACTAATGCTTTCATAGCACTTAGGATTATATATGTATTCATTAAAAATATCCTTAAGAAAGTTTCATTTTTTAAAATACTTAGATAAAAAATGTTGAATTGTGTAGGTCTTAAGCTTATTTCTTTGCTAGTGTTTTTTTTTTTTTTTTTTTTTTTTTTTTTTTTTTTTTTTGAGACAGAGTTTTGCTCTGTTGTCTGGGCTAGGGTGCCGTGGCATCAGCCTAGCTCACAGCAACTTCAAACTCCTGGGCTCAAGCAATCCTCCTACCTCAGCCTCCCGAGTAGCTGGGACTATAGGCATGTGCCACCATGCCCGGCTAATTTTTTTCTATATATTTTTAGTTGGCCAATTAATTTCTTTCTCTTTTTAGTAGAGATGGGATCTCGCTCTTGCTCAGGATGGTTTCGAACTCCTGGCCTTGAGTGATCCTCCCGCCTTGGTCTCCCAGAGTGCTAGGATTACAGGCGAGAGCCACCACGCCTGGCCACCAGTATTTTTAATATTCAGTTCCAGGGGCTATCCTACTTTTTGCATAATAATTATAACCCATATAAAGTGGATAGTAACCATTTAAGCTGGAAGATAGACAAAATGGAGGCTGAGATCAGAGATTTTGTCAATTGCTTTTATATATAATTTCATGAAAATATGTTTGACGTCGGAATTCTGAAAGGTAAATAATAGAAAAATGTTAAGTGGATGGTAGATATGTCAGTTCCTAGAGAGATGAAAAATAGAATACAATCCCTCATTAGGGTTTATAGGGGTGCTGTTTTCCTGGATACAGGCAATAACTTGGGTAGGTGAGAAATATGCATTCAGTTATTGGTAGGGATTGGGTTTCAGGGCTGTTAGTTAAGGAGCCTTTAAACTTTAAATTTCTACAAAAGAAGGTGGACATTCCTGTGTAGGCAGTTGGAAATGGGATCTGCTAACTCTTCCCTCAAGGTGAGTTGAGAATCAGCTGGCCACTTCCATCTCCCAGGGTACCATCTACTTGTACATCAGACTGCATGTACTAGTCCATGGTGAAAGGGAGGCCAAAAGTCAGGGTGGAAGGGGAGATGTTGGTCCAGTAGGGGAACATTTACCCTTTTGGTTCCTCCAGGGAGCAGGAAGGTCCAGGTCCTAGAGCCCTCCACTGAGAATTCTTGGAGGCCTACCTCAGTTGAGGCCTCACTCTTAGTGCTTCCATGAGATTCAGGTCAGGAAGAGCTCCTACTGCCTTGGCCCAGCTCATTGGCAATGCCACCTGGTAATTGCTGGAAATCATCTTCCAGCAATTCCATAATGTGTAATCATCTTCCACCAAATTCCATAATGTGTAAAAATGTATGATATGTGTAAATTGAGAGTGGCTTTAATGATTTTGCTGTGAGTCTGCACATATTTGCCTTTATTAAGCTCTGGAGACCGACAATATGCTATATTCAGATGTATAAGTGCAGATTTATTGAGATATTAGTCCTGGATTTAGTATAAAATGCTAAAGCTGTTTCCCGTAGTTCTTAAGGAGCTGCTCACAGAAATGACACACATATGAAACAGTGGAAGAGCACAGTAACACCTATGTGGCAATAAATTTCTAGAGATTCAAAGGAGAGTCAGATCCTTATGGCCCAAAGCTAAGAGATGGGTTCTAAACTATGTCCTAAAGATGGGCTGAATGTAGTAGCTGGAGAGGAAAAAGAAAGCAGGCATTCCTAAGAGGGCAGGCATGGGGTAATGGGCAGGAGAGTGTGATGAATGAAATTAACACTGGAAGGTAATTATCACATTGGTTTAACTGAAGCAAAAAGACTATTGGGAGCATAGATAGATAGAAATAAAGTTGATTAGGGTGAGACATTCTAACAGAAGACTGTAGAAGCAGGGCAAAGTGGAGTTTTTTATTGAGAATGTGGTATTTTGGAGGCTGTTAAAATTAAATATGTCAGCAGTAGCTTCTTTAAGTATAGAAAGAAATTATCTTTCAAATGATTCATTCCAAACTTAAGAAATGTTAGAGAATTAGGAAAACTTTCTATCTTCTCCTTAAAATGACCAAAACTATAAAAATATTTATATGTTTTGACAAAATTGTTTTATATATTAATCACTGGAGAAAAATATTATAATTGGAATGCATAACCTTTTGTTTTTGATGTTACTCTAATAGAAAAATATTCCTAGTTTTCCAAGAACAAATTTGAGGATAATTAATTTGTAAGTGTTTATGAGTATTTATTTCATTTACTTCTGGAAAATGAAATAACCAAATCATCATTCAGTTTGCTGAAGTGAATTTGAAAAAATATAAAAATACTACCTTCGGGGCCGGTGCAGTGGCTAACGCCTATAATCATAGCACTTTGGGAGGCCCAGGTGGGAGAATCGCTTGAGGCCTGGAGTTTGAGGTTGCAGTGAGATATAATGGCACCACTGCACTCTAGCCTGGGAGACAGAGCAACAGCCTGTCCTAAAAAACACAAAACTAAACAACAACAAAAACTACCTTCAAATGTAAGAAGCACTTTCTAAAATGGAACTCTCTAAGACTATTTATTAAGAAAATGTTATATAGAAAATTTTCTAGAAAAATACGTTTATCAAGGGGTGTTCCTGACAAGTGATTTTATTCAAAATAGACTAATTTAAAAGCTAATCATTTTTATATCTTAATTTTGAAATCAACAAGGGTTTCCATGGTGTCATATAATGAAAATAGAATGTTCCTTTAAAGTTTATAGTTTTTTTAGGAATCAGTGTAGTTTTTGAGGGTAGGGATGGGGTGGGGTGGGCAGTGGGGGAGGGAGTTCAAAGGAATGCACTTTTTGTCTAACAACATTTTGGACAATATGTTGTTAATTTGGGATTATGTGAAACGTTTTAAAAACCATATTTAAATGAAATTGAGTTTTATGTTTTCATTTTGATCAACAGAGATTAATTTGGAAAAGTACACAATAATGGGCTGATATACATGTAACTTTCTGTCCAAGTGATGACTAGCCCTAGGTGCTGAATTTGAATCAAAGAATTATGATCAAATAATTTCTCATTAAATTGGCAAACATTTGCTAGGAAAAATCTTTAAACAGTTCTCTTGAACAATTAAAATTCCTTTATTGTTGTTCTTATGTCTGACTCTAAACTTGAGAAAGTAAATCTTCTCATTGTAAGGAGAATAAAATGGCAGAATGTATCAAGATTATTCAATTATTTTACATAAATACAAACCCATTTACTTTGAAGAGAACCGTCATACCTTTTAAAATGAGATCAATCAACATTTTTCTTAGAATAGCTTTCATTGAGCTAATGAATAGGTATTTTTATTCTTGAAATATTACATTTTTATTCTCCATATTAATGGCTTTCCCTGTGTATGAGCAAATAAATCTTCAGGCTGCTAGTACTTCTAAGTGCTTTTCAAAGAGCATTTAAGTGCTTGTAATCACTAAGCAAAAGAGTACTATAGATTAAATGTGTTGTAAACCACACATGAAAGCAATGTCTTTTTTATTATCTGTAACTTTAATGGAAAGAAAATGTTAATTTAGGGTAATGAAATAGACCTCCAAGTATGATCGGTGAATAGACCATTAGGTTAATTAAAATGAGGATATGTATCACTGCTGTGGTGGAACTACCATTGTGGAGGAGACAGATTCATTTAGTGCTTCAATAGTAAAATTCAGAATGTGTCAGTCTCAACATAGATTTACTACACAAAAGCAACAAGATGAATGACAAGGGTAATTTGGTTTTGTTTCGTTTACTTTTACCTGTCACATTACTTGTCATTCTAGAGAGCCTGTCACTTAAAGGTGAAAATGGATCCAATCTTTTAAAAATCACTTAAGTGTAAATTTTGTTACTTTCCTATCTGTTCATTATCCTAGATGAATTAAATATAAAAACAAGATTTAAGTAATAGTAAAGTATACAGATTTTGTAACATAACGCTGAAAAAACTAGCAACTTTAATTTTATTGACTTGTAAAAAGGCAATTGAAATGACCACTGAAACTTCTTAGCTATTAGTTCTTTTTGGTGTCTAATTCTCAGAAACCTATTAGGAACTAATTTTGTGTAGTTTTTTAATTCACTTGGCAAATTTCTATTTGAATTAACCAAAGAATTCATTGCTTCCCCACTGTACTATAGATTATAAAAGATTTTTTGAGAGCTCTTTGATTCTTTCCTATGAAGAATCTTAACATAGTGCCAACCACGAATAGCTTTTCCATAAGTATGCCCTCTTTTGATTTAAAAGGCTCAGCATGTGTTTAAACAAATATCAAGTTCAATATGCTCTTGAGCTATTCAGTTTTCCCCATTATATGGCCAATTTAACATATTAATTTCTATTCAGATTTTAGATCTAGAATTACAGCATCTGGCCTGTCAACCAACCTAATCATCACCAGTAGCTTTTTGTCTGCAATCTGAAGTATGAGTGTGTGTACTAAGTGATTTATTAAGGCACATGCTTTCCCTGATTTGTCTGATTAATCAGTCAACTAAGTATTTATTGAATTCTAGTTTTGAGTCCAGTATTGTCATAGGTACTTTTATGTGCTTAAGGCTTTCCTTGGAAGACTGTACAGGATCTACATGTGTTTATTAAATAATCAGCTTCTTTCCTTAGCTTTACAAATAAAACTTTTTAAGAATGTGAGCTTCTATTTCTCTTTTGTTTTAGCCTCTTGGTTCTGGGAAAGTCTTTTCTTATTCTTGCCTTCTTTATTTTCCTGAAATTTACCTAGATGATAATTTAGTAGGATATATTTAATGAGCTTATATAAGTATATGTACATATATTTAATATTTTTGATGATATGTTAATGTACCTTAACTAAATTGGATATAGTAAAATTTTAATGCTTATGTTAGAAAGTGAATCTTACTCTCTAATTGGATTCACCATAGAATTTTTCTAAATAATTGACTTAGATCATTTAACAGGTGGCATTTTGTCCTCCTTTTTTCATTTAAGGCTCATTTAGGCTATTTAAAGAAAAGGAAGGAATTTTAAAAATTCATTCAGCCTGAACAGAGCCAGAAAGCTGTAGCAATGAAGGCAGCTCTAGAGTTTGGGAACTCTCATCAATGTACTCATAAACCACATGATCTCTTTTGACATGTCTGTTTCTTTCTTTTTGTCTGCTCTGTTCTTTTCTACCTACATACTGCCTTCTTCTACTCAGCCCTTAACTTCATTTAATATGAGCAAAAAAATAAATGTTTGGTGTGGTAAATCACTGAGATTTTGGAGTTGTTACTCCTAGCAAAAGCTGACATAACACAATGAGTTTTGGAGTAACACAACCTGGGCTCGAGTGTTTACCAGTTGTGTGATTTGGGGTAGTTATTTAAGTTCTCTGAGGCTAGGTTTCTTCATTTGTAAAATGAAGGTAATCATGCCTACCTCACTGTTCTGATGCGAGGATTAAATTGGAAGACTTTTGTAAAATACTTAGGATAGCACTCAACACATGAGAAGAGTTCAATAAATCACATTTCCCTTTACTTTCCACCTTGCTGTCCCTGTTAGTAGAGTTATTCGAGTGCACGGTTACTTGTTAAAAATTTCATAAAAAGGAATCAATTGTGAGATGAGGAATTGAATAAAATGATGTTCTTAGATGGACCTTTTTAGTCCAAATTTAAGAATTTCCTTCTGAAGAGAATCCAAGATGCTCTTATAACTGATCCTTTTCACAAATGATGGGTTCCCGTATAGTGACAACTTAATTAAGTTTTTAACTGAGCTAACTAAGCCCCGCTACATTTTGCCTACCAAACCTACAGTGCTTCTAAGAGAAAGTCCTCTGCCTAGTGAATAGTCAGGTTGTATAAAGAGCCCCACCATCACCACCAACAATCTCCTCCATGAAGATTGATCTGCATTAGAAGCAAGAACAGTTAATTTAATAGCTGGTCAGTAACCTATGATTTGTCCTAGCTCAAGAAGATGAGACACCTGTGAAGAGATCATGTACCTAATGAACTTGTAGGGGAAGAGAGAAAACAAAACAGAATGCTAAGGGTGTTTATGTTAGCTTCTGTTAAAAAATGAGAATAACTGTCTAGTTCACAAGTACAAATGAAGAGGTATCCAGAGAGTCTACATATTTAAAGAATTGTAGGGTAGTAAGAAACAAACTGCTTTTCAATCCCAGTAATAAGAATAAAACTGAGAGAGACAAAAACCAATTAAAGCTCAGCCTTGTGGCAAGCATCAAATCAAGAGTATGATTTCACAACTTACAGTGGTTCAAAAATAAGTCTAAAACTTCTTTGATACTGTTCCCTTCAACAGGTAGAGCCCACTTCCTTTCAGGTGGAGTGTGGGCTACACCTAGTAATTTACATTTTATGAACAGAACATGGCCGAAGTGATGACATGGTACTTCCCAGAAGAGATCATGATGGGTGTTGTGGTATTCTCTTTGCTCTTGCTCTTAGATTGCTCCCTCAGAGAGAAACCAGCTGCCATGTTGTGAGGAAGCTCAAGCAGCCTTTTGGAAGTGTATATGAGGGGAAGAACTGATACCTCCTGCCACTAGCTAGGAGGAACTGAGGCCACTAGCCAACATGAATGAGACATCTCCAGCCCTCACAGCCCTAGTCAAGTTTTCAGATGATTGCAGCCTTTGCCACCAGCTTGCATGCAACTTAGTGGGAGACCCTGAGCCAGGACCACCTCGCTAAACCACATCTGCATTCCTGACCCTCAGAAATTGTATGAGATAACACATTTTAGAGTAATCTATTACACAGCAGTCGGTAACTAATACTCAGTGAAATCTCAGAATATATTAAAGTATCTTTTCAGGGACCCTCAATGTAGCCTTTCAACTGGATAAAATGACTCAAAAGTTGTCACGTCTGGAATTTGTTTCATTTGTTCTTGGTTAAAAACAATGTTTTTAGTAAAATGCTAAAAGAGGTTTAGGGATGGAAAAGTGTGGCTTAATTTGGAAAGAAAAGGTATAAAGTGTTATGCTTTTTTCTCATCTGAACACTTTTATTGTTGATGTTTCCTCTTGTTTGATTTTCTGCTCTGGAGATTTTCCAAATATTTTCTGAGCCTGATACTTAAAACAGGTTGTATCAGTCAGAGTTCTCCAGAGGAACAGAGCTAATAGGAGATATATATGGAGAGAAAGAAAGATTTTAAGGAATTGGCTTATGCGGTGGGTGAGGGGGATTGTCAAGTCTGAAAAATGTAGTGCTAGGTGGAAACTGAGGTAAGAGTTGAAGCTACAGTCTTGAGCCTGAAATTTGTAGGGAAGGCCCCCATGCTGGAAACTCAGTCAGGATTTCTGTATTGCAATCTTGAGGCAGAATTCCTTCTTCTTCAAGAAATTTGTTTTTGCTTTTAAAGCTTTCAACTGATTGCACGAGGCCCACCCATATTATCAAAGGCACTCTCCTTTACTTAAAGTCAACTGATTGTAAATGTTAATCATATCTGCAAAATACCTTCACAGCAGCTAACACTAGATTACTTAGTGTTTGACCATACAACTGGGCATCATAGTCTAACCAAACTGACACATAAAATTAATCTTCCTACAGGTGAAAGGGGATTCCCTGTGGCAAAAGTAGGTGTAAGGGCACAGAGACCCAGAGACATCCTCCTTCACCTAGTCATAAAATGTTGGAGCTTGTGACAGCCTTGTTCTCTGTGTTTTTCCAGGACATTTGATGCCATATGCTGGGGACAGGAACATATAAACCAGCGTGAATGGCCTTTGTTGTGGTCTCCAAACTGTTTGAGGGCTCTGCTTTCTCAATTTTCTTCTTTTGAAAGAAAAGTAGAACATTTTATTCATAACTAGAGTTTCAAGTGGTTTGTTAGATATCAGAGGGAGGATGAGGCTAGAAAAACAATCTTCTGCTGGCCAGTTCTTACCAATAGGAAAGTTAGGAACATGTTTAATTTGTTGGAGTGCTTAATTTAGTGATGATTTTTCAGGGGCTTTTGTAGAGCTTTTCTAGGAATTTAGGAATATGCTCGAGTCTCAGTAAGCTTCTCCTTTGAGAATTGAACAGCTTCTGCAATTTCACAGAAGGCAATATTTCTGAAAACCATCAAAAGGATACTATTCGGTAATGCGTGTTAAGTTCTGCCTTTAGCAGGGTAAGTATGATATCTACTGGATTTTCAACCTCTGCCTTTCTAAAGAGTGTCTTTTAAGAGTTTACTGATTTAAGTCTTTTGATAGGCCTGGCTTATGGCTGTCATCCTAATTTTACTTTAAAAAATGCCTTTAAATTGAACTTTAAGATTGACTACTAGTTATAACTCCTGAAGTCTCTCTATGGGTTTGATTTACTGCAAAAGTAATATTATTAATTTTATAAGACTGCTTCTAAGCTGTGTTTTCCTTGCTCTTGGATTTTCCCTATGAAAAATGAAGAAGGACTCCTTAACCAAGTTTTATTGAGGTAAGATCAATTTTATGAAGCCTGACGACTTCTTATTCTAAATTTTACCTGAGCAATGTTCCAGCTTAACTGAACGGCTCGTAATATTGAGTGACTCTCTCGTCAGCTCCTTTATTGATTAATGACACAGATAAGAAAGATGTACCTTGTTGCAGGGGGATTAGAGTCAAGGAACCTAGAAGTCCCTCATCTCAAGACAGATGAAAGTCTGTATTTAAGGATGATATGATCCATGAAAGAGAAGGGAAAGTCAGGGTTTAGTGAAGCACTGTGGAGACGAGAGGCGGGATAGGGAAAGAGAAAGCTTGTGCAGTGATATAGTTTTGAAAATAACCTGTGGGAAAGGGAGGGACCATCCGCTAAGCAGCCAGTGAAACATTATATAAAACCTTGGTAAGTAAGTGGCTTTGCCGACATGGTAGAAAGATGAGCGCCGGTACTGATTGTCTTGTTGTTTAGCTGTCAGAGAAGATTGTGCTGCTTCCTACATCTGCTCTCACCTGCTACTTCACCTGCTCCATCTCACCGAGATGGATAAACCTTGCAGTTCAGGACTGTCAAGGGCACCACAATTAGTACTAAATCATTCTCGCTCTGACAAATTCTGGCAACAGAAGCTTCTGGCAGATGTGTGAGTGCATTTTCAGTGTTTTTGAGCATCTGAAGGTACAGCAGAGCTCTCAACGTGCTGGGTAGCCTAATCCAGGAGTGAATTCAATGTGTGTCAGGTTGCAGAAGAGGAGAAATACTGGAAATCAAGGTGTACTGTTGTCTTTTGCTAGTCATGATCATCTTTGGTTAATTTGGGGCATATATACCTTTAATAAGGTAATAAGGAATTCATGTTTCATCTCGAAACTCCAAAAAGAATTTGTATATAAAAATGTTGGTATACTTCAGATACTGGTATACCTCAGATACTTCAGTTCTTTACAGAACTGAATTAGCTAGTTCTGGAATGGCATAAAAATATAATAATAATAGTAACACAAATCAATTTATATAGATAGTAGCTAGAATATAAGAAAAGATAACCAAGGAATTAAAATATTAAGGATTAAAAAATGTTGGTCTGACATGAACGGCCGCTGTAGTGTAGTAGCTAAAAGCTTTGACTCTGGGACCAGGCTATGTGGATTCAAGTGCTTTCTCTTTTACTATTTAAGCCTCCAAACTGCCATTGCTTTTTCTGCAACCTAAGGATAGTAATAAATAGGCAGAGGATTAAATGAGATACGAAGTAAAAAGGTGCTTGACACATAGACCTGTTGAATACATGTTAGTTGTCTTTTGATGGTGGTGAAGACGATGACTTCCATTCTCCATGCTCAAATAAGTGCAGGAAGCTGGATAAACACAGATTGTTTGTGACCATTTTGGCAAAAAATGAGAGGAGAGTGTATTAAAAGATGAGAATATAATCAAAGGAGGTACAAAAAGGTGAATGTAGTAGAAATCCCTCTCTATGAAAATCAAGGGAATGAAGAAAAAGTATTAATAATTTGTGGACTTTCAGAATAACTCATTTGTTAGCATTTTCGCTTCTATCCTTTTAAATATGGTTTTAGATTCACCAAACTATTGTTCTGAAATCTTTGAATTAATGTTATAATTATGCACTAGTGTTTTATCCTGTTTGACGGAAGTCCAAAGACCTTCATGGACATTAGAAAATGAGATTAATTAGCCTCTTTGTTATCAGTTTTAAGAACTATAAATAATCTTTTCATATGTCTGACCCAACCCTGATGTTGGATTTGGTCAGGATATGTGTAGTCTTGTTCTCTGTGACCCCAGTTTTATGCTGCTATAGTAAAAGAACTCTGTTATAGGGAGTGCTTCTTTTGCCATTTAAGAGAACCCCACTTTCCCGGAGCTGCTTTCTTGACTGTGTCATCTTTCTGTGATGAAGTTAGTGTAAGAGAGCCACCCAGCATGCTATGGAAGTTTTTATCCTCTCCAATTATTGTTTTTACCAATACTCTATGTTCATTCTTTGCCTATCATTGATTCCTCTTGAAAGTGGAGTCTTTAACCAAAAAAAAAAAAAAAAAAAAAAAAAAAAAAGAAGTTTCCAGTTAATCAAGATTTAACTGCTTTTGGAGAAAAGCTGACAGCTGTTAAACAAATGCAGTCTGACATCCCCTGCTAGGTGCTACTCTTTAGTTTCTGGTTCATTATGTTACATGTTAGTATTGTTTATATCAAGGCAAGCTTGTGCTCAGCAGTGAGAAGTGAACTAGCTATCTCAGGGTGTTAAAATAGTTTTGGCTTTTGTGCAGATTAAAGAGATCAGAGATCTTCTGAGCAGCAGAGGAGTAATGGGAAAAGCACTGGATTGGAAATCTGGAACTGAGCTCTAGTTCTGGTTTTGTCATTGACTACTAGCATGATTTCCTCAAATGAGGGAGATTAGGTAGATAATGTCTCTGGTTCTTTCTATATTTAATTTATCCTTCTTTGGTTCTATGATTCAAAATACTCTTTTTTTTAAGGAGATGGATGACAGGGGAAGTGCCACCAAATGCCTTTTAAAGCATCTTCAGAAATTTTGAAACGGTTCAGGCCTTCTTTATATCAGTGCACTGAAACATATGGAAGTAACTATTAGGAGATATTAACAATATCTTAAACCCACACAAGCTATCTTCCTCACATAGAGGTTCCCTCTTCAGGTGGTAGTGATGTCATCCCAGAGTGGCTAGTTAAAGAAGAGCAATGTGGTGCTGTTGCCCCACTCACTGGTCTTGGGATTAGGTCAGCATCCCATACATGATGGTTTGAAGGTCTTTTCATAATCTGGTCCCTGCCCCTTCCTCTGTAGTCACACTGGCCTTGTTTTAGTTCCTGTAATGCACATTGCTTCCTCCAGACACAGGGTCGTCTTTATACTTGCTACTCTCTTTGCCAGGAACACTCTTTGCTGTTCCACCTCCCTCAGTGGACTGCTCTTTGCTGTGTTACCACTGTTAGCTAACTCCTACTCGCTCTCCGGGTCTTCCTTCAAGCACCACTTAAAAAGGGCCGTTCTCCTGACATGCCTGACTTGGTCACTTATCCTTACTATGCACATTCTCAGTGTCATGTAATGTCACATTTATTTGTATGGTTACTTGATTCATCAGTTTCTTCCTCAATATGTGTTAAGCTCCATGAGAATGCACATCATGCCCATTTTTGCTGTCTTTTATATTTCTACTGTCTAACTCAGTGACTGGAACATAGTAGGTGCCCAGTTGATATTTGTTGAATGAATAAATGACCTAGAGCTACAGGAGCCTCTTTACCTGGAATAAATAATGATAATAATAATAACCATCATAGTAACAGCAGCCATTTGTTGTGTCCTTCCTGTGTACCAGGCACTGTTCTCTGCTCTATCCCTGTCCCCATCATCATCATTTTCAAAATCATCACTATTACCATTCTTGAGTAGTACTATATACCACACACTGGGCAAAGTACTTCATGTGTTATTTCATTTAATTTAAACAGTATACTTTAGGGTGGGTACTATTATCTCTATTTTTCAAATAAGGAAATTGAACCTCACAAAAGTTTAATAACTGGCCTGTTATTTTAACTCCGGCATCGTTCCTAGAATTCACACCCTTGGCCACTGTGCTTTACAATCTGAAATATAGGAAAAAGATCAGGAACTTTCTGTAGCATTTGGTACTCAGATCAGCGTAACACTATGTAACATCAGTTGGGTCCACCACTACCATCAGAGTATAGTGAATATCTTGTCACTTATTTTGGCTACCAGGCATCTGATTCTCTGGACAATTCCTGTGTGTGGAAATCCTCCTCCTTTCCCATGAGGGCAGAAGCTACCTACTATTAATAAGCTGAAAATGTCAGATACTTGCTCTCCAAGCTTTTCCTGTAGCTAGGGTATGGGCATATGATACATCTGTCCCAGTTTCTGAATCAGGAGCTAGTGACACAAAGAAGAAGGTACCAGGGAAAGAATCTGTTCTGCTGAGAATTAGGCAGGAGAAGTAGCTGTACTGGGTTTCCAGAAACAGCACTGTCAGCCATTCTAGAGACAGCAGTCAGGGCCCAGTTAGTGGTACAAACTGTAGAGTTTGTGCCCAGAAACGGGGAAGTGGTTTTCACGTGGAACCTCCTTTAAGGCAGATTTTGGACTTTGTTTCTGATCTGGATGTCTGAGAGGCAGCCTAGAGCATGACTCTGGTGCCGGAGTGGGTTCAAATCTCAGCTTGAATCCAGCACCAGTCTTGTAACCTTGCTTGAGGAGTGCAGTTAACTAACTTCTTTGTGCCTCAGTTCCCTCAAATGTAAAACGGGGAAATAATAGCATGTACCTGATAGGATTACTATGAGGATTAGATGAGTTAATTAAAGTAAAACTCTTAGAACAGTGTCTGGCTTATTTATTGTTGTGCACATTAGTGTTTTCTATCATTGTTCCTTTACCTTCTGGATATTCTCTAAGTACATTTTTTTCAAAAATATTTTTTTCTGATTAGATTTATTAGGTAATGTATATTGTTTACAAACTTAGAACCCTGACTGATATATACAGCACACATATATTGAATGAAGACTATGTATAGGGTCTAGTATAATCCTGGGTTTCTTTTTAGGAGGACATTTCTAGAACCATTTATTCATGTATGTCCAGGACCAACTCTTAAGTTATTTTTTATTAAAATGCTCAACTCATTTGTTCTCTAGTTTCTTTCAGATTGACTTGACTTCCTTCAAGACCTTAGGCTTTGACTCCAGTGTTATTGCAATTTTTGTTTATAAACCCAGAAACAGAGATTCTCCCTGGGAGTGAAATAGTTATGAAGAGAGCTTCTCATTTTAGGATGTACTGGCTGGTGTCAGGCAGTGATTTCCTTATCATCACCGTTGGGGTTATGTTGGCATACATTTATTGCTGATAATTAGTATTCTCAATGAAGAGCCTGTTTAACTCACTTCTCATCCTAAATGAAGGGCCATCCAGAGCCTGAGTTTCCCTCTGGAACCCTCTTTATGTTGCTGAGGAGCACAATGCCTCCTGGCACATTAGCTTTCAGTCTGCAAAAGCAGATACTTTCAAATGGGAAAATGTCATGCAAGGTGAACTATTGGTATTTTCACAGCAGGCAAATTCTTACTACCCTTAGTATAAAAACACTACTGAATCACATTTATGGTTTTGTCACCATTACAATGAGAACAGATAGTGACATTTAAACTTAGGAAAATTCAACCCCTGATATTGACTGTTAATGTGGGAAACTTGAAAAAGCAGGTAGAACACTGTGACCTTATGATGTGAATTCTCTAATCAGAGCATACACATCAGTCATATTTGACTTATTGATTTTTGGAGAACCAAGCTATTTTGTATGCAAGGAATAAAAATAGTAGGAGTTTTTGCCCTTGATTTAGAACAGGCAATGAGAGTCAGGTCTTATGCAGTAGATTTGAATTTATGTTAAGTAGTGTATACTTTTAATATTCTAACATATATAATCAGTTTTCTCATATATGTAAATATAACTACATATTTAAAACACATTGCTATTTGTATTTTTATTTTAATTTCTATTTTAAAATGATATTAGTTTATTAATAAAGATGTACTATTATTAAGAACCTAGCATAATATTCTAAATTTTAAAAAGATGTCGGCCACACAGGATTATAAACTTCCCCTGCCCCTATTTGAACATACTTTACTGCATTATCATCTCTCTAAACTTTGCTCTTTTGTAAAATTACCCATTTAGAGTTTTATCTCTCAATTTCTAGTGCTTTGGAGGCTAAAAATACAGGAGGTTGAGTTACCCTGACCTGTTAAAGGAGCTTTCCATTTTAACTTAAGTTCATCTTAAGAAACGATTATCTTTGGACAAATAGTGTTCAATGAATTCTACTTCCTAAAACAATAGTGTGGGTAAATTAGTCTTTGAACATTGTGGCATTTTATCAGAACGATTTCAATTTTCCCTTAATCTCTTCAATCACGTCTTACAAATATTTGAAAACACTTACTTCCTCACTCTGGATAACCCTTTTGTCCTTGCAAGCTCTTGTCCTTGCAACCTTCTTTTTTCCTTGGTGCTGTGTTCTGTAGCTGGCTCTTCATTGAAATTCCATCACAAATTAGTTGGCTTAGATTTTTAATGTGCTAGTTGTTTTAAGTAAAATGAGGGGGCAGTTTTTGTTCTGATAGTTTTTTTTTGACAAAATGTAATCTTTAGGCAATTTCTAGCAAAGCTTAAGACCTGGAGCCTTGCTGCTTTGGTAAAATAATACATAGAGAGTAAATAAGAACTGTCATATTTTCAAATGACTTTGGGAAAGCTAAAATCCCAGAATTCTGCTTTAATCTTTAAAATATCGTTGAGATTTCATACCAAAAAAGATATTTATTAAGTAATAGTATGTAGCCTTTTGTTAGCAGATATTAATTTTAATTTGGTAGGATTAAAATATATTGTCTTTTAAAAGCTTACTAGATTTCAGTTACAGCTAGCTTTAGTTATAGCTTATTATCTTGTACTTTCATTTTTATGGTTTAATTAGTGCCTGGATTCTAGATTTTCATGAAAACCACACTTTCTTCTCAGTGTTTGGCACTTCAGTTGTTCCTCCCTATTATCTACCCTCTCCTCATATAAATTTCAAAGATTAAACATGAGGAAGCAAGCCAGAGTGAGTCCTGGTAGTAGAATCTAAGGCACAATTACAGAGACGAATAAAGCCACTCAATCCTGTAAGATCAGAGTCTCATTCATCTCTGCTTCATTTTTGAGAAAGTGTTGATGGGAAATTATAATTATAGCAATAGCTGAGTTGGCCCTACATGACACAGATTTATAGTGTTAGATATTAGGGACATTTATTTTGTCCATCAGTCTAGTTTTCCTAGTTCCTTTTAATTTTAGATCTTGCCTTTCTCCAGGGAGCACCTGGTTTGGGAAAGGTACGTGGACAGTGAGTTGTACTATGGGCTTGTGGAAAGGAGGCCAGGAAAGGGTGTTATTGAAACTGCAAGGGGGTTTCAGCCTAGGTCCAGTTACTCACTGCACAAAGATCCAGTTATTGAGACAATGAGAATTGCCAAGAAATAAAGGAATTTTTTAATATGAAAGACATCTGGTCGGGAGAAGGGGAGAAACTGCCTCAAATCTGTCTCCCTTGACAGGGAAAACCATCGGGCCGCAGCTCACCGCCTCCCCACCAGTCCGCATCCTTGCGGGCGGGTGCTGTGCGGGGCAGCTGGAGGCCCTGGCAGGCGGGTGTGCACTGCTAGGGCCCGGCCTCGTGTGCCGGTCCAGCCCCAGCTTGGTGCTCAGCCATCTGCCCCTGTCTTCTGGCCGCTTCTGGGGTGATCCTGATTGGATGTTAAAGCTTGTTCCTGATTGGATGTTATAGCTTGTTCCTGATTGGATGTTAAAGCTTGTTGCTGATTGGACGCTTTTGAGTCCTACCAAGGGTATAAAAACTGGAGGAGACCGAGGAAGGAGGTCAGAAGATCAGAAGTCGGCTGAGCCTGCTGGCGGAATAAAGGCTGTTCTCTGACTCTACCCGTGCAGCTCGGTTATTTCCCTGGTCAAGAACTGTTACAAGAGCTGTTAACACTTGCTGGAGCTGTTACACTTGCTGTTAACACTTGCCAGAACACCCTAACTAACAGAGATCCTGGGCTATTTAAGGAGGGGCCATGTGCATTAGGGCAGGTTGTGGTGTCACTAACAAGAGCTTATGTGCGATGGGGGTAGGTTGTGGGGGATGGTGAGTCTTGTCATCAGGAAGTCTGCCCAGAGTCCTTCAGAATCTCTATTCCTTTGTCTTCTAGAAATTCCATCATTTATGGAGAACAACTCAGAAAGGTCATCAAGCCCTACTGGCCTGAGAATTTGAAACATGAGAGGGAGAAGATTATAAAAACATATAGGATCATTGAAATTTGTTCATAGAGCTGGTTACAAGAGCACTGAATAAATAGTGAGGAGAATGGCTAGGGTACAGGTAAGAGCAAGAGAGCCAAAGGAAGGAGTTAATAGGACAAGAAGAAAAAAGGGGTGTTTGATGGAGAAGGTAGCATTGAGAAAAGGAAGAGGAGATTGAAGAGAGAGAAGGAGAATCCAGAGAAAAATAAGTGGTGAAAAAAGAATGGAGATAGAATGAGTTCAATGTAAGGCAAACAAATTAGTAATAAAAGAGTATTTAAAGGAGAATGGGAGATACGGAGTAGGGGAAGGTGAGAAAAATAAAGATGGTGAAGAAGTGGCTCTCACCTGTAATCCTATCACTCTGGGAGATGGAAGCGGGAGAATTACATGAGCTCAGGAGTTCGAGACCACCTTGAGCCAAGAGTGAGACCCTGTCTTGACTAAAAAGAGAAAAATTAGCCGGGTGCAGTATCTCAGCTTCTTCGGAGGCTGAGGCAGGAGAATCACTTGAGCTCAGGAGGTTGACAATGATGCCACTGCACTCTAGCTGGGGTGACAGAGCAAGACTGTCTCAAAAAAAAAAAAAAAAAAAAAAAAAGATGAGGGAGGAAGAAAGGGATTGACTTCTTCTATATTTAGTGTTCTGCTAACATAGGTAATAGTCTCTGCTCATGGCTAGTTGGTCCATTTATGTTGAAGGTGAAATCACAGCAGTGTAGGGCAGATCAAGTGGTTGTTTAATGCTTCATAGTTCCTGAATGAGAGTAGATAGCGAATGATTCACATCTTTTTACTTTTGCAGAGTCATAAGGTTAAATTGAACCTGGTGGATCATCAAATTACTATACTTTCCTTTGGAAAAAAAAAATTAACTATATGCTTTGGTAAGAGAATTTCTTTGTGTAACAATATAGGTTAATTACATACATGAGAAGTTGAATTTTACATATTACATTCAAGATAATGAGAAAAAAGAAAACTTAAGCTAAAGCTTTTGAAAGATGCGGGGTATTGTAAAGCTGCCTTTGGTAATATTTATTGTGGAGCATTTGTTTTGAGATAGCTGTTTTTCTGGACAACTGTCACTGTTGACCAGGTAATATTTTAAAACTGGAATCAAGGCCTTTTTTAAAACCTGGAGTTGTTCTGGAGTCAGCTGCCATTTTTAAATGCCTTTGATGTGGGGTAGAGGAAGCTGCTAGTATGAAATTTGCCAGGGAGGGCAGACAGAGTCCTCTGAAGAGGCCCTTTCTGTGTAGAGCAAAGTTCTGCCTAGGGTTGATCCTTTGTAAGTGAAGGTCTGGTGTGCAGTAGAGATCGCTCTCCTACTCCAGTCAGTTATCCTGGCAGGGTACTCCTGATGCTTGTTACATCACAAGAATGGTATCTTTCAAATCCTTCTTCATTTGCATTTTTATAGTGGGGCAGTTTTACCTAATACATCATTCTTTTCAGAGAACAGAGGAATAACTTAATCAGTGTGAATTCTTAGAATGTTCATGCATCAGAATCACTAAATATAAAATAGGCAATTGTGAAAGTTTGGCCTTACTAGTCTATTAGATTGAATATAAAAGGGGGCAGCTGAAGAAAAATTTATTTTGCTTAAAATGAAAGCATACTTTTAAAAAGTTTGCTTTGGAGAGCAGGAAGCAATTGTATTGTAACTATGTGTAATTATCTGCATTCCTTTCCAACCTCTTTGGGATCAAATTGGTTTTCTCCAGGAAAGGCAATTATATGCGGGAGGCCACTTTTTGTTGAATTACTGTGTGTTGCATGCAGTGCATCCCACAAACCTGAAATCAGAGATGTACTGCTATGATTTATAATACCCATTAATTACAGCTTTGTATTAAAGGCTCTTAGTTTTCTGCTTCAGTAAACCTAAATTCTCCTTTTGAAGAAGAATTGCTTACATTAGGTCTTATGCTAACTAGTGAATCCTGTCTTTTAGAATCTCATCAAAGGTACTTGATGCAGTGAGAACTTCTCAGTTGGCCTAAATGTGCTTTGCTGAAGCTGTTTAACATTGTAGATAGGGTGATGAGATAACTGGAAGAGATTCTGGTCTTGTGATGAGGAGGCGGTACACAACATGATTCAAAGCATTAATCAAAAAGTATTTATCTACCAGATGTTTATCATCCCTACAGCACCATGCCAGACTCCGTACTGTATCTGGTGTATACTCTTCCCCGCTAGCTCAGTGGTTCTCAGCCCCAGCTGTGCTTTAGATTCACCTGGGGAACTTTTTAAAAAAGTGCTTCCGTTCCACCCCAGAAGAATCAAATACTAGCCATCAATCTTTTTAAAGGGCTCCTTGTTGAATCTAATGTGCAGCCTAGACTGAAAACATAAGTCTGTTTAGTTCTTCTTGGTGGCTTTTCACTTCTTCCCTTTGTTTTCAGCTTCATATTCCTTCCAGAAGTAAAGAATATGACCAGTGACCAAGCAAAAAATAAATAAATAAAAAATAAAACTAGGTTACATTATTTTCTCTTGAGCTTCTGTCTGTGGTAGTCTCATTCTGTACTCGGGGACAAATATTTCCCTGGCACCTCCCTTAAGTTTTGTAATTTCACTTTTTTTCCCCATCTGAAGAATGTCTAGTCTCAGGTCTCTCTGCGAAACTTAACTGTTTTATAACCTTATCAGAGACCTGATTTTCATTGTACATTGCCATTTTTTTCCCTCTGTGAAAATTTAAAATCACCTTTTGACTTAGAAAAATTCTAAAATTAGGATTACAGTGTTTTCCATTACATTTTTTTTTTTTTTTGCAAATTACTCATTAAACTTCATTTTGTTTAGATTTCATGTGCCTGAGGAATTTAGAGGTATTATCCATTTATTTTTTAAGGAATGGAGCACATTAAGTACAGATTAATTTTGCAAAGCATCAGGTTGTCCATTTGAGAATGGGCTTAGTGTTTACCATCTACTTTCACTACTATGCTATCTTTTATTTGAATATATTTGGAAGTAATAATTTACTTGTGGCAGGTGTTCCTAAATGATGTTGTAAGCAGTTCCGGAGGGGAGAAATAATCCTACTGCTATGGTTTGAATGTGTTCCCTCCAAAGTTCAGGTGTTGCCAATGTGATACTATTAAGAGGTAGGGCTTTTAAGAGGTGATTCGGCCAAGAGGGTTCCTCTCGTGTGGATGGGATTAGGTGCAGGGAGGCTGGATGGAGGGAGTTGGTCCTATATTTAGGAACTTGAAATCATCTAGAGATGTTAAGACATGAAGTAATCTGTGTCTGTGCCTTAAGTGTGTTATAAGCAAAGTTAGGTTCAGGGGAAGAAGAGAATTGTTTCTTTTTTTCTGTTTGTGGTTGTCAATTCTCCTGGCGCCTAGGGTCAGTTTTTTCATCATTACCTTACCTCTCACTGACGTGGCTCTGGGCCTCCTAGATATACTCTATATTCCACAGGTTTATTCCCACACCCCTTCCCATGAACTTAAATATTAAACATGAGTATTTTGGGAATTTTTCTAGTTTAAAACTGATAAAAGTAGAATTTTTATTAGAATCTTGAAGGTCATGAGTCGTAATGGATTTAAAAACTTAGAATGTCAGTTAGTACCAGGTTATACAGAAATGTTCAGAAGTGGTAAAATACATTCAGCCACCAAAATTGCACAGAGATGATATCTTGTTTAATTCAGCTGGAATTTAAGTTAAAGGCAGGTTTAATGGATGGAAAACTGTACAGCTTCTGCAGACCCTGATAAGCTTTGCATAAATACCAGTTGTAGCCACTTGAGTGAACTACAGATCCACAAGAGAAATTCTCTTTAGGATATTTTGAAATACCATTCATCTGCTTCAGTTAGATATTTTAGGTAGCATGTCATCCTTTTCTATTTATTAATGTTATTTAATATTATGCCATATAAAAGTATTAACAATGTAACCATTATTGTATTTGTAATATAGCACAGTCAGCTGTAAAAGATGAATGTTCAGATGTATACTTATGGTACTCTTTGCAAAAAAATTCTATAGATTATCCTGATCCATTGGTTCAAATATTGTATAGTGTAAGTAATTTGATTATGTGATTTAAAACTTCATAATAAACTGTAAGAAACTAGGAGGAGAGATTTTACTAATTTTGTGAACGAGTTGGATATTAAGAGTTTTATGAAATTGAGTTCCTAATTTTTGAAGATAAGTTAGCTATTGCTTACAAATAATACAGAATATTAATAGTTACATTTGGAGCATATGCATTCATTTAAAAGCAGTATAAAGTTATCTTTAGAATTAGCATCAAATATCAAGTGTATTTTATTAAAATTTAAAATCCATAGAAAATAGCCTTTCTTTCACTCTTTAAAGGAAACTAAAATGCCTTCCATTTGTATAGCATTTGTTGTTTATAATTCCTAAATGAGCATATGTTTTTATGCTACATTCACATATAATTTTGTAACTAGCTCTATGAAAAAATTTCAATAACTCCTATATATTTTTTAATAATCTTTTCCCTCTCATGTTTGAGATTATCAGGCCAGTAGGGCTTGATGATCTTTCTGAGTTATTTCCCAGAAATGACGGAATTTCTGGAAGACGAGAGCAGAGATTCTGAAGGCCCCTGGGCAGACTTCCTGATGCCAAGACTCACCACCCCTCACTAACTTGCTCCACTGCACATAGCGCCTTGTTAATTTCAACACAACCTGCCCCAAAGGATGTGCCTCTTCTTAAAAAGCTCAGACTCTCCATTAGTTGGGGAGATGGTTTGAGACAGCTTTTCTTGTTCTGATGAGACATCTTTCATATTAAAAAAAAATTCCTTTCTTCCTTGGCAGTTCCCGTTGTCTCAATAATTGGATCTTTGTGTAGTGAACAACTGGACTTAGGCTGAAACTCTCTTGTGGTTTTCATAACAATTTTTTTCACATTCAAATATCTCTAAGCTGTATACTACTATTAACAACACTACCAGTAATAGAGATTTTAGTTAAATAGTAAAAGAGTATAGATTATTCAGGGTAGACTAAGAGACAGGAAGCTATAATAGTGGGAGTGAGTGGTAATAGGGGATTGGAGACCCTGAAGAAAGACATTTGTTTAAAACCAGATAATAAACTCTGTGGAGTATAAAGCTAAGTATGCGTATATGATTATGAGGAACATTCTATAAAAGTGAGGATTATAACCCCCATTTTTGTTGTAAACTGTTTGCATCTTGTATAGCATAGTATTCCTTGCAGATAACAGATAATAGTGTCAGTGATAATTCAGAATCATGCACTGTACTAAAATATAAATAATAACAATAGTAATAGCTAATGTTGATTGTTTACTTATAAGTCAGATACTGTATGTATGTTTAATACCCACAATCCCATGAGGTGTAGGGATTTCTCACTTTACATACAGGTGGAGAAACTGAGGCACAGAAAGGTTAAGTAATTTACCAGTGATCCCTTAAATTTCACTAATCCCATTCAGTGTCTGTCTTCTTGACCACTGCAATACTGCCTTTTGTTGTTGTTACTTTCTACTGGATTCCTTTTCTTAGGAAATAACTGTGTGTTTCTTGTAGCAAGTTGAACAAGTAAGAGGTATGTTGCCTCTTTCATATACTTTTCTTGATACATACAAAAACACATGAGATATTTAGAGATTAACATACTCTACTAATATTATTTAATGAATGTAACTTTTTCTTAGCTGGAAATTTGCAAGTGAACCTAGGTTGACAGGTGCACTAGAATTTGTATCACCTTTGGAGTTAGACCTGGATTCAAATCTTGGCCTGCCAGTTTACCGCGTTCTCTTAGGCAGTTCTCTACTGGTTCTATTAATATTACTGACTGTCTTAGAGAGTAAAGAAAATCAATTTAGCTGCATTCTAGATTAAAAATTTATTACAGTCATTCCATATAATTTTTAGTCACTGGCCTAAAAGTGGAAAGAAATCTCATAAATTAAGACTAGGTCATCTGAACCGATTTGAGTGTGGTTGATAATTCTGAGAACTAACTGGTTGCCTTTCTTATACAGTAATGAATTTGAAATTGTTGATTTGCCATAATTACTTGGTTAATGTGTTGTGAATTGCTCAAAAAATGCATCAAAATTTAAAACAATTCTTTCAAGAATAATAGGAATAGGAAAAGTTACACGTAGACTGCTTTTATTCATAGCTTTTTATGATTCATCTTGTTTCTCAGGTCTTGAGTAGAGAGAGAACTAATGATTCTTCCTGTGTGAGTAAGCGATAATTTGCAGCTGTTCCTTGGAGACTTTTAAAAGATACATTTTTAAGTATAATCTAAAATGTTCTTATTACTGTCTTACAGAGGAAAAAAAGCTTGCTCTTTTCAAGCTGGATATATTGTCCCATATACATGTGGCCTTTAAAGAACATTCAAGTTCACTACTGTCCTCATTATGGGGCTCAGATGGCTGTGGGAATAGTGGGTAGAGACCTGGCAACATTTTTAAGGGGGGTCTGTGTGGTAGTTTTTTTCTTTTCTTTGATTTGTAAAACACTTTGCCTGTTGAAAATCCAACGATTATGTATTGCAAGGTCACCAGTTAGATGCTACAAAAGATGAAAGAAAAGATTAATAATATAGCCACGACCGTGAAGAACCATGAAGTCTGAAGGGAAGCTAAAACAAGTAACTACAACATCAGGCAGAATATGGTAATTTCCATATTGAATAAGAAGTTGTGGTGTTCAGAGGAAAGGAGTGATAATGTCTGGATGAAGGAAGCAGAGAAGGCAATTTGAAATGCACTTGAGGGATGAGCAGGATTTCTCAAAATGGAAATGGAGTGGAAAGAGGTAGTTAGGTGGATGCTCCATCTAGAGAGAAACTTGTGGGCTATCAGCTGGAGTCATAAATGCATTACATATATTTAGGGTATAGCAAAGGTTCACTTGGAAATAAGAGAAGGCGAAGACAGTGCAAGGAACTTGAAGTCTGAATACATTTGTACATAATTCAGCAGGCAGTGGAAACCATCTATGACTTTTTAAATTGAGTTTTTTCTTTTTATTATTTTTAAAAACTGTTTATTTTGAAATAATTGTACATACACAGGAAGTTGAAAAAGAAATGAACAGAGGAGTCTCATGTATCTTTCACCCAGTTTCCTCCAATGGAAACATCTTGCATAGCTTTAGTACAATATCAAAACTAGGAAATTGACATTGACACACAAAGCTGTTCAGATTTCATCAGTTTTACATGCACCTGTGTGTGTATGAGTATGAGATTCTATCATATGTATAGATTTGTGTAACCATCACCACAAAGCTTCCCTTTATCTATATTCACTGTCTATCCTCAACCCCCATGCCTAGTAGCTACTAATTGTTCTTCATTTCTGTGATTTTGTTATTTTAGTATTTTTATTTTTGCCATTCTGATAGGTGTGTAGTGCTATCCCATGATGATTTTAACTTGCTTTTTCCTAATGTCTAGTGATGTTGAACTTTTTTTTTCCCCCATCAAAGACTTTATGAGTTAGAAATGGACATGTTTCAGGAAGATTATTTTCTAGCTTGTAGAGGTGGGGTGAAAAATAAGAAGCTAGGAAATTAAGTTGGAAACTATTGAACTAGTCTAGGTGGGAACCTCAGAAGGCTTATTGGGGGGCCAAGGTAAGAACAGAAAGAATAATGGGGATGTCTACATGGATGTGGATGGGAAGGATAATGGAGAGAAAAGTAAAATGAAAATTTGGGTATTGATGTGTGGCGATTGAAGGGTCAGGATACTGTTGACAAAAATAAATAATTCAGAGTTTTCTTTTTAATTTAGGGGAAAATGATGAGTTTGGTTTGTAGTATAGTCATTCTGAATTCAGATGAGTTATTTAGATTGAGGTGTCCAGAAAGAAGTTATAAATCTGAGTCTGTAGCTTAGAAAGGTTATGACTAGAACTATTTGAAAATCAAATATATAGAGAGAATATTTCACATCTTGGGGATGGGCAATAGTAAGCAAAAGAAATATACAAGGGCTGTCCAGAAAGTATCCAGCCATTGTTAACATAACGAGAATGGTTACATGGCTGGATACTTTCCAGATAGCCCTCATATAAATCAGAGATTTAAAAGAAAACCCAGGAGAGACCAATTTAATAGACATTGGTGATCATCAGAGTCACCTCCTATAGAAGATTGAGGAAGATAAGAATAGAAGAAAGGTGTTGATGGGTATTTCAGTTCATTGGTACATGTAAAGGCCAAATCTAAAGAGATTAAGGTGTAAATATGAACAATAATTTTGGGAATTTTTTTTAAACACAGAAGAAATAAGCATGTTTATATAAAGAGACAAGACCAATAGGACCATGAAAATTTACGATGCATGTGAGAGCAAATTATCTCGAAGCTGCAGAGCAAAGGTACTTGATAGAAAGAAGCAAGGTGTGAACGGCATATGAGGGATAGCATTAAGAGATAGGATACATGTTTTATGGACCTAAGAGGGAAGGAAGAGAGAGGTACACCAAACACAGATTTTTTTTGAGGAGGAAGGTGGAGAACTAGCATCAGAGGGCCTCCTTGACTCTCTTAGGAAATAGATTGTTCATTATAAGATGTTTTGGATGATTCGTTGTTTATGTTTAAAACTATGGCTTTGATTAAAGCCTTAGGATATGAGCACAATACAATTTTTCTTGAAATGTTTAAATAGCAGCAACAGCAAAAAGGAATTGCCAGCAGCATAAACAATATGTCTTATAGTCGTATCAGTGGTTGTTTTAAAAGAGACACACACATATCTACCCATATATCTTGTCAGAAAGAAATTATTTTTAAAAATATTATGGTGAACATGAAAACACACTAGTCCCATAAGATTGGTAAAAACAACAGCTACAACAACAAAAACCCACCCATACCAAAATTTATGAATTTTGGGTAAACAGAGGCTAGTATTTTTCAATGATGCAGAATAGATGAAGGATCACTGGGCAAGTTAATACTGACTGTTAATTAAGTATAGATTATGAAGTTATGTAGGCCTAGGGAACACAAGAAGAAAAAGACTTGTGGATTGTATAGCAGGAAGAGAATGGGAATAGTGAAGGAAGATGCCATTTGTTGTACTGTGTGTAGGGTTTTTGACTAGGAGATGGGGTAGTTATTAGTTTTGATATAGCATCATCAATCACTAAGACCTGGTTATTTCATATAACAAAAGTACCTTTATTGTAAAGTGAAATATTTATTTTCTTTGAAATGTAAGGTTACATAACTTACGATGAAATGTGAGCCAGTATCTAAACAAAAGCACCAGAAGGCAATTCAATTGTGATATAGAAAAGTAGTTAAAAAAAGTAAATAAAGTGGCCTGGGTTTGGTCCTAAAATGATTAAGACATTAAAGAATTCTGATGTTATTAAAACAATACTAGGCTTTATATCATTTTACTCATTGATTTAATAATACCATGTGCTATTTCAAATACTTGGTTCTGTGATTTTGGTTACTAATGACAGTTAAAATTTATTTACTTCATTCTGCTTATTCACAAATATTATTTTGACCTGGCTTGAGCTTTGTAGATTTAAAAGCTTTAGCATATGGGAAATAAAAATCATGCTTTTCACTTGAGTGATTGCACAAAATCTTTTTTATAACAGATTCTAAAGCCTGATACATGATAGTATTTACACAGATGTTCAAAAAGTAAATTATAGAGATAAAGATCGTTGTAGGGATTATGCCGTCATTAGCCATTTTAATTGCTTTCTTTTCTCTCTCAGAGTAGAATAAGAAGGCACGCACTTAAATTTTCAACTGAAAGCAATTTACTTGAAGTGAGAAGAAACTCACGTGGTTTCTTGTCACACTCAGAATAAAAAATCCCAATTCCTAACTACGCATGGTCCAAAGGCATGCTCTGGTTCTTGTCTCTCTGTCTAATTTCATTTTTAAAAATTACTATTTCTTCACTCTTTTCTAGCCATATCATTTTGTTCTTGTCTCAGGGCCTTTATGTTTGTTCTTCCTTCACCATGGGCCATTCCTTTTCCTTTTTTTTTTTTTTTTTTTTTTTTTTTTTTTTTTGTGGTCCCTCCAACACCGATACTTTAGGCCCTTTGTATTTGCTTTTCCTTCATCCTACAGTCTTTCCCACTCAGATATGTGCATGGTTTGTGCCCTTTACTCTATGCAGGTCTCTCTCCTCAATTGTCATCTTCTCAGAGAAATTTTTCCTATCTATATAGCCTTTTGCTACCAACCCTCCCTCATCACTCCCCTTCCCAGATTGTTTTCATTACAGTAGTTAATTGAACTTGACATTGCATTTTGTATTTATTTCCATCATTAGAAGGCAGGAACTTTGCCTTGTTCATGCCTCTATCCTTAGCATCTAGGACAGTTGACTGTCAGGGAGTAGGTACTCGAATAAGTACTGATGAGTGGATAAATACTTGCCTCATTAAGTTGTAAAGACAAGTTCCTATGGAGCAGTTATTTTGGAGCCATCTGAATAGTGGGTTAGCTATATGGGGTGATTAGGTATACGGAGGTGGAGATTCTGCAAACATGTGACAGGCTGGGAAACCATAGTTTCACATTCTTCTGGCCACAGGGGTTAGTCTAGGACATCTTTGTCCAAATTGAATTGATGGGCAAAGTACCTGGCTTTATTCTGTGAGGCCCTGGCACTGCCCTGTTATTGTAACTCTTAGATTCTGTGAGCTCCTCCAACCTCGAATCTTTTTAACAATTTCTGTTTTTCCCCTTGGGTGGTTTAAGAGTTTGATTTCTGTTCCTTGTCCCTGTGAGAGTTCTGCCTCATACTAGTGGGCAGTGGTAGGTCATGTGAATTAGTTCAGAGTTTGATATTTATAACTATTAACATTAGACCTGAGCAGGTATTGGTCTGTGGAAAGGGCTGATGAGTAGAGAGCTACATTTTCTTATCCTTTTAATTTTAGGTCTCCAAGACAGAGAGAAGGTAGGGGGAAAAAATTACATCCATGTTTTGAGAGCTCTTAGGTTATAGGAAATAGGAGCATCTGTAGTGGTCCATGTATCATTACCAATGGGTAGAGAATCTATTTATTCAGTAGGTATTTAATGAGTGTGTACCATGTGTAGGAATTTTTCCTCACGTAAAAAGGTAGATTAATCCATTTGACAGAGATATTCATCGAGTGAAAACTCCGTGCTATGCTTTATGGGGTCAGAGATGAACAAGCTCTGGCCTCTGCCCTAAAGGAGCTTGCAGTCCAGGAGAAGGAGCATGACAAGCAAACAGATTGGTGCAAAGCAGCGAAGGAACTAAGTGTTGCAGGGATGATGCCAAGGAGGAATTCATCAGCTCTAAGGTTAACACAGGAGAAGTTTCATAAGGGATCGAAAAGGTGAATAGATGTTTGGCAGAAAGGAGATGGAGTGTGTGTGGAAGGAGAACTGAAATTCCAAAGAGCAGAGGCATGGAACTACTGGACCAGTGGGAAGTGCTGCATTTCAGAACGGCTGGAGCATGTAGCCTGAGGGGAAGAAGGGTTGGGTGAGGGATGGGACTTAAAAGGAGGCTGAAAGAGGGCGAACAGACTAAGTGGGTTGGGACTGTAGGGTGTCACTTCAGGGATACATTCAAGGGAATAGCAGAGCATATTTGTACTTTAGCAAGATCCCTGGCGTGACAAAGTGGAGAATGGGCTGGAAGTGTACAAGATTGGAGGCAGGAAGACCACGGAAAGTGGATAATCTGAAGCCTCATGTTCTTAGATATAGATCAATCCCTAAGGAAGAGGAGACCGTACCTGAGCAGAGGCTTTAGAAATTCTAGTCCAGCTTCAGGAAGATGCTGAGCACAGTAGATACATTCCTGACATCTGTAGTATATATGGCATGTTGGACTTCTCTAACAGATGTATTATCTTCAGGTGTATTATCTTCATAACTCAGCTAGTCATATTTCACACTAACACTCTTATGCATCAGAAATGAGATCTTGGAAAACAGCTAGATGATTAGCATTGATGTAGTATTTATTATGAAACAACTTGGCTTCGTGAGATGGATGTCTTGGGAAAATGGATGAAAATTGAGTAGACACTCAACAAATATTTCTGTGGTTGCTTATTTATACAAAAGCCTTAATCTCCTCCTCTCCTCCCCTACATAGAGTATACATTTGATTTCTTGTAGTGTGAAGCATAAGGATATTGTTCATATTCAAAAAATAAAGCAATTCAGAAAAACTTGTGTGCAGGGTGACAAATGCATTTAATGCTTATTTTTGGTGACTTTTATATAGCCCTTGAATTTTTATAGTCACTTTTATATCAGGAAAACAATTTAAGAGATCACTAGTCAAGTTTTAACAATTCCCCTAGAAAGTTACAACAAAGAAATGACTTCTAATAAGCTTGTTTAATATTAAATTTTAATTGGAATTAGCACTCAGCTTGGTTTTAAATCAGCATCTTCAAGTCTACCCTCTTCTATGAAACATTCATGTAGGTAAAAACAGACCAAAAGGTGGAAACATGTAAAAAAGACATAAATCTAACTCTGAGTTTCAAGGTGTGTATTTTGTGTATATTTTTATATATGAATGTATAATGTTTTTTTAAGAACTGTCTACTTTTGGGATAATATTTTGGTAAAAATATAACAGTGCATATCATGTTTGGGGGTGAGTTTATTTGATCAATGAAATTTGGAACCTACAATTATTTTGTAAATAATAAGCAAACTCATTTAACTTGTAGAAGGAACATTTTACTAAAAACCATATGGTAATAAATAGTTTTCATTTTTTTTTTTTAAGAAGCAAATTGGACCCATTGGGAACTGAAATAATATAAGAATTCTGTAAATGTACTCTTAGGGTAATTGTCTCAAGGGTAAGCATATTAATTGTGAGTGAAGTTCAGTCGATTGATTTGAAATAGTAGAAGTGATAGTAATGGCGATGGTGGTAGTTTTAGTAGAGGTTAGTACTAGCAGCACCCGCTAGCTCTTAGCACAGAGTCCATTGTTTTGTACAATACATATTTGCTGAATATATAGTTGAAGGCATGTGGCCTATATGTTGCTTTCATTTATTAATTTTAGTTCTTACAGTGGTCATGTAAATTAGGGACTAGTATCCTCATTTACAGATGAGAAAGTTGAGGCACTAAGTAATTAAGTAATTACTTCAAGGTCATTAGTAAGAGCTAGGATTTGAATTTAGGCATGTCTGACTAATCTCCTGAAGTCAGCATTCCCTCATCTACAAGATGCTCAGGTAAAGCTCTTTGTGACAGGGCTTTTCAGCTTAAATCAGGATATTCCTGCTTTC
>VBSM01000361.1:22548390-22591572 GCA_008086735.1 Cheirogaleus medius
GGCTGCATCTTTTTAACAACTCATTAAAAAACAAAACAAAACAACTCTGGCTTTCGAGATGACTTATACGAATTTACATTGTTTACCAAGCTGCAGTGCTTTAAGAACACTACTTAAAAAGCAAAATAAACTTGGTTTACATTTAAAAAAAAAAAAGTGCTCAGGTTTGCACTGATTGTTATTATGTTCTTTCCACCTGATTTCTAACTTCTTTCAGTCTTACGTGTATTAAAATCCTAGTATGTAATCCCTGACTACAATCAGAGCATGTGCAGTATTGATTTTGCATTGGAAGTGGTTGGAAAAGGAGAATCCCATTAGAATAGATGGCAGATAATGATACAGTGTTTGCTGATGGTATTGGTTGGAATCTCGGTAATCGAATTGCCCAGGATTATTGCCTCAGCAGCATTTCCTGCCCCTCTCCCCCATCATCTGCAATGTAATGTGCACCAGGAGCAGTGTTCCTGGGAAAACTGAGAGGCTGCACACTGGGGTTTCAAAACTGCCTTTTTGACAGTAGAAACTGTGTAATTAGTTCAAAAGTAGAATGTAGGCTAAACAGTCACTTGGAATTTCACTGAGAAATCTGTGATTCTGAGAATGTTTTTGTACTTGTTAAGCAGGTGAGACCTGTTACAGCCTTTAGGGGAGGAGTCCCACTGCCTGGAGGGGAGCCAGGAGCATAACAACACCTTCCACCAGGAGCAGCAATCTCAGGATGTCAATCTACTGCATTATTTGCGGGTGTTGGGGTCATCAAGAAAGACATGACTTGCATATAGACACTGGGTGGAACAACGCTTTACTCACATAGAGAAGAGGCAACAAAATGAGCTTTAATAGTGACAGTTGGTCCCTATGGCTCATCCTGCAGCCGACGTAGGGAAGTAGTCTACACACGCCCCCTTGTGCTGCAGGTGAAAGACCCTGTTCCCTCTTCGCCAGATGTAGCAGTGAGGTTGGCCAGGTACTACACGATGCACATGCTTAAGCGGAACAAAGACATAAACACCAATCCAGGAACAGGGGAAAAAATTCCCTAAAGGATATGCCCAATGCAGGCTGTGAGAGCTTTTTATTTCTTTGCAAGGAAATGTTGCAGCCCAAGTCATACTCTCATGTGGCTGTGCAAGGGTGACAAGCTGCGCATGACTGTCCTTTTCAATGGTACTTAAGTCGTATCTGAAACATCTCATGGTTAGGAGTTGTGTAACAGAGTTCTCTCTTTTAAGAATTATTCTTACTTGTTGGTTATTAGTCCAACAATCAGATTAGAGATTTGTTTATATTTTTAAGAATGCGTGTGGTGTTTTAAAGGTGTTAGATTACTTATACTCAGTGTCATCAATGAATCCTTACAGGTAGTCGTATTTTCTAATACTTTACCAGTTTTCTAAACTGTAGCACAGAGAACTGTTCTTTTGTTGTTTGGGATTCTGTCAAGATGGAGAGTTAATGGGCTTCTGGCTCCTTTTCCCAAAACTAACCCTGGAGAAACTACAAAAGTAAGAAGAAAGCAGGGATCTGAGAAAATACCTAAAATAACTATGAAAAATTCTCAGGGTGACTGAAGCTGTTGCAAATTGGTGTGTGTGTGTGTGTGTGTAGGTGGTTCAGCCTAGTATGCAGGATGGCCTGAGGCATCAGAAGAAGCAAAATTGAGTTTTCTTCTTTTAAGTTTTGTTTTTGATCTGACTTTGTCCGATCGCTTTAAGACAATAATCACCTGCCCCTCTGCTACAGAAATTGGTGTCAGTAGTGTTATGTCAGGGGCAGCACGAAAGGCTGGTGGGGTGAGGAGCTGATGCAAACAGGCACAAGCCAACCAGCTACCCCAGGGCACGCACTCCTCCCAGAGCTTGCAGATTATACCCTACAGAGATTGCTTTCTCCCAGTGCTGCTTTCTAAGACTTTACAGGCTAATCCTTTAAAAAAGTTACCCTCTAAAGGATTTATCTTCTAAAGAAGTTACCTGGTAGTAGGCAGCAAACAGAAGTGGTCACAAGGGGTTATTTGGTACCAGTGGCTCATCCCTTCCATCCTTCTCAAATTCACCAAGAGGGACTTGTGTTTTGGCCATTTTTTTTCCATACATGTTTCTGGACCTAGTGTCTCCTAGTTTTTGGTCAATATGACCTCACAGGCCAAAATAATTACAGATATAGAAAGTATAGCCACTGTTGAAAACATAAAGATATAAACTGAATAGTATTATAGACCTCATCAAGCAGAATTATTAGAACTGAATGATCAATAATTTAAAAGAAACATAATAAGTGCACACAAGAAGGGATAATAGCAATAGTATTAAGAAAGAAGAAGTCATAAAAAGAAACAAGTAGGAATATTAGCTATGACTTAATTTATTAAGTAAAAAACTTAATAAATCAGATAAATAGGGTCAGGGGTCCTCAAACTTTTTAAACAGGGGGCCAGTTCACTGTCCCTCAGACCGTTGGAGAGTGCGGCGCACATTCTACACATGTGCACTGTGGGCCCAGGCTAAGCAGGACAGGCAGCGGCGGCAAAAACACCCGGTGGGCTGGATAAATGTCCTCGGTGGGCCGCATGTGGCCCGTGGGCCGTAGTTTGAGGACGCCTGGGGTAGATAGACGTAAAAATATATTATTGAACTTGAATATCATATTGAGGACCTCTGACAGCAGAAGGAAAAGTAGAGATAGAAAACATCGAAGAAAGCTAAGGAATATGGAGGAGAGAAGTAGTAGTGCCAACATTCAAATAATAGAATTCCCAGAAGGAAGAAAAATTGGAGGAGAGAAGAATATCCAAAGAAATAACAATGGTAAATTACTCAGAATTAAGAAAGAAGAAAAGACTTCAGACTGAAAAGGGCTAATGCACCATGCAGGAAAGATAAAAAAAAACCCTGCATTTTGGTAGACTATAGTGAAATTAAGGAATATTGAGACCAAAGAAATCTAAAAAATTTTAGAGTGAAAGAATGGATTATCCACAAAGGAACATGAGTCAGACTAAATTATCTTTTTAGCTCTGAGGGTTCTCAGTTATTCTGCATATATGAGGTGAGGAAAATAGTCTATATAATGTGTAATTCAGAACTTGTAAAACAAATTCGTAAATTCATACTGCATTTGATAAAGTATTTCTCAATGTAATAAGGGATCTATTTTCTTTATAATCTTCCTGATTGAAAAATTATATAGGGTGACAGTTCATGTTACATAATTTTATCACTTTATATACATATTTGGGAGAAGTTACTATCATTTAAGAGGTAAATCTTAAATCTCTTTAAGTTACTATCATTAAAGAGGTAGATCTCTCTTTACTTTTTGGGTATGTGTTCGCTGTTCTCTTTGATCTCATATTGGAGTACGTATTTTTTAGAGATGTGTTTTTGTAGCCACAGACATGAAATAGATGATTTTCTCTTTCTACCAATAACATACGACACAAGTGATTTTTAATCGCACTTCATTATGCTCATAGATTTTAATTGATTTATTAATAAATAGTATGTTATTACTGAGTGTTTACCAGAGAGACGTTCAGACTCAACATGGACAAAACTGTTTTCCTTCCAAATTTGTTCTTGCTCATATTAGTGAAGAGCATCTTCATCCTTCCCTTGCACAGTGGCTAAAAAAGCATTTGTCTTTGACTTCCAGCTAAAATGTTGGTGAAAAGTCACAGTCTGCTCTTGCAAATGTCCAGTTTCCTTAAGTCCTTTATTGCCCATATGTTTACTGTGATGTGTCTTTAATTAAAAATGCCTACTGAACCTTTAGGTAATGTTAATGTAATTAAAAAAAATCCTCAGTGGTGATTTATGGCAAATATATATATATTTTTTCAGTAGTTGACTTTAAATTCTGTGAACTGTTTGATAGTTCACATGAAAACACTATTGAAGCATCTTATTAGGACAGATTTTAGTTCATGCTGGCATTCATTTATATGTGATTAAAATGAACAAACTGAGGGGGAAATAAATCAGGCACAAATAGCAGAACAGGAAAAATCAAGCTTTCTGTTTGGTGTGCTGTTCTTTATCCAGGGGATCTCATTCATTCAAAACATTTTATTAGAGAAAGCAAAATTTAAGAAATGCAAGGTGCAAATCTCTCCTTCCTCCCTATTTTTTAAACCGTTGATGATTCAGTAGTTGCAACAAAGTGCATTTTTATTTAAAGATGGTGGCTGCTTCAAAGAAATACCATTTGGGGCTTCCTGGCTTTTTGTTCCCTTTCCCTTTTCCTAAGACACGTAATAAAACATGAAGACGTCACATATAAAAGATGGCGATTGCTCAGACTTGTCCTTTGCTTGTCTGGTTATCCATCAAACACTATCAGCCAGATTGTGCCAGAAAGTATGAAATAATGTCATTGGAAAGCAATCAGTCAACTGTATGTCAAGGTCTTTGAAAAGTCTCAACTAGCTGTTCTGATATCAAAGGATGTTTTACAAATACGATATGCTCAAAATGATTTTTCTTAGGAAGAGCATCTCTAAACATGTTACTTTACCCCTCTTGGTTTTATACTTTGGTGCTTCGAGTCAGATGGGGTAGGTGCAGATAATAGTACGTCAGAGTGGTCTAGAGTCTGTACCTTTCCAGCTTGCAATAAGACACTAACTAGAGTCCATTCCATCGCTAAAATGGCAGTTCATAATTTTAGGCAGTCAGAACAATAGGCAGTTGTTATAATAGATCCATTATTTTTTAAAAACCTAAGCAAGCAGGTAAGGGTTTTTTTCACTTTTCAGAACAGCATCTCCTCTTTACCATGGAATCTAGTTATTGTCTTTAACCTAAAAAATAATAGAAAAAGGTCATAACCTGAAAGGAAATAAGGAATATGAATAATATCTACTTTTCTTAAGAAACTGGAATTTTACATGTAATTTTGATTTACTAGGTGACCCAAATTAACAGTGAACTGATTTATTCTTTTGTTGGTATGATACATTAAATTCAGGGGCTTGGGTCTGTGTTCTTAAAGAGGCTGATGTTATTTGAGAGCTCTGTGAGTTTAGAAATGAGAAGACATCAGGTAGCTACTTGTGATAATTCCTAATTTTGCTTTAAAAAAAAGATGAAGAAAGAAAAGGATTTGGGGTAACCCTGATGTGTTTGTTGAAACATTTCAAAATATGTCTATTTCATTTTATTACTTCTTCAGTCATATTAAATGAGTTTTGTCTCTAAATTTGTGATGAATTAAAACCTTTGTGAAAATACATCTTATCTAACGTTAGATCAGAATGCTGAGGTGAAATGTCTAGTTGACATTGTTTGTGTCCTTATCACAGTAAAGACATTATGCTTTTCTATTTTCATTTCATAATGAATGGTTATTGATTTTTGTGTTCTAGGAATGGAAATTATTTTTTCTGTTCTGATTTGTCTTAAATATAATCAGAAAAGTTTTATAATTAATCACAAGACTCTAGTTTTAATAGGCAAGACATGCTTCTGCATGTATAATGGAAAGTTAGTCAAGTATTTTAAGATGTTCCTTTCAGAAGTGCTTAAAAACAGAAATTTTTTTTAGTAGAGGAACAAAATTATATAATAGTCTTGTTTTTAAAGAAAAACTGTAGCACTACTTCATGTGTATAGAAAGTAGCTTACATTTCAACCAAACTGAATGAATCTAAAAATAGTGCAATATCTAATTATTTTAGATTAGAGAAACAGTGAGTGAGATATGGAGATACACTGAGCTGTTTCATACTTAACTAAAAACATTTTTCTACATCTACAAAGGCAAGATCTCTGTCAAGGAAGACATCATTGTGCTCTGAGACAGCAGGGAAAATTAAGTCACAGAGGCAAGGAAAGTAGCTGAAGTACTAAGCAAATGAATACTTTGGGTAGCATCTGTTAACATAAACATTAGAGGTATGTTGTTAGCCATCTGGGGCTACCATCCTAGCATGATACATTTGGATCAGTGGTTTGAGGTTCAGCTGTGGGGGAAATGGAAATCTCTATGAATTCTTGTCGATTACTTGTTTTTAATCACCTAAGGCCCTTCAGTTCTTCAAGTGCATTTCCAAGGACTATGCTTTTTTACACAACTGTCACCCAGATATTAATAAAAATCTGGTCTACCTCCTTCACTCCCCATTGTTCCACCTCTACTCTCAAGTGTTAATAAACGTTCAAATCAGGGGAAAAAGTTCTTGTAGAAAAATGAAAGTGTATACTTGTACATGTCTCTTCTGTATCTCTTCACTTTGGTAATTAAATATTATTGTGGATCCTTTGACATTGCTTTCAAATTATTTAATAAGAAATATGCTAATATTTAAGTGTATCCAGAATAGATTATGTTTAAAGTTTCCAGCATTACAAGTGGTACACTGTGTAGTAATAGCTTTAGATAAGATTGTTAGCATAATAGACAGTTTACATGTCTGGCATTTATAACAGTGAATGTATTCAGCAGGAAGTTAAAAGAATCATGGCCTATACTGCTTATAGAAGATAAACAACATGCACTGTGAAGGCCACTATTCTGTCTGGGCAGTCTTTTAAGCATTTACTAGAAGCCTGTAGATATAGTTGGCAACTCCAGTGCACATAGTAGAATTTATGTGCATATTTAGGAAGTTTTATGAGAAACTTCCACATAATAAGATTTTCCTCAAGATTCATGTGTACAATAAACAGTAAAGGAACAGTTTGGTTCTGGAAAACTCAGATAAGGGTTTTTTTTCTTACATTAAATAAGAAATTGACAAATGTATATTTAGGTAAATATGGTATAGATGTATTAGAAGACAAAAATGATGAATGAAAATACAATAATAATGAATAAGGGACTTTAGAACTTCAGTTATTGCTTCACAAATTTATTAAATGAATGAAAAATCTAGGAATTTAAATGTTTCTTAGAGTCTTTGCTTATAAAGATTTTTGGCTGAAACAAATGTCAGGTCGATCTCTCTGAATTGTGGTAGTCACATGAAATGACACAGTGAAAAGACCCAGAATCATCTCAGCCAACACCCAACCCCATTGTACCACCAGATACTTCTCTCAGGGAGGCTGTAAGGAGTAAAAATGTAGTAATGTTTTCTAAAGTAAGAAGATGGCCAAATATATAGGGCTAAATATACTAAGGAAAACATAAAGCCATAAGATAATAATGGCACTATTATACTCAATGGTAAAATAATTAAACATTATTTTTATGTTGAAACTAAGAACATGTTTGTATACATTTCTTTTTTTTTAAATTTTTTTTTATTTCAGCATATTATGGGGGTACAAATATTATGGTTACGTATATTGCCCATGTCCCCCCTCCCCCGTCGAGGCAGAGCCTCAAGCATGACCATCCCCCAAATGTTGCACATCTCACTCATTATGTTTGTATATACCCATCCCCTCCTCCCCCCCACCCGCCCAACACCCGACAAATGTTATTCCTATATGTCCACTTAGGTGTTGATCCGTTATGTATACATTTCTTTAGATAACTACATGAGATCAAAGGAAGTTGATGATTAGGGCATAAATGTCATCTGTTTACTCTCTGTGGATGTTGCAGGCACCTTCAGCCGAATAGTTTGATAAACCCTGGGGAGCCTCAGTGATAATATCACAATTAGGGATACTGTGAGGATTAGAGTCTATTTCGAACTCTTGCATGTAGCAAAAACATGAGAAATGCTAGATGTGTTGCTGCACCCTTATACTCTAAGAACAATCCTTTAAGAGGCCAGACAAAAGGTTGACAGTTCAGCCTCTTGGGTGCCAACATGAAAAACAAAAAACATTTTGAATTCCACTTGCCAGATCTTTGTTTTGCTTAAATCTAATTGTGAAACTGCTTGCTATAGTAGCTTAAGAATTTTGAACGAAAAATTATCAGAGTATTCTAAAACTAAAATGATTTTATGAGTGCTTTATTCCAAGGGAGAAAATTCAGTGATCCATGTACATTTATCACTGCATATCTCTTAATACCTTTTTATTTTCTTGCTCAAGCAATTGTTTTACATTTCTAAATAATGTAGAACATCAGTAAGGTGCTTAGGTTAGCCTTTGAATAACAAGCTTCTTTTCACACCATAGGTTTCATGATCAAAAACCAGCACTGGGATGTCTGCTCGAACTATTCCCAGGTTTGCTTCCTCAGTTCTTCATATCATCCAGACCCCTGAACTGGAAATATCTTGTTAACTCTGCACTGTTTAATATTCTTTGGAAATTAAACTGCTTGGGCATGTTTAGAGCTCAAATGGAATCTATGCGTTTTGCTTGACAAGGTCGTTGGTCGGTTTTTAAAGCTTACATATTGAGAATCATGTTTGTAGCCAGCTGATAGAGAAATTTCCGTGTACTGAAGCATTGTGCTAACGATACCACCTCTGTTGTGAAGATCAAGTGAGATAATGTGTGCAAGAGCCCTGTGAAAACCAGAAAGTGCTGTGGGCATCTGAGGACCAGACTGTTATGATTAGTGATGAACAGCATCTCAGCCTGCCAAGGGAGAACATGAAACTGGAGAACAAATTTGGTTCCAGGAGCAAGGGGAAATGTAATGTGGAATCTCACAGTTTGGGGTTTGTAATTGGGACCCATTGCTATTATAAGAAAATGTAGTTCAAAAAGACACAGGATTTTCTGTTGTTAAAATCAATGAATTTAAAAGAGCAGCTGCTTGTAAAAGTTAATTTTATTTGACATCTGCCTTGGTCCCAGTAATAAAAAAGATAGTTCTGTTGAACAACCTGTTCTCTCTAAAGCTGTATCTTTCTGTTACTGTGAGGTCTGTTTAAATGAATTGTTGCCGTTTGGTTTTAAAAAATTATTTTCTCAATCTATAAACTGTCTCTTAGAATACATACATAAACATAATCTATGCATTTTTAATTTAGTAGAAAAGGGCTGGCATTCTCAATTTTGAGTTGGTACTCTTAGAGAGTCATAAGATGCTATAGGAGCCATCTCAAATCTTATATGAAATGAGAATGTAAAGACATTTTGAAAAATATTCTCTGTTTGTTTTTCATTTAAAAAAAACCCTAAATTTCATTCTTTGTCATTTTAAATAATAAATAATATTTATTTACTTATCTCTGTCATTTGTAAATAATAAGCACCACTGCCTTAAAATCACTGAAAGAGTATTGTGCTTCTTTGAGTAGAACAATATTATATAAAAGGAAGGGACCTAAATTGTGCTGATTACCCATCTTGGATTTCTTTTAAGGTACAACTTTGATATTAGTGGGTATTGTCATTCCTCTTGAGTTTTGGGAGGAAGCTGAAGTGAGTGGTAGAGTGTAAAAACACCAGAGAACAAAATTGAGCAATATTTTCCAAGTGAGCATTGTTTTCCTGTCATTTTTATGTGTTTTAATTTAGCCAGTGTTGGGCGAGCAATTCAGAGAGAAGGGATTTATTATTTTAAGAAGCCACCCTCTTGTTCTTCATTGTCAACTGATTGAGCCACCTTTGTTTTCAAAATGTGCATTGACTGTTTACCATATTTGCTGATGTATTTACCTCCTGGGTATTCTTGTTCCCTCCCTTCATGCCCATCATTTGAAGAAGAAAATCACGGAAAATATTTTCTTCTTACAGGCCCCCCTTATCAATCCCTTTAAAAAAATTCTGCTTCAAAATAGCAACTGGCTGACAGCAAAATCTCCTTTAGGGGTTTTAAGAGAAATAGTCAGGTTCATAGCTGGAGGTAGAGTGCTTTCCTCAGGGAACATTTTTTCACAAATTGAAATTCATTTATTCTAGGTGTGCAGCAAAAGAGTTAAATTAAAGGAGCTCCTGGTTGTGTTCTCTTTCCTATCTGTAATTGCTTAAAAGCAGTGTTACAAAACTTTTAAGTCTATTGGCAAAATTCCTTATTTCTCTCATTATCTTGCACCAACTAAGGATGGCGCATACCTGGCAGTTTCCTTTAATTTCCCATTTCTTCTCCAGAGCAGACAATGATAACTAATCCTGTACTAATTCTTGGATGTGGCTTGGAACTGATGGGGCTTAGGACATGCTACTCCACAACATGGCACCTTGGCTTTTGAGGAAACAACAAAAGCAGGGTGGTTACCCTCAGGTCACTCTCAACCTTGTCACCCCTTCTTCCCTGAAGCAGGCCATAAAACCAGGCTGACCTCCTCCTGAAGTAGGTCATAAAACATTTGTTACTGAGGTGCCCTCCCTATACCTGGAGGAAAGAATGTTCTTATCTCTGAAGAGACAGGGACACAGAGAAGAATATGAACAAATAGGCCTTTTTGTCCCTCAATTCTGCATGACCGTCCATAAAAATAAGCAGGGTTCCCTGTTTCTTTTGGTCTTCATTTCTGAGGGCTCCCACGTCATGTAAAACTTACATTAAATAAATTTGTGTGCCTTTCTCTTGTTAATTTATCTTTTGTTATAAGGGGTCTCAGTCATGAATATAGTGATGGGAAGGAAAGGTAATACTTTTTCTCCCCTATGGAATGAACCCTCAACATAGTGCTTTTAATAAGCTACTACTTAATCCATGACAGTTGGTCATCCATGCTTTATTCCTAATCTCTGCTTTATGCATATAATATGGGAAGTTTTAGCCAGTGCATGGTTTTATCTGCTACTTGTTTGCTGATAACACTTAAATCTAAATCTTTAGCCCCATATTGTCTCCTGGGCTCTTAGATATATATATATATTTATATTCAGGCATATTAAAAAATTCCTCAAATTCAGCATGTCTAAAACTAAACTTATAATTTTCCCTCTTCCTCTCAACTTCCTCTTCTATAGCCACTACCTTGCAATTAATAGAACTACCTACCTACCTGCATGTCCTCTATATCTTCTCCTCCTCTTTTAGTCACAAAGTTCTTGGACTCTACCTCCTTCATATTTCTCATGTTCATGTCTTCCTTTCTGTCATTTTTGCCTCCATTGTAATTTGCTTCGTCATCTTGGATCCCTGGATCACTGCATGTACCACCCTCTTAACTGATCTCCTTGCCTCTATTTTAGCTTGTCCTCCTCCAAGCCATTCCTCACACTACTAGAGAATTAGTCTTCCCTCCCTTCTTCTCTTGAACTACTTCAAACACAAATGAGTGCAAAATAGTATAACATACATTCATGTATTTACCTAAAGGAATTTCCCAAGGTTAACATATTGTCATATTTGCTTCAAAACATTTTTTTGTTTTAATTTAAGAAAAGGGAGAAACTGTCACTGATAAAATTGAAGTTTTCATTGTTCTTAGTCTTTCCTTTTGCATTTCTTAGATTCCACTAAAATTGATTCTTAGCCCAATTTTTAAGTAATATTGAATAAAGAATATAATTCTAAAAATCGCTTTTTCCATGCTAATCAAGTTTATTTTTAGCTACATTAAAGATACCTAGTTTAATTATTATTTTTTTTGCAGGGTAGTCATGTGACATGACTTGGATTTTATTTTTATTTTTTTCCTTTTTTAAATTTTTTCCAGCATATTATGGGAGTACACATGTTAAAGTTACATATATTTCTCTTGCCCCCCTCCCCCCACGAGTCAGAGCTTCAAGCATGTCCATCCCCCAGTTGGTGCGCATCACACTCATTATGTATGTATATACCCATTCCCTCCCCCCCAACCTGCCAGACACCCGATAGATGTTATTCCTGTATGTCCACTTATGTGTTGATCAGTTAATACCAATTTGCTGGTGAGTACATGTGGTGCTTATTTTTTCCTTTCTTGGGATACTTAATAAAATGGGTTCCAGGAATATATAAGAGGTGCTATATCATCGTTGTTTCGTATAGCTGAATAGTACTCCGTGGTATAGATATGCCACATTTTATTAATCCACTCATGTATTGATGGGCACTTCAGTTGTTTCCACATCTTTGCAATTGTGAATTGTGCTGCTATAACTATTTGAGTGCAGGTGTCTTTTTCATAGAGTGACTTTTGTTCTTTTGGGTAGATGCCTAGTAATGGGATTGCTGGATCAAATGGTAGATCTACTTGTATCGCTTTAAGGTATCTCCATATTGCTTTCCACAGAGGTTGAACTAGTTTGCAGTCCCACCAGCAATGTAGGAGTGTTCCTGTCTCTCCACATCCATGCCAACATTTCTTGTTTTGGGAAAGATACCTAATTTAAGTGAACAGTCTGAGAAGAAAGTATTTTCTGTGTTTGCTTTACTCTTGGAAAGATAAGAGAAACAAGCACACTTTATGTCCAGATTTTTCCATCCTTGTGTAGGTTAATCTTCTAATTATGATTTAGATTTAGATTTCAAATTTCTTAGAATTTTAGTCCTTTTAGGGTCAGGGTGTTTTGAGACAAATATTTTGGACTCTCTTTCAAAATAACTAACCTACCAGAATCTGCAACTTATTTATTTAGAAATAATATCTTGAAAGTTGTTTAAACACACACTTTAATTTTAGCATTGTGATTTAAATGACAAAGCCTATTTCTTTACATTGGTCTGAATCTTATTTGAATAGAGTCACACTTCTGTCTGTTCCTTATTTACTTTCTATAAATTTTTGAAGCAGTCTCAGTCTTGGCAAGTTAAGTTTTTTTTATGAGTGTTCACTATAATACCCATAAAGAAGTTCACACTGAACTTTGTTTAGAATTTTTAATGTTGGAAAAATATATATTCAGTTGATATTTCTACTTTATTTGTAGCTATCATTTAGTGGCCAACCCCTGTACCCCTCACCAAAAAGACATAGGTTAGAAGAAAGGAACTATGTCATGGTTACTTTTTTGGTAGTGCTGGCTACAATATATCCCTAGGGTTTTGGACTGCTAGTTTTGGGCTACTTGTTTCCTTTGAACTAGGAAGTCCCTGTTTCAACTGCATTGCATGGTGAAGCACTTGACCTTTTAATGGAAGGACTTAGATATTCCATTTAGCTGGAGATGAAAGGAGAAATGTGTTTGGCCCGTCTAGTTGGTAGGTCACGTTTACTAATGAAAACATTAGAAATGCATGACTAAAAGGATCAGTGTCTAGGTTATACCTTTCTAAATTCATGACTCTATTGGAAATATTTGAGAGTGGTGAACCTTACATTCACTCTACGGTATTTATTGAGTGCCTACTGCATGCTGTACCACATGTGGTTCAAAACCACTGGGAAAAGTGGTGGCAAGACAGAAAAGGCTCCTGCCCGGATGGAGCTTATATTCTTGCGAGAAGAGAAACACATAACTGAGAAAATTAATAAGATAATTTCCGGTAGTGTTAAATGTGTTAGATACCTGAGTAATAGAATACCAGCTGCTTTGTCAAGGGTAGTTAGGGAAGGGCTCTGTGAGGAAGTGACATTTGAGCCAAATCTCAAATGATATGAAGGAACCTTTCATGCAAAAGTTTGGGAATCTTTCCAAAGTTCATGGGTGAAGTGAATCTTGAAGAGTGTTGTCCTGTTTTGAGAAGTGAGGGAATAAAAGGAGATGGAAGCCCTCTGGAATCAGGCAAAGGCTTCTGGCCAGTTCACATGCATCATATGGAGTGCTTTGAATGGTGGTGTGGCAGGGGAAAGTGTCCTGTGTGTGGGTCCAGATCTCAGTTGCTAGCATATTCTCTGTGTGCATGCCAGCAACTAGGCGCTTGTGGCCTGAGGAGCCCAGTTTCCTCGTGCATAGAATGACAAGGTTAGACCAAGCACCTCCATCCTCTCTTTTTTCTCTTGTGACTTTGAATTTATCTGATATTTATTGGCATTTAAAGGAGGATTATTAGTTGGTAAAATGCATTATTATTTTTGTGCCCAAATATATGTCAAAATGAAAGATTTACTCGATGATACTAATCTTTAAAATGAGATTTATTTAAGAGTTAGTAATCTGTTATACTTGTCTAAAAATAGCACAAACTCTGTATTGGTTAATTCGGTGTGCTAGATATATTCTTAATAATGAAAGGATGTCTTAACTCACCTCTAACCTCTCAACGATCATAAGAAATAAGCTATAAGTTATGCCAACTTTTATGATGGTTCCCATGAAATAGCCCTAACTCAAACAAGCCATTTAGGCTTCACAGATGTAAACTGTGATAGATCTTTTCTCTTTCTTTATTGGTGATTTATGTGTCAAGGACATTGTTGTGTTTTCTATAAAAAGAAAAAAATACTAAAACATATTTAGAAACCATAGTCTATTTAACCTAGATAGAGTTCTTTCAGGTTGTAGAGGAAATGCTAAAAATGTTTAATGCTAAAAATCTTATTATGATAATGAATTGCTTTCTTGGAAGGCTGATAACTGATTCAGTTTAGTTTTGGTTTAGATTTAGTTTTGCTCAAAGCAGGAATTTGAAAAGCTTTAACTATGAAGCATAGACATATACTTTCATTTTTATCAATGAATGAAATTGCACAGTTTCAAGTTCTTGAATTTGTCACATATTCAGTAAATACTTATTAAAAACATCTGTTATGTTGCAAGTGTTGGGGATGTAGTTGCCCCTCATAGTCCAGTGGATGTAAGTAGTAACTACATTAGCTCAGAGAGAAATTTCAGAAGAAATGATGGAGCCAGCAGTCCCTAAAATGAAGTTCACATTCTGTCAGCAAAAGGTTAGCAGATGGGTTTGCCACTTTAAAGAGCTTTGGAATAGCTTTATTACTTCATCTCCTTAACGTGAAGAGATACATGTTCTTTTTGAAATGCTAATCGTTTTAAAAGCTGAAAACAAAACCTTTGGAAAACTCAAAATCTTCCTTGAAATAATTTTGCTCAGAGCATTGATCCCTGGTTTAGGAATCAGTCTTGCCAGAGATTCAAACTTGAAAGTAAGTTGGAAGGGGTTGAGGATGGGGAGGGACTCAAATCACTGAGCACATGTGTTCCAGAAATTGAGCTGTGGCAAATTTCTACCTGATTATGCTCCCATTGTGTCTTTTGTAATTGGCAGAAGCTGTGTAGGCAGGCACTCATTCTATGCCTAGTGTTTCAGTAATGCAACCACCAAGGAATATTTTAAGAAAATGTCTGGTGAAAGACCAATGTAATAACTTTAGCCTGAGAGCCTAAGAGAATTATTAGATGATTTTAATTATGGTAGTGATTAATGCTCATTTTGTAAATTTCATTCTAACCTTGGTATAGAGAATAAATTACAGAAAGGTCAAGAATAGAAGCAGAAATAACAGTGGAGATGTATTAATAGTTTAGGAAAAAGGAAATGAAGGCAGAGGTTACAATGAAGGGGTAGATTTGAAACAATGTTTCCTATATGAAATGAACAGATGTTTAGAAATATTTTGCTGTTACTGAGGTGTTTTCGTTTGCTTTTGTTTAGAAAAGACAGTTTGATTAGAAAGCATGCTATATAGATTGACAAAAGCGACTGAAAAAGCCCAGTCTGCTCTGTTTTCAGAGAATTGACTTTTGGAATATCTAGATGAATCATTTTAATCTTTTTAGATCATAGCTTTGGTTCCAGACATGAAATCGCTTGAACAATGAAAGTGACATTTTGTAACGTGATTTGACATTAACAGATACAGGGAGTATTAAAGTATTAAAGTGCTTTGTTTATAAAACTTGATAACCTTGATAACATTTTATATGTTATAAAATACTAGACTTAACATTTCTCAGGGATGCTGAAAGTCTGGTTGTGCTAAAATTGCAGCAGACTAATTATTTCATTTTTTTGTATTTTAAATTAGTCAATAACTTTGTTGACATGTGTTGGCTATTGGACAAAAGTGGGAAAGTTTCTCCATTATTATGAAATATAACAAAAATGACTTCATATATGGCATTTTGGTCAACATTTTTTTCACAGATAAACTTATTAGATATTTTTAAATGATTTTATTTTTATTTGCATAATATTAAAAATTAGATTTGCTGAGTTAAATGTCTGTTTTCCATTATCAGGAAATTTTAAATAACAAAAAAACTAGAGAGAGAGGATATCCTATATATAACCAAAGGATATCTTTCAGTTTGTGGCTTAAGGTTCTCTTTCATGAATTGTCAAATGATTGATTAGTAGGATACAAGAACTATTTTGATCATAATTGAATCCAGGAGAGATTTATCTTTTGTTTTGATGTTTTAAGTTTACCTCAAGCTATCTGATTACTTCGAATGAATGTCTTTAATTTTTTTGTGTCAGATTCTTATAAGAGAGCATCCTCTTCAGAACAGAGAGGAAAATATAGATATGTAGAGGTAACATTATTGCAATAAAATATATCAGAAACTCACATTTTCATGATAGTCTGTCAGCTTGATGCACAGTATTTAACAATAAGGCCTTGGCTCTCAGTTTTTATTTCCTAGGTCAATTTGAGGTCATATCTCAATATCAAATACTTTGGATTGCCTTTGTATACTAAATGGGTGTTCTTAGTTCCTTACAGTAATGTGGTTGTCAAAATAAAGGAATACACACATGCACATCTGCACATAACCAGGGTCACAGTGCTTTAGCTATAAATGAAAGTCCCTCTCCCCAATTTCTTCATCATCTTGGGATTCAGTGCTATAAAGTTGGTTGTTATACCTTTAATATTTAGAAATTTTTTCATTTTTATTTACAAAGATAATATTTTCATGAGTAGAGGCTTTTTATGAACTTGGATGGATACTCCTCATATTCTTCTTATTCTTTGTTTGGCTTACCTTTTTCTTCTAAACTCAGTGACATACCATGTGTCCTTAGAGTCACCTAAGGAGCTTTAAATTATATAATATATCAACTCTTTATATACTTTTTTGATTTTAAAAAAGAGAAACATTTTGTTACATTTTAAGTATGACTTCCCTATCTCTCTCCCTGCCCCTGTTTTGCATTTAGTATTCAAATATGTTCAGTGTTTGGCCTTTCCTGTTTTTATTAACACTCTTCTCTGCTTTTCAGTTAACAGCCAGATCCTTACCTACTGTGCAGTCTGATGAAAGACTTCAGCCTTTGCTCAACCGCCTCAGGTAATATAAAGCCACAGACTTGTTACGCTTATAAATCCAAGTGCGTTAAAGTGACGAAAGTATATCAAAGTGGTTAAAACCCTCTTAATTACTAAAAACTTAAAAAAATTTTTTCTTGCTTTAATTCTGTTATTCAAACTGAAGCTCTTAATACAATATACTTGTTACCCTTAGCATTAGAGTAACATATCACATATGGCCGAAAAACTCTTTTAATTCAACAAGAACATGCAGAACTACTTGTTAAATTTAAGTTAAAGTTAGTAGAGATGTTGAACTGTACAGAAAGGTCTCAAATGAATGAGCTGTTAACTTAAATACAAAGCTAAGGCATACTTTTATTGGGAATAGATGAAATGGGTAAAGTTTTGTTTTCTAAATACAAAAATAATGTAGCCTGATTATTAAAAAAACAACAAAAAAACCACCAGAAAATAGAGGAGAGGAAAAGGAAAAATCCATCATTACTACTCAAAAGTAATATTTCTCCCCTCTATGCTTTTAAAACCCAGTGTTAAAATTATACTTTATGATTTACTACTTTTTCCATTTTTTATAAACTTTTTTATAAGATTTTTTTCCTATTATTAAAATCTTTCTGAAAACATTATTATTAGTGACTACATGATAATTTCATGTATGGCTGTACTATAGTATATCCATCTCCATTTGGAATGCATTTACACCATTTCCAATTCTTTTCCCTAGCATAAACAGTCTTGTATATAAACCTTTATCTGTATTTTAGATCATTTCCTTGGGATAGTTTTTCAGAATTAGAATTACTTTTTCAAAGGATGTGATCCATTTTACAGATTTAAGTGTGTGTGTGTGTATTAAATATATATGTGTGTATATATATTTTTCTTTTTCAAAAGCAAAACCTTATTCTACTTATACTATCATATCGTATAAGACTGCCATGTTATTATACCCTGGACAAGGTAGGGCAGCCAAAACAGTTGCTAATAGGTTAATCATAGAGATACTATTGTGATCACATGCATTTCTTTGATTATTATTAAGAATGATTTTTAGACATTTTATTATCCATTCTTATTTTGGAGTGGGATTAACTATCCGTATTCTTTGTTCACTTATTGGTATCATCTCCTGCTTTTAGTTGGTCTTGTGGGCTTTAGATGTAAAGGATAGTAACTCTTTGTTGTATTTGTTACAAACTTTTTTTTCCAGTTTTTTTTTATTATGTCGTATTAGTCTATATACCTGCATTTTCAAGTTTTATCTAGTCAAGCAGCAATCCTGTTTTTCTTTTATGGTTTTTAAAAATTCTTTTTAAACTTAGAAATACTACTTCTCATTCAGAAGTTTGGATAGATTTTACTTTCTGGTATATTTTAGTTTTCTTTATTTTTCCTTTTTTTCTTCCTCCTGTCTCCCCTTCCCTTTTCTTTTTCCTCTTCAGTAATTTTTTCTTCCTGGACAGCTACTTTTTAACCTGTATATAATTGCTTTGTTGGGGTGGGAGGAAAGGAGAGGGTCCAGACTAATATTTCAGCAGGGACTGAGTAGCATACATATTATACACATAATTGTTACATTTCTCTAGAGCTCTGCGTTAGTGAGTTAAGAAACCAAGAAATCATGTTTGAGCCTCTGGCCCAACCCCTCCCCTATACCCATTCAAGTCTGTTGGCGATTTTTATCTCTTGAGTATCTCTGTTGCTGTAATAACATCTTGTCTGTTCTCCTTGACTCCTGCTTTGCCCTTTCTGATATATTTCACATCACTGCCGTATGTGATTATATTATTCCCCAGCTTAAAACCCATCTCTACCTCCCCAATTTCATTCGGGCCTGACATATGAAGTTCTTCAGCAAGAGGCCTGGCCTGACTGTCTCTTTGAACTCCTCTTTCAGCACTGGGACCCTAACTTCACTAAATGCCATGATGTTCCTCTAATACTTGCTTACTTCTACATCTTTGCAAATAGCTTTCCTTCTGCCACTTCTGTTTTGTGTGTGTGTGTTTGTGTGTGTGTGTGTATTTTAGATATATATACATATAAGTTTACATATAAATATAATTTTAAAAATACATATTTAAATATATTTAATGTAAATATATATTATATATTTTAAATATATTAAAAATGTATATAAATATGCACATGTTTTTATATATCCAAATATAGATAAAATATATTTTTATATTCTCCCCATCTCTTATAACATGACTAACTTTTGCTTGTCCTTTAAGACTCAGCTCAAGCGTTAGCTCCTCTGATAAAGCTTCCCTGACTGTTCAGGTCCCTCCCCACCAGTCTGAATCAGATGCCTTTTATAGGTGCTTTCATAATATCTTTTGTCTGCCTCTGTATTACAGAATTTATGATATTGTTATTGTTTGTTTACTGTCTGATTTCTCCATTATAGTGTGAAATACTTGAGAGCTTTTAAAGTGACTTTCATATTTGTATTTCCAGTAGCTGGGACAGAATCTAGTGCATGATAGGTATTCATTTATATATTTTGTTGAATGAATGAATACAAGTTATATTAGTGATACTTTGTTGTTTATTTCTGCATAAAGTTTTTGTAATTTATAAATCATATTGCCACAGTTTTTTCCCCTAAAAAACCACTGTTTCAAAAGGTATAAACCTAAAGGGTAGAATCTCAACTCTAGTTAATTTCACAGTTGATTCTGTGAGATAATGATGGATTTTCCTGCCTCCATCTCAGTATGGTAATTGCCAACTAGAATTTAGATTAACTACTGACACATCTCTTCGAGTCCTTGAAACTTGCACAAACTGTACATTCGTTTAGGGCTTTTATTCTCTGTGGAGTTCACTCAGGACTGGTTGCTAGGCAACCAGGGCTAGATGCTACATGTAATATGCACCAACTGATGTTGCTTTTTTATTATTATTAAACCAAATGGTTTCTCATTTTATTACCATGCCAGAGACATCTGTATGTAGGGAGGCAGCTGATGTGCATAGTTTGACACTTCCTGTTCTACAAAGTAACCTTGTGATATTCCTTTCAAGCATATTGAATTGTCTCTTTTGGCTGCCTAGATGTAATGTTTTTCTTCTGTTTTCCTTTTGCTTAGGCCAAAATAGGAAAGAATATTGTTTGGTTTGAGAGATTCTAGTGATAATCTTGTTAGGAAAAATCATCATTGATTTGCATGAACTGTAATTTAAATGTTACTTAGAGGTGGATGGACATTAGTAGGTTGAGACTGAGATCATTATCAGGTCTCATTTTGTTTAGTGCCCCTAATGATGAAAGAGGAATGATGAGTAGCATTTTAATTAAATTTGTCAATAAAACTAATTTGGAAGATGATACAAATACCTGTAAAAATTGAAATAGCTCAGCCATAGTTCTGACTAAAAGAATAAAAAAATTGAAATAGCAATACAGAGAAATTCTCAAACAATTTTACAGGACTTCCATTCTCAGATACTTAGCATAACACTTTGCCAACCTAATAATCTAGAATATTGCTTAACCATATATATTATTTTGAGAATGCAGAAGTGATGTGTCCAGGTTTTCTTAGTTGAACCCAGTTCTCTGGTTAAAAGTTAAATTAAGCACAGAAAGACATTTTGCTTCAGTATCTTCTGGCAGTACACGTTTATTTTTATTCATTAGTAGCATCCATCCACTCATCAGTTACTGACTACCAATTATGTGCCTGGAATAAAAAATAAGACACAGTCTCTGTTCTCAAAGAGTTAACAGGTTTGATTTCATTTGAGAGGCGTTTGAACAAATTACAAAATTTGTAAACTTTCAATCAGAATTAAACACAAAATACATATTTTATTGAACTGTCTCCCACATGGAATTATTTCCTTAAATAATGAGGCCATGATTTACTTGTTTTGGTTTCCATACATTCTAGCACAGTAGTGGCTCTCAGTGGGTGCTCAGATTAGACTGAACTTTAATCTCACTTGGGGAATGATGTTCCATTAACTAAGAAGGAGAAAAAAGGAAAGAAGACAAGGGGATTAGGGAATGAATATGGTTGCTTAGATGGTTTCTGTAGTTTCAGCAATTTTAAGCTTGAGATGCCTGTGGGACAAATGTGAGGAATGTTTAGTAAGTAGTAGAAGAGTGAGATTTATACTACGGAGACATTTGCTAATCATCACTGTAGAGGCGGTGGTTAAAATCAGGAGAATGGTTGAAATCACTTAGGGAGAGAGTATAGAGACACAAAAAAAGGGGAAATGGCCCTGAATGGAACCCACAGAATATCAGTGTTTAAGTGACTTGTGATGGGCAGTGAGGGACGTGGGGGATGAGTTAAAAGAGAAACCAGTAAAAAAAAATACCAGGGAGGAATCTTGAATGAAAAAGGAACACAACAAAAGGATAGTGACATCAAAGATGCTAAGGGAAAGATTTCAAAAAGGAATGGTAAACACTGTAAAATGCACTAGGGAATCGGGTCAGAACTACACAATGCCAGTTGGATTAGGCATTGGAGTGCCACTGGAGGCTTAGCCTCAACATTGTAATGGTAGGGGTGCGATTCTGTGTCCTGTGAGGTGTCGAGAAATACATGAGAAATGAGGCTGCGGAGATACAGTGAGTATGGGCTACTCTTGATAGAACTTAATTCTAAGGGCAGGGAAGGAAAGAAGACTTCATCCATGAGCTTCATGGTTCAAGAATGTGTTTTATTTTTACTTAAGATTGGAAAGATGAGCATATTTACAAGTTAAGGGGGAAATGAGGACTATGGGAATAAAAGGGAATAATGGAAGGAGCAAGGGTAGAAGGGTAGGAGGCGATGGGACCAAGAAATCACTGGTTGGAGTTTACAAAGTACTTTCCAACAGAACAACCCAGTGAGGGTGGTACATGGTCGTTTATGATTACCCCTATTTCAGATGTTGGCGATGGAACCTCAGGAATTTCTTGTTAGGAAAATCTGATTTTTCTAATGAAAAATACTGCCCTTCCCTCCTCTCAAAAGAGATGGATGAATTATTTCATAAGACCTTACAATTTTTCAAAATTGATACTAGGAACTCAATTGGAAGAAATAAACTTCCTTGGACTTACAAAAGAATGTAAAATTCCAGAATGCTAGAGAGAATTTGTGTAAATCATCATTTCTGCTTTCCTCAAATCTCATATCATTAGATATGTTACGTAGTGAGCCTACATCTCATTGTGACTTTCCTGTTATCCTCATGGTTATAAGTCATTGTGTTTTCCAGAGTGAATTATATAGTGTACTGAAATTTTAGTCTGGAGATGTATAAAGGTCTTGGGATATGTTCTATCAATGGAAGTTTACTATAAATAAGTACCTTTACTATTCTAATGATGGTACTCATGGGATAATATTTATAAAATGATATTAGGCTAGCAAGGGTATATGTTAAAGATTATTATTTCTATTTTTTATCTCACTTATAAATGTAAAGTATAAATAGGTGAGACTAGATAGGAAAACTTGCAGCCCATATTCTACATGTGATAACGTGATAACTTTAATTGTGTAACTAAGATTGTTTTTTCTCTTAAAAATAATGCTTGTCTCTCCACAGTGTATGCTTCTTCCTCCCTCATCCCTTCACTTCAACATATGAAGTGAAAGGGGGATAGCATATTATAAATCCCTTTAATAGTTGCTCTTATTTAATGTTTTGTCCTTAATTAAAGAATAACATGTATTTGTTATACTTTTTCTCCTCATTTTATTAGCATGTTTCAGCACAATTAGAAATCAACTAAAGGTAAAACAAGCTAGCAAAGAGAAGTATTACTTACAGTAAATACTTAAGACTGTATCACATGGATTAACTCATAATGCTTCCTGAATTTGTAAGCAGCTGTTTATAATGACCTTTATTTTAAAATCATCTAAAATCTTGTAAGCATTTTCCTTCAGTTGGTATTATTATAGGCTACTTTTGTAAAATTCCTTTTCCTAAAGCAGTACATTTCATTAATATGTGCATGTTTCTATTTATCCCTCTAAAGAATATACTGTCACAAATTTTGTATCAGACATGCAACCTCTGTAAGGAAACTTTTCCTAATATCCATAGTCGTACAGTTCTCAGTGTTTTTAAATTAGCACTCATTTTGAAATTAGAAAATTGTGTGGGCATTCATGTGTCTATTGTGGTAAATATGAAAATAAATGCTAGAAAATGGTTTAGTGGATAGGGGCTTCCATCAAGTGAGGGCTGAAATGAAGGCCTCATTAGCATGGGCCACATGCTTCGATTGTTTGTTAGCTCTGTCCTCGTCACCTGTTTCCAGCCTCTGGCACTGTTTATTTCCTTCTCATGCAGCAGCACAAGCTTTTAGTTCAGTGATTATTGTGAAGGTTTTCCAGGTGCCGAGTAAGATATTAGTAAATTAGAATATGTTATTTTCCACTATTTATCGACTTCGAATTATCATTTTTTTCATGTCTGTATGGAAAGTATTCATGACTTCTTAGAGATATACTTGTCGAGAGTCAGCATTTTGTTACAATCAGCCCATTGTGTCAAGGGCACTATTATATAATAGATACTCTGATTATATGCAAAGGAGCTATTAGCTGTGGTCCCTTAATTCAAGAAGTTTATTTTTTCACAGAGAAAGAGGACCAAAATTTATAAACACATACCCACCCACACACACTCCCAAGGCTGCACTGGATTATTTGCTGCAGCTTAGTAAAGTGGTAGCCAAGAGAAAGTCTTATGAGAGACAGTATCTGCATGTGGATTATGTTACAAATTTAATCTTATTTAATGTTTTTGGTAAAATATATAATCACAACATATAAAATTTGGAAGAAAAAAAGAAATCCTACCTCCCTAAGTTTTTTTTTTTTTTTCTTTTTCTTTTTTGTGCTACATGGGCCAGGAGTCAAATCCAGGCCTTCTGCATGGCAGGGAAGAATTCTACCACTGAACCATGCATGCACCTGCCAAGCTTTTGTTGTAATCTGTATGCACATTTTTATGTAATTATAATTAAAGTGGTCAAACTTCCTAAAAATTCTTTCACTTAATAAGTCATACTTATATAAGATAGTAGAAAATTGATTTTCATGACTCTAATTTTAAGTGTCTGTATCATATTCAATCAAGGGTAGATATATCTAGTTTTACTTAACCATTCCCATTTGATTGGATATTTAGACTTTTTTGGTTGAATAAACTTGTGAATAAAAATTGTAGAATGTAAGCAGTTTTTATAAAATCAGGCAAAGTAAACTGGGGAAAAGAAATGCTATAATAACTTTACGAAGAAAGAATTGCAGCATAGATGTCTTCCAGCAGATGGAGATAAGAACAAAGAACAGCAGCAAACTAGGTGGTGTATAGTTTTGAAGATATAGGAGTGTTCATTAGTCTAAAGTTGTCATGTTGCCCAGGTGAGGAAGTGGCAGAGTTCTTAACAGGTAAACCAGTGACTTGGAAAAAGTCGAATTCAGGAAGCTGAATTTTAAAACCTTGTTAGTGTGTCTAGATTAGAACCTTTATAGCCATCTTATCAAACTGTCCTTTATAATTTAAAATATCACACACACATGGTAATATATCTGTGTGTAAGTATAATAAATACAGGTGTGTATAAATATCCTTGGTATTTAGAAATGACACTAGCATTTTGTATATAGGTAAAATAAAAGTGGTGAGTGTATTAGTTTTCTCTTGCAGCCATAACAACCATAAATTTAGTGGATTAAAACAATGGCCATTTATTATCTCACAGTTCTACAGGTTAGAAATCTGACATGGGTCTCATCAGGCCAAAATCAAGGTGTCAGCAGGGGTTGTGTTCCTTATAACAGGCTCTGGGGAAGAATCTGCTTCCAAGCTTATTTATGTTATTGGCCAAATTTAGTTCTATGCAGTTGTATGACGGGGATCCTCTTTTTCGTGCTGGCTGTCAGCTGGGGCCTGGTCTTTGTTCCTGAAGCTGCCTACATTCCTTCTCATGCTTTCTATGAGCTCCTAGAGGCCTCTGTGGTCCCTGTGCATGGGACCCATCTCAGAGCCTTCCCATTCTTCGCATATCTCTAACTTCTGCTGCTGCTTCACTCTGCCTCCAACCTGAGAAAAATTTCTGCTATTAAGGGCCCATGGTATTTGATCAGACCACAGAGATATCCAGGATAATGTCTTCATTAATTAATGCCTTAACCTTAATTATATGTGCGAAGCCCCTTTTACCATGTAACCTAATGTATCGTAGGTTCCAGGGATTAGAGTATGGGCATACTCTTGGAGGGCCATCAATTTAGCCTGTCACAGTGGGGCTTTTCTTTGGGGGTGGGAGTGAAGGGTGAAAACAGTTTTTCTGCATCACTTTTCATCAGTTTTACAAGTAATTCATCCCTCTTAATTTATGCAGAATACTAAAGTTTCCTGGGATTTTGTAGTTAATTTACTTGGCTAGCTTAACATGTCTTCAAGTTGGAAAAAGGGTTAAAAAATGATTTCTTAACAGCCGTATAAATAAGTTACTGATTTTCTTTTTAATGATAGAGAAAGAAGATAGAAAAATCTTTCCTGTCTCATCAACCAGCTACCTAACCAGGGCAAATATGTATCTTTGTCAATAGTAGACTTTGTAATGTGGTTGTACATAGTGGCTGTGACTTATGGCAGTACTTTGTGTGACAGCTATTTAGTAATACATGCTCATACACCTTTTAGTATTCTAAGAGTTTGTTTTATTTATTGTTTATCGAACATATTAAGGGAACTCTCACTAGGTGCCTGGCATGGTGTTAGGCTCTAGGGATATGTATTTCTGCCTTTTTAGGACTTAATACTTATTAGAAAAAAAAGAATTTTAAAGTAATTACAATAAATCGTGATGACTGGTGGCATAGTGGAGATACGTGAGTCTATGGGAGCACACAGCATTATGGAAATAACAAAACTTTGCATGTCACAGTGCTCTTGTAGCTTAGCCCCAACTAGACATTTTAATTTCTTTTAGCCCTGTGACTCCAAGGTTTCTTAGGAATTGTTAATGCTGGTGGTCTTCCTAGAAAGCAAAATTTATGATTTCTTATGATTTTCTGCAGCTATGAAATTTCCTGTTCACTCATTGGGTTTCTTTAAAACATTGATTGCCTTCTAGTTAAGTAATAAAGAAAATTAGTTGTTTTACACTGTGTTAGTCACAAAGCACTAACAAAATACAAAATGATAATAATGTTATGGGAAATAACTTTCTTAAAAAGCTAGAGAAAGCATTGTAATATCACATTGTTACTGTGCTATATTAGCAACTAAAAAGAACCTTGTTAAGTGCTATGTAATAGAACCTTCTGTGCTGATGGAAATGTTCTGTCCTTATGCTATTTAATCCAGTAGCCAATATAGCTGTTGACTGCTTGAAACATGGCTAGTGTGACTGAAAAACTGAATTCTAAATTTCAATATAAGTAATGGTTACTGTATTGGACAGTGTAGTTTCATATCACATTCGAAATACATTTAAATAATTATATATTTTTTAAAAAATCATAATACTGGGGCCTAGAGTTCCAAATCTGGTACCCCTGGAAAAGCTGTACCTGCAGAGTTGTTATAAGAAAATGTGGCTACTGAGGGACATGAGGCTCCTAAGTCGGGACTCTCTCATACCTGCTGGTGTGGAATTTGCCTCTTTGCACCTGAGCTGCCCATCTGTGCAGGACTGTAGCAAGGACTCCATAGAAGAGAAATACTTGAAACTGCCTAGGAAGCTGTGATTCCTGTCCTGGATCTTTTTGAGTACACTGCTTAAAAAGTAGACTGATGCCATAGTGGCCTATGGAAGGCTTGTGAGTCTAAATGTTTAGTTAACCTAAGAACACCCCCTGGCATTCCAGAACCGATTAACCTTTATTCACTCAGAGTAATAACAAAACAAAATATGATAAATTGGGCTGAGGAAAGACAGATCACCAAGTCTCACCAAAAGTTTAATGCCCTCTCTGTTTGTTTCTAATTGCTACTTAGAAAGTAGTGCTCTAAAAGATAATAAAAGTTGAATTAGAAAAGCCCACTTTTAATAGAGCTATCTTGGTTCTTGTCTTACTGCATACATACAATCCAAAGGTGGCTACTAGGAACATCCATCAAATGCGTATAGCAAGCAGTGTGTCTTCTTAGACTGAGGTCTGTCCCTAATCACTCAATTTAAAGTCATCTCCCAAGTGCTTTATAATTTTATCTCACTATGTTTTCTTCATAGCAACACCACTGACTAAAATGCTCATTATTATTTATTCATTTGTTTGTTTGATGTTTATTTGCCCAGAATGTAAGCTCCATGAGAGCAAGGAATTTGTCCATCTTCTTTACTGCTATCTCTTTGTTACTTATAACAATGGCTAGCATTAATAGTACCAGTAAACATTTGAACGAATGAATAAATGAATGAATGGGTAAGTGAAGTGAATGATAGAAAACACTTTCAGTTGAAACATTTTACCTTTAATTCAGTTTCTCAAGGTGCTAAATGTCGAGACTGAATGAGATGGTAATTTGGACAAAAAGCTCATGGATTTTCTGTCATTTCCAAGGGAAAACTCTGATAAAGAAATGCTCCTTACCTTTGTAGAAGTTTAGTGCTGTTTTTGTCTTTTGTTGTGGGACATGGCATTCTTCATGGAATCAGGAACTAATCATGGAGGTCCAAGAGCGCTTTCTATTCCTCTGTATGATCTCAGAAGAGAAGACCCCCCACTCCCCGCCACACACATTTTTTTCTCCCATGACTTATTCAAATGTTGAAGACTTGTATTTTAAAAAGAACAAAATCAAGGCTATTATATACCTTACTCTTCCATGAAACGAAACCCTTAAACATTATAAGACATCGTCATTGGCTGTGTAAGACTAAAGGGGTATATGGGGAAGGTATGTAATGGGATTGCGGGACTGTGACTGTTATTAATAGTCCTCATTAGCGGTCCCTATCACCCCCTCTTATACCAAAACTCCCAAAACTGTATCCCTGCTCCCTTACTGTCCTGGGGAGCAAACGTGAGGGAGGAATCTTAGAGTGCCGTCAACATGTGATAGCCAATCTCAGAGGCATTCCACATTCTGTAAATTATTTGCGGGGGAGAGGGAACATGTTGTCCATCATTTTAATGTATTAATTCTGCTGGGTGTTTGAACTTTATTCCCTCAGACCCTCACATTTTCATTACTACCGTCTCAGGCATCCTTTCTTTACTGCAATCATTTGACTATCCTGCCCCCGAGCCAAAAATGAAACAGCTTCTATTAGGGTTCATTATATTACCATAATATACACTAAGAATATGGAAGAAAAGAATATAAAAAATTTACTCATTAAAATAGAGATATTTGTTGGGGGCCTTAAACGTATATGGTGAAAATACATACATAGGGCTGTAGTTTGAATATATATTATAGGGGTGTATGTATGTGTGTATATTAATATTTTAATTTTAAAATCAATTTTATTGAGGTATAACTTATATGCAAAGAAATCCACCCATTTTAAGGGTACAGTTTGATGACTTTTGACAAATGTAAGGTACAGCTGTTTTTGGTAGAAATACGAGATGCAGCTTTCAGTTCTCTTGTAGTTCATTGGATTGTTGAGGTTATAAATTAGAATAAATAGGAAAATAAGGGCCATCTGGGGAAAGATGAGGCCAACTTAAAGTCGCAGTTGGTACTATTTATAGTACTTACCCAATATGAAAAACCCATGTGGTCCTGATTTTTATGGCTATGTGGGCCTCTTGGAATCATACAGTTTCTCCCAGTTATACAGAAATATAGATCATTATATTGCATATCGTCTGATGATAGTTTTCTGGGGAGATTTTTTTTTAAACAAAATTGAGTAAAATTCATGCTTGTGGAAAAATAATTTACATTCAACCAATATAAACAGAATTTTATTGATTGTGTTCTCATTTGTAATAACTGCAGGGAAAATTACCTGGGCTACTATAAGTTGGATACCATTTACTAGGGATTTAGGTGGGGAAAAAAACTTCATTTCAATTTCAGTGGTGACAGCTGTTGAGTGAATTTTCCTGTGATATCCTTCACAGCAGGAAATGATATATTGTAACTTTAGCTCCCTTGATTTCCTACCTACCCAACAAATCCAAACTGCAGGGATTGTGCTTTCTAAATGTCTGAATGGCCTAGTTTATATAGACAGAGTATTTTTTTTTAATGTCCAAAGTGGGTAAAATTGTGATTGCAAAAATAGATATATGGGTAATGTACAGAAACATTTGTTTCCTCTTCCTGAAATTGTTTTTCCATTTGTGCCATGATTACACTTGGCTTTATGTGAAAAGGTTGTATTGGAACTTCGTATACTTTTATAGAATGATGTAGGAGATTATAGTTCATTTTGAAAGATGTATTAGCTTACTTTTTAATGGTCCAAATAAATATGTTTCCTTGATGCAGAGATCAGTTTTGATTACTTGTGGTGTTTTCTTTGCTGCTTTTTTATTTTATGCCAGTTTTAAAAATATGATAAACTATAGCCTGCCAGATAGAAAGGAGTAAATAGTGTTAACCTTTTTAGGTTTGAGAGCACTGGGAAATGCTTGACAAAGAAAGGAAATATGTTTTATATGTTATTGTTTTACGAACCTCAGAATCTCTATCTGTTGCTGGGCAGGGAGGGCAGAGAGGCACTCCCTGAGGGTGGGGGAGGAATTCTTTCCACGGTGGTTTAGCTGTAATCCATATTCACATCCTGCCTGGCATGGCTTCTTAGGAATGAGAGAAGAATGGACAGTTGCAATTAGGTGTTGAGGTGGGCCATGCAGCCTCAAAGATTCCCAAATAGAAATGTGTCATAGCTTTATTTGTCCCCAAAGAAACAATTCAGGTTACCTCCAAACTAATCAGAATTGAATATTGTTTCCCAAATAGTAATAATGGCAAAACATGGCTTACATTTAAAAACTTGATTCCCAAGTAAAGTGTTGTAAAAACAAGCACATTTACAGCAGACTCGAGGCACTTCCTTTAGTGTACCCAATTGCAGCTTATATTCTGTTTATGACTGACAGAGATTGATCTTAATTTGGCACATAGAAGTCAGGGTAGGTTGGTTGCCTATTCTACAGTTACACCTAGTGCTCTAGAGAATCATTTGATTGTCTCATGTCATTGTGTCCCCACCGTACAACAGTGTTGTCCAGTAGAATCATAATGAGAACAATAAATGTGAGCCACATGTGTAATTTAAAATTACTTAAGTGATATTAATTTTAATAGCATGTCTTATTTAACTCATATTCAAAATAGTTTAACATGTAATTGATATGAAAAATTATTAATGAAATATTTTACATTATTTTTTCATACTGAGTCTTTGAAATCCAGGGTGTACTTTGTACTTACTGAACATCTCACTTTAGGCTAAGCTACGTTTCAAGTGCTCACTAGTCACATTTGGCTAGTGGATCCTACACTGAACAGTGCCACTCTACAAAATTGGAGTCCATTTAAATCTCCAGTGTTTAAGGTTGAATTTTTGTACTTTGGGAAACTTCCTAAAGGTGTAAGTATAGGCTATAAGGATAGACTCATAAAACCTTCCAGATATCAGGTTATTCAAGGACATCAAAATTCTCCTACTTCAAAGTTAAATATTTTATGTGATAGTATAAAGAAGGTAAGAAAGAAATTATTTTTTTTCCTAGTATTCACAGGAAGAAATTGATGAATGTTAAGAATAGAGAAAAGCCATATCCAAAATGTCTAAGTGTAATAAATTTAGGCCTAGATGTTGATATTACAATTTTAGTGAAAAATACTGTGGTAAAATCTATGGACATTTCTTTTGATCCTCAACAATTCTTTGAGGGCAGTACTTTTGTGATCCCTTTTATAATCCCTGTGTTACCAGTGATTAAACTGAAAGCGATTAGGAGAGTGTTGCAAAGACATACAGATAGTGAGAGTATGCAAACCCAAGACTATTGGATTCTGAAACCTATGCTCTTAATCACTCTTCTCTGCTTACTCCCTTGTTCTTTTATGCCTCCATGATTGCCTTGGGCAAACTGGACTTGGAAAAATTATGCAAATGAAGAGTTGCCGCTAAACTGTTGCAACTATTCTACTAGTTTATCCTGTTTATTCTCTAAATTTTCACCTGTAGTCTGAAAAGGAGAAAATGATCCCAGATGTAATCACCCTGGAAAAGCTGACTTTTGCCCTCTCATTTTGTCAGTTATGCCCGTGTGGCATTGATGTCACAGTAGTGGAGCTCATGAATACCACTCTTGGAGCTGACCTGTGATGATCTATCTTCTGCTAAGGATCAGTGCCACAGCATGAAAATATTATTATTATTTTTTTTAACCAGCTAATCTTGTCTTGAGACTCACAAATCCACTTTCATGTAATTTTTGCTTTTTGTTTTCAACTCTCAGTTTCAACACTCAACAACAATTCCCTGTTGAGTACCTAAGTGGTCATATTGATATTCGTGGTGCATTGAACAGGACTTAAATTTCTGTTGTTTATACAAAGTACAGAAGTAGGGCTGCCTTTCACTTATAATTCACAGATCAGATGTGTGCAGATGTATCTGTTTCAGATTTATCTTTTTGTATATCCATGGTATTTTTATTCTGTGCATTAAATGTTTGTGTGACAGTGTTTTGGGAAAACTCCAGTTCATTGTGAATGTGTTCAATTCTACTTTCCTCTCTCAATCATCCCCCAATATTGGATTGATTTAATTGGATTTAAAAGTAGGGTCATTTAGAAATAAGTGGATGTTTTGAAAGTCTTGGATATTTTGAAAGTCTTACCTTCTTTCGGCTTATAAATTATTGAAACTCTGTTAGCTTTACAATTATCTGTTTACTGTGATTTTTAAGCTATATTGGAAAACTAGCTGTGCTTTTACCTTTTACAGTTTAATGAGCAAAATAACATGGGGCGGGGGAAGTTTCCTCAGATGCGACAGAGTTTTAATTAAGTCGTATGTAAGTTTATTGAAGAAATGCTACAAATAAAAAGATGCTTTTACATATTTTGTATATCATTAGATCTCTTATAGTAGATTAGATAATTTAGGACCATCACCTGAAAACAAAACAAAAAATAAGAACTAACACCAAATTACTTCTAAGGAAAGAGTTTTTTATACATGATTGCAAAATCCTGTTTTCTTAGAAAATGGTATTTTGCATCTGGTTAGGTTTTTAAAAACTTGACAAAAGCCTCAAATTTTCATTAAAATGGAGACTTGGCATGGTGTCATTACCAAAGGAAATAGGATGTGAAGTCTGTTTTTTATTTTAATGGTCTTTGTTTAGAGACCTACATCTCAGGACCTACCTAATTTCAGTTCTTTTCTCCCCCCTTGCCTTTGCTTGTCTTTTTGTCTAACCTAACCTCTTCATCCGTAAACTGCGATTTAGAAAAATTGCCTTGGCTTTGCTTTTCTCTCTCTGCTCGTCCATGCGATAGGGGCTAATTCTCCAGATCCTGAGAAAATAAGACTCTTATTCCAAAATGCCACCTCCTTATCACATGCTAACTTTAAAACCCCTTCAACAGCCTTAATCAACTAAAATCACATACTTTTATGAACCTGGTCAAAATTTCAGAATATTTTAATGCATACAGAATTGTTAATCTATGAATGGTAAAAATACTAAAAAACCAGGCCTTTGACTTTTTTTGTGATCATCACATCATACTTCTAAGCCTCCAAATTATTTTCTGACTACATTCTCTAATTCTTCCACTTTTACTCCCCAATTCCTAATTCCCACCGATTGTCATCTTGCCTTCATCCTAGGGAATTTTGTGACCCATTAAATGTTTTTTGGTTGCTGTATCCAAAAAAATGGTATTTGTGGCATTTCACTTTATTCTTTTATGAAAGGTTAGGAGTAGAAAAGCTTTTATGCCTATTGAATCTCCCTTGTTAAAAAAATGTACATAGGTCAGAGGATTTCTCAAAATAAAACTGATTATTTTAAAAGGGCAGAAAACAGTATTTTCTGCTGGATTTGCATGTGTTTATACACACACACATATCTTGAACCAATTAAAAATGTTTTTTGCTGTTAAAAATTAATATTACTATTTGTGTTTCCTCAGTATATTAATCACTAAGAAATGTTCATAAAATTGATCTTTTATTTAAATCTCAAAAATAAAAATATATTTTGACAATTTATTAATATAGCAGCTGCATTCATTTGGAAGTAGTGTGGTATAAAGTCGACACTGAGCTCTGAGTGTGGTGAAAAGATGCTTTACTTTTCCTCTGTCATGAATCTCCTTTAGAAACATCCCTTGATGCTTCTGAGTAAAAGCCAAGGGTCCAGTTTCCTGAGCTAATGGGAATTATTCTTAAAGATTTTTATTCTTTTATGGCAGCATTATTTGTTTCTTTCTCTTCTATCTTAATTCTTGAGCTTCTGTCAGTGTTTTCTTATTATGAGGAAAAACAGCCTGCCTGGAAACATTCTAATGACTTAAGAAATTTATAGTTTTATAATTTCTTTGAAAGTTTATTCCTGAATTGAAGTTTTACTGTTTAGCTCAATAGGTTTTATCTTGTGGAAAGTGTAATAGTATCTTGGAAGCATTCAGTCAATCAGGCTAGAAATTTATGTGTTATTCTTGACTCTTCTACCTCCTTCATCAAGGTGTATCCATTCTTCTCCAGAAAATCTGAATTCATCTTTTTCCTTCCTTTCTCCATCTGTTGCCAGTACTTTACTTCAGGCTCTGACTTTCTCTTGCCTGGATATAACATTGGCTGCAATATTCTTTCCCTTTCTAGTCGTTTCTCCACATTGCTTGCTTTCTCCAGTGTAAACCTGATTATGTTCTTGCCTCAAATCTTTTCATGGTTTTTCATTTCCTGGAGAGTGTGGGATACAAGGCTTCTTTCTCATGACCTACCTTTCTTGTGTTGTTTCTAACAATCCCTGCCCCCACCACACCACCTCAGTTACATCTATCCATAACTAGTTCAAATATGTATTAAATAGCTGTGATGTTTATTATCATCAACTTCTCTAACCAAGACATAAGTAAGCCCTTCTGATCATAGATGAATAGGGGAGAAATCCTATCCCTCATTCTGATGCTTAACATCTTCATTTCTAGCCTACTCCCCCTTTGCTACCCCCGCCCCATGGGTTCCATGCTTGCCAGCACTGGGCTGGTGGCCTTCTTCCTTTCTATTAACAATATTTTTAGAAGTTTGATGTCTGCGCAGTTTACTTATATTCTCTCTGTAGGTGTTTATATCTCATAAAGTCTTTGCATTAATCATTGCTACCGTTCTCTTGCTTTTTTACTTTTTTCCTTGGAATTTAGCCCTTTTGTATATTCTATCAACGCGTTGAGGAACAAGCATTTTATATTGTCATTCAGGTAAATGTGTGTGTCCTCTTTATATGCCTTCTCTTCATACTTAGTATACTATGTTAATCTGGGCCGAGAACAACTTTCTTATGGCATACCAATAATTTGGCTCCATTTACTAAATAGCTATAATCATGTTTATATATCATTTAATCATTTATAGAGGACTTTCATATTTGTTAATTTATTTGATCTGAACAATCCTGTTAGATCATTGAAATCACCACCTTCAATTTATAGAGTAAGAAGCAGAGGCTTATAAGGGTCAATGGCATGGCCTAGTACCTCCCAGCTGGGAGATGGCTCTTCTCCTGGATGGTGCTGTCTTCCTTACCATCCTATTATTTCTGTACTTACTGGTCAAGCCTGCAGTTGCTCTGTGTACTGGAATATGCATTACTGATTTTAATTAGCACTTTGAACAAATTATTTCATTTGATTTCCCCAGCATTCCTGTTAATTAGACAGGCCTGACATTATTAGTGCCATTTTACAAATGAGGATGGTGCACATCAGGGAGGTTAAGTGACTTGCCCCAGTTTGCAGAACTAGTGATTTGAAAAATAAAAAGCGAGAAGAGGTCTTCAGACTCCAACCTACTGCTATTCTCTTTGCTCCACGCTACCTCTTTGCTCTACTGTAAGACATACTGGAAAGTGAAATATGTTTTTATTCTTGGAATTCCACTGAAATAACTCTCTGGTTATGCTCTGTATCAAAGTGTAAAACATTAAAGTTAAATGGCAGCTGTTGGTTCAACTTTACATGAGTTTTGTATGCTATGGTTCTATGATTAATGGAATGTATAGAATCCAGTTATACATTATTAGAAATTTGTTGTTCGAGGGAAAAATAATACAGAGGCAAGGAGATCTGTTTCAGAACATGGGATTGTAGGGAAAAATAATAATTTTTTTTCTTCAGCCCCCATAGATTCTTAGTTGGAATGAACCTCAGTAACAAAAGATGGATTAACAAGAGAGTAACAAACAGAAGTTTATTAACATGTTGTATTAGTTCGTTTTCTGTTGCTTATAACTGAAGGCCAGAAACTGGGTAATTTATAAAGAAAAGGAACTTATGTCTTATAGTTATGGAGGCTGGAAATTGCAAGGTTGAGGGGGCATATCTGGTGAGAACCTTCTTGCTGGTGGGGATTCTGTGAAGAGTCCTCAGGCAGGGCAGGGGATCCCATGGCGAGGGGATTGAACATACTGACATGCCAGCTCAGCTCTCTCTTCTTCATCGTATGAAGCCACCAGTTCTCCTCCTATGGTAACTCATTAATTCATTAGCCCTTTAATCCATTAATCCATGAATAGATTAATCTGCTCAAGAGGACAGAGCCCTCATGATCCAATCATCCTTTAAAGGCCCCACTTCTCAATACCGCCACATTGGGGATTAAGTTTCAACTTAATGAATTTTGGAGGGGACAGATATTCAAATCATATATAGCACATGTGTATTTCACACATACATGGAAGACACCAGGAAATGAGTAGTTCTATATAGCACATGTGTATTTCACACATACATGGAAGACACCAGGAAATGAGTAGTTCTCAAAAGAGATAGCTTTAAATTCCAGTTTATATAGTGTCTTCAACTGAGACCAGTACATTTTTAGAGAAGTGACAAGACAAAGGAAAAGGACTTTGAGTCTCTGGGGGCAGCAACTTGTTGGAAGGCAAATAAATGGCAGATAAAGGCTAGTTATCGAAGCTTGTTCATGTTCCTCTGGCTTCATCTCCAGACAATAAGGGCCTGAAATTGTCTTCACTGATTAACCTTTGTTCTCCCTGGTGGAAGGGGGTAGGATCCCTTTTGTCTTTGCAAATCTATGTCTTTTAGGCAAATAGGAGAAGAGCAGAGCTTTCCTGAATCTGCTTCTTCTTAAATTACCTTCAGCTCAACACTCCTTCATATCTTGGAGTGGCATCTTCTGGTCTCCCTCAGTATCATTCTACTCATCCTGCTTTCAGAGTAATTCTCAGGCCCTAGCCCCTGCAAAGACTAGGAGAGGGGAAATGTGTATTTACTTCTTGCAGTCTCCTAGCTAGTAGCTTTAGCTTTAGCATCCCAAGATAGTACTGTAGTTTTGCCTCGTAATCTATAACCGTTGCTGATTATGGAAACATCATCCCCTCTACAGAGCATCTTGAGTGCATATGTGGTTCAGCAGGAAGAATCTGTACCAAGCAGGTAGAAAGTAGGAAGTCTGGAATTCTTTATGATTGAATGACACTTCACTCCAGGATTTCCCTTTAATTGTGCTATCTGTATAAATCTTGGTTTGATTGTGGTTGTCTATGTAATCTAGCATAGGTCGTTTTTTTGTTTTTTGGTGGTTTTTTTTTTTGCTTTGTACACCTGAATCTGTGTTCATGGAGTTGGCCATGGGTAGTGTGTTGTATCAAGGAGATGAAAAATTACAAAGGTGATGGCTTTAGGTAGTGTATACCAAGTTATGTTTTCTAATTATTTGTAAATAATACTACAGGAAAATTTATCATAGGGAAGATGATGACATGGTAGAGTGAAGAAACAGGAATTGGGAGTCAAGAGGTTTGAGTTCCCACTGCACTGCTGGCTTGCTTTCTGATCCTGAAAAGTTTCTACCTCCTCCGAGCCTCCATTTTTTTCATTTGTCAAATATAAAATAAAAACGCTCTCTCAGGGTGGTTATGAGGATCTAATTGGAGGCTATAGATGAAGACTGTTTGCACACTGTAAAGTACTATTCAGATACAGTAAATAGTGATTACTGTATGTCAAGTTCTTTAACAAAAATGATTTCAATTCAGACCTCCTATCAACACTGCAAAGCAGGCATTTTATCTCCATTTGACAGATAAGGAACCTGAGATACAGAGTCCAAGTAACTTGCTCAGGGACCCACTACTGTTAAGTGATAGTTTCTGATTTAAGTTCCATTTTGTTTTTGCTATGTTGCCATGCTATTAATAAAAGGATTAAATAGTAGAGGTTGGAACTTTAACAACAATTTGGATTATGCTTCTAAGAAATAGAGGTGCCTGAGACTGGGAATCAGGAGATCCAGACTGTCACTGTGTTTTTGTATTATTTTGGGGTCAGTTACTTAAATGTATTTAATGGAATATTAAATACATTTAAAATACTTGGTTATGTTTCTGCTCAGGTTTATATATAAAATGTTTTCTTATTCTGACTTTAATCATTACCAGAATAAAAAACTCCTTTGAAGTGATCAAAAGTATTTTACAAATCCCATTTAATATTTTATTCTTTTTTTCTTTTTAGTAATTCCTACACTGGCCAAGATTACAGTACACAGGGAAATGTTGGAAAGATTTCTTTAGATCAGATTGATTCGGTAAGCATCGCATCCTTTTAAACTTAGAACTTTGTCAATGGAGGAAACACAAATTTTCTTCAACCAAAGATTTTTGGGTGAGGAGATGGGAGAGAATGTTATTTCATTGCTGATCCCACGTCCTGTACATACTGTTTTTTAAAATCATAGGAAAACCAAACTTAATCAGGAAGTTGTCTGTACTTTGATAAAAACAGAATTTAATCAATTATTCCAAAAGGGAATTCTTTTAAGTTATGATAGCTAAATGGAGTTTATGTGTTTATATTTAAATACCATATACATTTAATAAAGGAGAAATGGAAAATACTAAGGGTTTTAGTTGATAGGGCTGTCATAACAAAATACCACAGACTGGTGGCTTAAACAACAGAATTTTATTTTCTCACAGTCTGGAAGCTAGAAATCCAAGATCATTGTGACAGCAGTTTGATTTCTTCTGGGGCCATTTTTCTTGTCTTACAGATGGCTGCCTTCTTGTTCTGTCCTCATATGGTTTTTCCACCAATTGCATACATCCTTGTTGTTTCTTCCTCTTCTTATAAGGTCATTGGTCACATTGAAGTAGGGCCTTACCCCAGTGGCCTCATTTAACCTCCATTCCCTTTTTAAAGGCCCTATCTCCATATGGAGGTACTGGGGTTTAGGACTCAAACATACAAATTTGGGGGAGATACAGTGTGTCTCATAATACGAAATATAGGCTACCATCTTTGGGTTGCCACTAGATTAATAAACACAGCTTATTTCAGCTTAATTTTAATTTGTGATTCCATAGCAGAGTGGAAGAGTAGTGTACTGTGCTATACTTTAATTTATAGAATTTCTACCCCCGCATGATGTGTGTTTATAAGAATAACTGGAGGTTAATGCTGTTCCTAGTTCTAGCTAGATATTTCCCCATTCACAAGCTAGTGTGAACTTGGTTGGATATTGTGGGAGTACATAGAAGTGCAATCATTAATTCATTTAGTGAATATATATTGAGCCTATCAATTATGTACCAGCCACTGTGCTGTGGATACAGAGGTAAGGAAAACAAAAAATGTCCCTACCTTCGTGAATCTTACTTAGGGGAGAGAGACAATATAGTAAATAATAAATGAGCTAAATAATGCTGAATTACAATAAGTGTTATGATCATGATCCTATTGGGGGTCTGTGCCTGAGACCCTGTGCTAAGTAATACAGATGTATTTTTATTTGGACTGTTTCCTAATTCTGTATCTATATTGCCTGATCTTAACAACATGTCATTTGCATATCCCTTGATATTTGCATCTCTTCTCCAAATGTTTTCTTTAGATTTTTCTTCTAACTGAAATCTGGCTCCCTCAACAGTATTTTGCCTGTGGTCCTCTCCAAGTAGAGGCTGCTTCCCTCCCTCATATTCTTTGTAGGTATGGGATAACTGTCTTGCTTGGTCCAAATTACAACTTCCAAACCATTTCTCTGCCTTCTATTAAAGCACCAGCTCCTTTAAAGCCCCTGTGATCATATTATACCACCTGATACCTTCCTTCTTGCTGCTACCTCCCATACCCTTATTTATTGATGATTTTAGCACCCACCTAATGGTCTTTTGTACTAACAGTACTCCTGTTATTGTTCTTGGCCTCTGCAAGATCCATGTTGATAATTCACCCTGTCTCCTGGGCTTATAATTCTTTCGTTTGCTTAATTTCCACAATCACTTTTCTATCTCATTATGGCCAACCCTGTACCCTATCTTTTTTATTTCTATTATTTGGACTACTGCCAAAGCCTCAGGAGTATTCTTCCTGCTTCCGTTCTTGTTTTCATAATAGTCTTTTCACTACATAACAGCCAGAGTTCTTTTTGTTTATCAGATCATATTGGTCTTCTGGTCAAAATCTTTAGTGGGTTTCCATGATATTTAGACAAAAATCCAAACTCATTTTATGGCCTATAAAGCCATATGTGCTCATCATTTCAATTTTGTCTTCTGCTCCATTCTGGCTCACTCACTGTGCTCTAGCCACATGGACCTTATGCTGTCTCTTAGCATATCAAGTCCATTCCTTCTCAGGATCTCTGTTTTCATTTTCTTTATATGACCAGTACTCCTGGATCTTCATTTGACTTAAGATATATGTCTTAGCTGAAATGCCATCTTCTCAGAGTGGCTTCACTGGCCCAAATTCAAGTACCTCTTTTCTAGTCATACTTGATTCCATTCCTCTATTTTTTTTTTTTTCCAGTGAGTTGGTATCAGATGTTACCTTTTTTATATCTGTGTTCATTGTCCATCTCCTCCCATAAGAATGTAAGCTCTTTGAGGACAGGGTTTTTGATTCCTTTGTTCACTGCTAGTTCACCAGGACTACACACATAGTAAGTGTTTAATACATATTTTGTGATTGAATGAGTAGAAAGTAACCAAGGGATGTGCCAAAGAGAGTTGAAGTTGAATTGAGTCTTGAAGAATGGCTCAACTTTGGCTAAATGGCGTGGGAGTGGGAAAGGTGCACCAGGCAGGGCCAGCAAAATGAGAAAAATGAGAAGGTGCAAAACATGACTATGTGTTTATGGGATAGTGAATAACCCAGCTGACTGGAGTGGAGGAGTCATGTTACAGTAACAAACTGGGCTTTTCCCCACTCCCTGTCACAGTGCTTCCATCACACCTGATTTAGGCCCTTGTTGGAGCCCTCATGGTGTCACTTACTATGTATTTAACTTATGTAATAGTGAATATAATAATTGCTTGTCTTTTCCCTTTATTTAACTGTATCAAAGGAAAAAATTATGTCTTATCATCTTGTTTTCCAAAAGACCCAATAAATATTTGTTCTGTTATGTATAATTGAAAAGTAGTTATTAGATATAGAGAGAACCTTGCATAATCATAGTAAGGGTTTGATCATTCATTGATTTGTTCAGATTAGAATCACATTTAAGAAGACATAATCAGGTAACAGTATGAAGGAACAAATGGTCAGGTGAAGATGAGCTGGAAAGCTTTCTAGTAGTCTTGCCAAGGGAGGATGTAGATCTGAATGAACTAGGTAGGGATGGAAAAATTTAGAACAGAAACTGGATGGTCACTAGAGGGAGCAGCAAAGTCGAGGAAAGTAAGATACACTGTTTTCTTATAGACAAAGTGAATTTGCCAAGGAATATGTGACACAGTGAGAATTTAAATCTTAGGAGGAGAAGATTTAAGGAAGTCCTGAGAGAATACATTTGAGACCATAAATGAAAAAGTTGAATTAAAAGTGGGCAATGATATTTCATTTTTGACACTAAGGGAAAGACCTGTATTGCTTTTTCTTTTAACTATTGATTTCTTTAACACATTTATTTGAATTTTCCTTTTGAGAACAATTTCTCCTATTTTTGTGTTCTCCTTTGTATTTGAGATATCTTAAAAGTTCATCTGCTACTAATCAATTGTACTTCTGGACATTTATCTCAGGGAAATGGAATCTTATGTTCCCGTAAAAACCTCTTCTAGAATGTTCATAACAACTTTATTTGAAATAGCCCCAAACTGTAAACAGCTCAAGTTCTTCAGTGAGTGAATGGTTAAACAATCTGTGGTATAAAAAAAAGAAATGAACTTAGATAGAACAATTTAGATGAAGCTTGAGGAAATCACGCTGAGTAAAAAAAGCTAGTCACAAAGCATTACATACTATATGATTCTATTATGTACTACTCTTGAAATGGCAAAATTATAGAGATGAAAAACAGATGAGTGGTTGCCAATGGTTAGGGAACTGAGGGAGGGCAGGGTGCAGAAGGTAGGTGGGGGTGGTTATAAAAGGGAAACATGAGGAATCCTTGTGGTGATGGAATAGTTCTGCATCTTGACTGGTGGTGGATGAAGGAACTTATACATGTGATAAAATTGCATAAAGTTAAACACTCAAGAGATAAGTGCGTGAGTACAAACAAAGGAAATTCAAATAAGACCAGGGGATTGTATCAATGTCAATATCCTGTTTGCGATAATGTACTATAGTTTTGTAAGATTTTATCTTTGAGGCGAATTGGGTATATGATATCTCTTTGTATTATTTTTTATAACTGCATGTGAATCTACAGTTATCCCCAGAGAAAAAGTTTAATTAAAAATTGTTTAAAAAAGAAAAGGTGAAATAAATTTAAATATGTTATTTAGCCCAAAGTATTCAAAATATTATCATGTTATACATGTAACCAATATAAAAATATTAATAAGAAATAGCTCACACAGTAATCACCGTAGTGTAGTATTACTTTCTCACAGTTTTTATTTCAATTAGACTGAATTTGCAATCACAACAAATATTATAGAGGCCCTCGTGAGTCTTCCACATAACTAAAAACTGTTTTTTCTTGTAGCTTTCTACCAAATCCTTCCCACCTTGCATGCGTCAGTTACATAAAGCCTTGCGGGAAAATCACCATCTTCGTCATGGAGGCCGAATGCAGTATGGCCTCTTTCTGAAAGGCATTGGTTTAACATTGGAGCAGGCACTGCAGTTCTGGAAGCAAGAATTTATCAGAGGAAAGATGGATCCAGACAAGGTAATTTTGAAACATCAGAGTGATAACTTAAATTTTAATTTGGTCTGAAAACCAAAGTCTTGTTTTTTTTGAATATGCTCTCTGAAATGTAGTTGAAAATTCTAAAAGATAAATGTGTGTACGATTTAGTTTAGGTAGAAAGAAACTCATGCATTAATCTCATATGTCCTGAACAAACGACTGGAAAAGGAGTCTTCGTCTTTGTAGGTATACTGCTAGTAGTAATTATAAGACTGAAATGCTTTCGGAGTTACATTTCTATAGAAATGTATATGTATTTGTATATGCACATGTATATACATATATACCTAATGATGTTTTAAGGTCTAGGAGATATTGTGAACAGATAAAGTGAAAAGAATTTAAAATATTTTCTATTATGCAGAATCTTTCATAGGACATTTTTAGATAGATAATAATCACATTAACCTGAGCAACTGCTTTAAAACGTATCCTTAGTACTCAGATTCCCAATCCTACTCCTTATTTTTTTTTAAATAGTGTTAGCTAAAAACATTTTATTTGAAAATATAGTGTCTTGCCCCTTCTATGCCATGGCACTGTGGTATAAAGTAAATTTGTTACTGTTTATTTCTTGGCTTATTTCTTCTTAAATAGAAAGGTAAACTAGAACAAATAATATTTACCAAATAAATTTTATAACATTTTATTTTATGGCTTATATTATTTTGCTAGGGTTGCCATAACAAAATACCACAGACTGGTTGGCTTAAACAACAGAAGTTTATTTTCTCAACACTTCTGGAGGCTAGAAGTCCAAGATCAAGGTGTTGGCAGATTTCATTTCTCCTGAGGCCTGACTCCTTGGCTTGTAGAGGGCCTTCTTGCTCTGTCCTCACATGGCCTTTTTCTCTGTGTGCTTCCCTGTTGTCTTTTCCTTTTCTTTTCTTTTTCTTTTTTTAATTTGTTTTATTTTTTTTCCTTTTATTTCATCATATAATGGGGGTACAAATATTGT
>VBSM01000361.1:22600887-22637167 GCA_008086735.1 Cheirogaleus medius
ATCTGCCCGCCTCAGCCTCCCAGAGTGCTAGGATTACAGGCGTGAGCCACCGAGGTCTTTCTTATTAATCTACTGGTTCCCCCTCCCATGATAACCCATTAATCCATGAATTGACTAATCCATTCATGAGGGCAGAGCCCTCATAATCCAGTCACCTCTTAAAGACCCCACCTCTCAGTACTGCCACATTGGGGATTACATTTCAACATGAGTTTTGAAGGGGACAGATACTCAAATCATAGCACCCTTATAGAAATATAAATTATTTTTTGGCTTATCCAAAGTATAGGCATTGAAATTCTTTAGCTCTTATTTGTTCTTTCTGCTTTTGTTGGCAATTTGAGCATAACGTGTTATCCTTTGTCAATAACCTACACATATATTTGAACTCCTACTACATGCCTGGTACTAGTAAATACTAAATGAATATGTATAACAGTTTTTCAGCTGGTGTACTGCTAATGAATTTCCGATATACTCCAATATTGATCCCATAAACCCTTGGGGAAGCTAGGCTGGCTTGGGGTACTCAAAGCTAATTGCCTTCAACTGTGAGCAACTTCTTCCATTTATCCTACAATGCTTTCTATATATATATATGTATATATATATACATACACATATATATATATATCATTGTATATATGCTCGGTGACATGAAAAAGAACTGATGTAACGTACAGGCTTGGAGTCAGTTCAAATTTGGTTTCACTGTATACAAGTTGTGTGACCTTAGGCAAGTTGCCTGACATGTGTCCTCATCTATAAAATATGGATGATAATATATGTACATATGTAGATATGTCTCTTTATCCATCCATCCATTCATCCATCTACGTTTACAGATTCTGATGTATAGTAAGTGCTGTTCTTACTGTAGGTGTTCATGGGAAAGAGAGATTAGCTTGGCCTGGAGTAATCAGTAAAGTTTCCACAAGTAGAGTAAAATTTGTGCTGGCTCATTAAAGGATTTCATATAACCTAGAATGGTGAATAACTTTAAGGGCAAAGAAAGAAAATAGGGACTGAATTTCAGCACAGATATTTTGTTTTAGGAGATGTTCAAGGGATATGGCGTAATGGAATGGATTTCAGGCTGTTCTTGGGAGCTCTTGAGTTTCACAGCAAAGGGAGCAGGAATTGACAGGGGAGATTGAATTTTCTGGTTTCTGGCCTCCCTTTAACAAGTGTAATTGTATCCTCATCTACTTTCATGTGTTGGGAGTTCTGTGTAAGATTTCACTTAAAAGGAGGATTTTGCTACTTAAAAATGTTTAAAAAATACTCCTTTGGTTTATTTGTAGTATAGAATTTAAGAAAGTAGGAGATGATGAGTAAAGAGGACAGAGTTATTAGTGCCAGAATACAGTTGCTTTAAATGAACTTTGTCTTTTGTTAGGAGAAAACCATTAGTGAATTTTAAGCCAGGGAAGAAAATATAATTATATTTTCAGAAGACTAATATGGAAGTAATGTGAAGAATTCAAATGAGGAGAGACTAGAAATGGGATAAATAGACTAGGTTAGGTCTTGTTGTGATAGTGATAAGAACAAAGGGGAAAGGGTGGATTCAAAAAACGTTTTGAGGAATAATTTATAGGACAGCTTGAAGAAAGTATTAAATCTAACTCAAGTGGTCAGCCTAAGTAATAGAAAGGTTAGAAACTCCATTAGCACAAGCAATGAGCAGGGAGCTGAATTGTCTGGGATTGGAGTGGAGGTGAAATGGATCATGAATTTGGTCCCTCTTTGGTTCCAATGTTGAGGAATACCCACTGTTTAGAGCACAAATGTGGAGGAAACTCAAGTGAAAACAGAATTATTAGAAAAATTAGATAAGAGAGAAAACAGCAGTCTGGGTTCCTAGGCACTAATAAAGAGGAGAATTTCAAAAGTAGGAGGTAGTTGGTACTTTCAGAACTGAGAAAGGCATGGATATTGTTTTTAGGAAGGCATTTTTAAGAAAAGGACAGAACAGGAGCCAGATTTCCTAGTCTTACCACACAGACAAATGGAGGTAATGGGAACAGAGTATTTGTTCCAGAAGTTTGGGAAGTCAGGAAGGAAAGAAATAGTCACCCTCTATTAGGGTGACTGTGCCAAACAAAGATAGATCATTTTGGAGCTGGGATGGGCAGAAGCAGTGAAACTCATGGGAATGGAAGATGTGCTGGGAATACTTGAGGAAATGAGGACTGAGGAGATGGAAAGATAATTTTAAACATATATTTATCATGTAGTTATTATATGGTGTGATATACTATATATATAGTATTATATATACTCTTTGTCCTATACGATGTTCCCCAAGTATAGGGTCCATTTCTTTCTTACCATCATACACCCAGCACTTGACACAGTACCTGACAGGTTGTAGATGCTCAATAAAATTTGTTGAATGAATGAATGAATTGCATACAGTGTTTAGTCAGCATCCCTATTTCTCTGACACCTGACAGATATGTGAGAGATTATGAATTAGTGAAGGAATTTTTTAAAGGTAGAAGGAAGGGATGTGGGAAGCTGATGCCCACTGCCCAGTAGTCTTTCCAGTAAAGTAGGCAGGGAGATTGCTTGCCAGAAGGATTTGGTACAATAAGGGCTGAAGGAAAGTTGAAGAGAGTGTAGAATAACACCTTCCGTAAGTATGCTAAGGTGTTAACCAATGACAAATAAAAGGATCGCTAAGCTACACAGTGGTTACAGTTTGACCATTTCCTGAGTGCCTGGCATATGCCAGGCACTATAATTAATAGTTTACATACACCATCTTATGGAATTCTTAAAACAATCCTAGGAGATAAGCATTATTTATATCTAGTTTACTAATGAGAAAACAGTACTGGCCCATAAATCTGTAATTGGCTAAGTCAGCGCTTATTACATTGCTTTCTCTAGCAATGTCTATGGCCTTAGAGCAAAAGCAGAGAGGGTATAAGGTAAAGTTTATTCATGTTTAGGAGCTGGCAAAGCAAGCATGCTGGTTTAAATCCTTCTATGTTTCTTATTTAATTTAATCTCACACCCCCACCATGAGGTAAACATTATCCTCCTTTTATGGAGAGTTTAATGAGTTTTCCCCAGGCAGCAAAGGTTGTACATGATCAAACCTGGCTTAAGACCCAGGTCCGTTTTATTCCAAACCCTATACTTTTCCCGGTACTCTAAGGAGGAAGACTAGGCGTGTTGTTTAGCTGAACACTGATAAGATAACTGTGTGAACTTCAGAGGACGCAATTTAGAGGAAAGGTTTTCAGTTCTTGGGAATAATAGTAATGCCTGCTAACATGTTGCAAAGAATTAAGTATATATGTGAAATACTATGTAATACTATGAAATACTATGTAATTACTATGAAATACTATAAAGTATTAAACCAATATTAATTTTAAAATGTTGATAAATGGGTTATTCTGTAATCATTCACATTTTCTCAATATATTAATATTTATCAACCTGTTTACTTGTAGACACAATCCTTAGTTTACAGATTAGTTATGTTTTGGTTTTTCTTTCAAAGAAAACTTTGTTTTACTTGCATGTTCATGTTAGCAATATCCTAGGAAAATAATTTGTAATAAAATATAGTTTCTTGCAAAAGTAGTCTAATCTTAGTTATTATTGGTCTTGGGCAGCAATTTTAAAAGTACCCTTAATAGCTCTCAAGTCATCTAGAATATGTATTTTTAACTTTCATTGTAATAAAATTTCTGTTATATTCTCTCTACTAAATATTTTAATGTATAATAAAGATTTATGTATGTTAAGACTTTAACTCTTCTCTGCATGCCTTCCATGGCATTTAGAATACTAATTCGAGATTACACAGTATAAGAATTAATATTTAAACATTGACTTGAGCAGGTTGGACTTGCTTTCATGAATTGTCAAGAGACTAGCTGTTCAAATTTTCAATTAAATTATGTATTGAGTTAAGTCTATCATTAGAATAAAACAGGTGTTATTATCCTCCTCCTAACACTATTCTGCTAAAAATTAGCTTTAATAAATTTAATTACTTGTGGTCTTCTCTAAATACTTTTCAACTCTTAAATTATAGAAATAAGATAAAAAGTACAAGACTTCACCTTTAATCATTTGTTTATAAATGTCATTTTGCCGGTGATACCTTATAGATTATGCTGACATATTAAAATAACATTGTATCCAACATTTTAAAAGGTGGGTCAAATTTTTGTTACTAATATATGTGGTGCTCTTTGGGGAAAGTGGCAATAGAATAAGTATCTTCTTAAGAAGGTGCCAGTTTAAGATTTTAAGAGTATGTCTTAATTGGCCTGCCCTGGTGATAAACTGTCTCTGGATTAATTAGATATGCATAAGTTCCCAAATGGGTCAGGCTTCAGATACTAATGGCTTTTTTTTTTTTGAATATGTATTCATGTTAGAAATATCAGGAGCTTGAGTTGTGGGGAAGGTATATTCTTGGTTTTCTATAACATCCTATTGTTGTTATGGTCTGTCACCCTTCTTTTGCCTATAAATCTTTCTTGAATTTATTTTTTGTTTTTACTTTAAAAAAAATTACTTTGTACCATCTTTCCAGAAGTTTACTTCTGTATGAAGTAGGATTTTTTTTTTTAAATAACCAAACAGCTATTTTGCACTTGCCTATGTGCAGGTGCACTATGTACTGCATAGTAAGAGAATATAAGTTTCCACGGTTGTGGGAACTCAGAGAATAATTGTACTTTAATGGTGTGATTGTTGTATGCAACTCAGTCAAAAAGCAGGAATCCTAAGCAGGTGAAGGCTAGAAGGCTAAGCATTTACTTAAGGGAAAGCGTGGTTGATTACTGTTTGGTACTGGTAAGAATGTCAGCTTTTAAGTGAAGCAAGACTTTTAAGTGAGAATAGATTCAGAGAAGAATGACATACAGAAACTCTGATTAAATAAATTTCAGTGGTGAGGATGATATTAGTGAGGTACCCTAAGACATAGATTGCTTTTTGAATCTGATCCCTAGAATACGCTTTTTATTTTCTTTTATATTATCTCAGACACACCCAACCTAACCTGTCTTTTCCTAGTGGGCTATTTAAAGAGTGTGTTTGATTCATTCATTCATTCCACAAATATTTATTGAGTATCTATATGTCTCAGGTAGTCCTCTAGATACTAGAGGTATGGTGGTGAACAATATAGACAAAAATATCAATACTCTGGAGATTATATTCTGGTGGGGGAGAGACAATAAGCAAGTAAGAGAATTATATGCTATATTAGTTGGCGATAAGTGCCATGAAGAAAATTTTTGAGGGAGATGAAAGGGAATGCTGGGTTACCTGGGTGTGGTTTTAAATAGGGTAGTCAGGGAAGACTTAAAAACATGACATTTTAACCATAACTTGAGTTTTATACAAGAGCCCTAGGCTTGGCATTATTATTTATCATATCTTAGTGGGATATGAATAGTAGGTATCAGTGTTCACCATTTTGCAATGAAGAAAACTTGAAGCAAAGACAACTGTCCACATGTACCCAGAAATAACAGACACTGGATCTCCGAACTCTTTGTTATTGTAGTTTGGGTCTATGGAGCATGAGTTGCAATGCAGACAGATCCATCTAAAAAGTCATGGGTCCAGGGAAGGCCAGCAGGAGGCAGTGGAAGCACCATTAGAAGTTGAGGCGGATGGCCAGTCCTAAAGCTTGGGCAAATGTAGCTCAGATCAGGTGAGAAGCCATGGCTTGGTGGCCTATGTGTATACAAGGCCTACACTAAGCTTACTGTATCTCTGCTCTCAGAGATACCTTCCACCTTGAGAAAGACGGTTTCAGACCCTTCGTTTTGGAGAGATTATGGTTTAAAATGAGGTGCCAAGCTTTGTCTGTGACTTTAAGACTGATTAGGGCTGACTTTCTTGTTCCCAGGCCTTTGATCCCTGTAGCCTATAGGATGAGTAAAGCAAGATTGTCTTAACCATGCCTTGACCTAAGGATCCGGAGATTTAGTCAAGTTCCTAAAGTTTGAGAGAGGGAAAGGTAAAGGATTTCCGACTAAAAATCTCAAAAGATTTCCTGGCTATCACAGATTATCCAAAGGAAATGATTGATGTCTACAATATGATGTATGGGTCTTGAGCTCAATTAATCTTTTTAGCTACTATATGTTGTAATTTGTCTCCACATCTTTGGACCTCAAGGCCTTTTATTTCAACCTTCCATTTATCCTTTTCTTTTGGATTGGTTGAGACATACTGTCTCTTACATTTCCTCCGCTCTCCAGATAGATTCCTATATGCCATCCTTAGCCTCTGCATTTTCACAGAAACCTCAAAAAAAGTAAATATTGGTACACACTGAAGTCCTAGCCCTGTGTCTGACAGATCAGCTTTGTCATCTCCATGCAGAAATTCCAGGTTTCTCTCCACTCAGCTGTCTCCTCTGCCTCTTCCTTTGGCAGTCTTCCGTCAGAAGTTCTTTGTATGAATAAATTCTTGTTTTCTACTGCTTTTCAAAATGAAAACTATGATGAACATTCATCTCAGATATTCTCCATTGTAATATTAAAAAGTCTGCAAATAAATTGTATTTTATCCGATTAGATTTATTTAGACAGTGCAGTGGAAAACAACATTTGTCAGAATAAGTAAATATTTATGAAATAATACATCACTGTCATTAGCTTAGGTAGTGGTTAAGTCATATTGTTCAGTTATGCATATGCAAGGATAAAGTCAGAATAGTAAAAACTGACATCCCACAGGAAATGTGTAGATTAAAGGCATTTTTATTTAAATATAGTTACTTCGTAATTTAGATAAATGATAATACTGTTAAACTCATTTGAAGATGAGTTGTGCTTTCTACTTTGATGTTTTTAGATTATATTACAGATGTGATGTTTCTTCACAAAGGAAAAAATGTATATTGCTTAATTCTCTTGTATGTGAGTTTTATCACAATTATGCTTTTATTTCTATCTTCAGTTTAACAATTATTTAAAATTGCTTCTTGAAAATTTCTATTATAAAAAAATAAATTCAAGACATGGTCATTTTAATTAGTATATTTGAATATAATATTCACTAAATGAGATTAATCTCACTCAAGGTAATTCAAGAAGAGATCATGAAATCTTTCCCTTGGTTTTCCAGGAAATGTCCCATTTTTTTGTCTTTAAAGGTAGACCTGGTCTTTTTTTTTTTTTTCCAATGTTATGTGCACTTTGGTTGCCCTTTCTCTTACGTCATGGTGTGCCTGCATTTAACTTAACGTGAAAACCTGAGGCTGCATTACTTGCTTTGCGGTTTGGTATTCTCATTCTTTACTGACATTGTGACTGCAGAAACCCTGCAGTGTGGTCCGTAGAGTTTCAAGAGTGTCATGGTACTTAAGGCTACTTTTTGTCCTTCATTTTTGCTTCCTTATCCCTTGCAAAGCTTCACGTTGGGCACACACGAGTTCGGGCCGTATGTTTCTGCAGTTTCCAAACAGTACCTGACGTAAGGCATTCTCTGTCTCTTTCTGTTGTTATCCAATTTATGGACCTTCTAGGAATAGTACAAAATAAATCTGTCTTTATTAATGGGCCCTTTCTGACAAGCCAACACTTAAACATTATTTTAACACAATTTTATGATGATTATTATCTGCTACGGTTTTATGTATTTTAATTATTAACTTATTGATTGTGCCTCGAGGCCTTTTACATAAAGGATGCAATTTGAATAATGCTGTGATAAAGCCATTTAATCTCTATTTACAACTGTATTATATTTCATTCCAACCAGTAATGATAACTCCTTTCTATGGATAACATGGCACATATCGTTTACATGTAAATATTGTTTTAGAAGCTCTATTTTGTTAAACTTAGATGTTCACATTCAAGGTCATTCATAAAGCTTTATGGTTTTTTAAAAGATAATTTTAATTTACCTGTGGTATGCATAAATTTATTTTTCCCCTAGCGAAAAGGAGGAAATTGTACTTTCTCATGGGGGGAGAGAATTCTGAATACTCAAGGGGCAACTAGATGGAATTAATTTTAGTACACTGGGGATGGACTAGATTTAGTTTAAACCACTTGTTTATCACATAAGGCCCAGACCCTGTGTTAACCTTTTCCTGAATACTGTAGCCAGCAGTGACTTTCTCCCTCAACACCTCTTTTAATCCCAACTAGATTTTGTATCTGGATAATAGGGACTCTATCTTAAGGTTTTAATATTCTCCCCACGTGCCTCATTGCATAGGAGAGAATGCTCTGAACTTTGTCTTTCCTTCATAGGTGTATTCGTTGGTTAAAAATGGACCTACATATGTCAAGCCATTTTATTTTACGTAAATGGCACTTTATGAAATATTCTTATTTAAGCTTCAGGAACTCATGTGAGAGTAGGTATTATTATTATCTGAATTTTGCAAAGAAATACCCTGAATATCATTGAATTTTTCATTAAGTAGAAACTCTGGAATTCATATGATCTTTCTGTCTGTTAGGCCATACCACAAATTCTGGAAAAGCTTTGATGGTATTGTCTTCATTTAGAAAGATGAAAAATAAAAACAAAATTGAAAGAGAAAAATAGACATTGCTGAATAACCTAGCAGAATTAATTATTCTACTCAAGTGCTTTAAGTGGGACCAATAAAAGCTCATGATCCTCATTTTTGGAAAGAAATATAATTTTATTAAACAAGAAGAGCTTATATATTCATATTAATTAAACTCTCTATATAAACCAATGTTTTAGGAACTGTGAGTGAAAAAGAACAGACATAAGATATGACTTCCGACCTCGAAGAACATAATCTATACTAGAAGGATATAACTTCCATTTCATTACAATACAAATGTTGAATTACCTTCCAGTTAAATTCTTTGAGGGGCAGAAACCATGTTCTGTAGAGTAACATTTCAAGTAACATTTATTGAATACTTGTAAATTTTTCACATAACTTAATAAATAAACAAACGTTAGTCTCCTGAGTAGGTCAGTTCAACCTGTTTTGGAAGGCAGTGTGGTGGGGAGAATGTAGACTTTGGAATCGGACTAGAGCTCAGCTCTTAGGTGTCTAGGTACATTGTCACTGAGTAGTAATATTTTGAAAGGAATCTTTTTTCTAAGTAGTAAATCTCAACAATGGGATTAAACTATGCAGTAAGCTATGCTGTAAACAGATGTGCTCTCATCCATGTTTTGTTCCATTTGTAGAGCACAGGTGAGTAAATTTAGCATAATTCTTAAGGGCCCTCGGATTTTCAGAATGGTAAATGAGCATTGGCTTAAATTACAACCACCAGCTGTGTTACCCATAGTAAGAGAGTCAGCCTGTCTTTTGAAACCAGGCATTGACTTCTCTTTAGCTATGAAAATCCTAGATGGCATCTTCTTCCAATAGAAGGCTGTTTCATATACTTTGAAAATCTGGTGTTCAGTGTAGCCACTATCAGTGATCTTAGCTAGATCTTCTGGATAACTTGTCATGGCTTCTCCATCACCACTTGCTGCGTCACCTTATACTTTTATGTTATGGAGATAGCTTCTTTCAATAAACCTCACGAACCAACCTGTTCTAGCTTTAGACTTCTCTTCTATAGCTCCTCTCCTCTCTCAGCCTTCATAGAAGTAAGAGAGTTAGGGCCTTGTCTGGCTTAGGTTTTGGCTAAAGGGAATATTATTGCTGGTTTGATCTCCTATCCAGAGCACTCAAACTTTCTTCACATCAGCAATAAGGCTGCTTTGTTCTCTTATCATTCATGTGTTCACTGGAGTAGCATTTTTAATTTCTTTCAAGAACTTTTTCTTTGCATTCACAGTTTGGCTAACTAGCACAAAAAACCTAGGTTTCAGCTCATGTCTCTTTGGACATACATGCCTTCTTCACTAAACTTAATCATTTCTAGCTTTTGATTTAAAGTGAGAGATGTGTGTCTCTTCCTTTCACTTGAACACTTAGAAGCCATTGTAGGGTTATTAATTGTCCTAATTCCAACATTATGTTTAGGGAATAGGAAGGCCCAAAGACAGGGAGAAAGACGAGTGTATGGCTGGTTGGTGGAGGAGTCAGACATACACATTTATTAAGTTGGCCATCTTACATGGATGTGGTTTGTGATGCCCCCAATTACAATAGTTAACATCAAAGATCACTGATTATAGATCACCATAACAGATATAATAATGAAAAAGTTTGAAATGTTGGAAGAATTACCAAAGTGTGACACAGAGACATGAAGTGAGCACATGCTGTTTGAAAAAATGGCAGTGATAGACTTGCTCTATGCAGATTGCCACAAACCTTCAATTTGTGTGAAAGACAATATCTGCAAAGTGCAGTAAAGCAAACACAATACAATGAGGCATGTGTGTATTATAGTCTTCTTGGATGGTTCAGTGCTCAAGGACACATCTTAGTCTTTTATATCCATACTCCTTAGGTTATCTTACCTTTTTATGGCTTTATATACATCTATAAACTGATTAATCCTAATTGTATATTTTTCAGCCTAACCTTCTCCTTGAGTTCCAGACCCAGATATCCAAGTGCCTACTTAAGATCTACATTCTAGATTATACAAACACAGTAATGTTTTTGAGGCATCTCATGCTTAAAGTGTTTAAAACTGAGCTCCTTGTCTAGTATCCTGCTTCAAACCAAGTCCTTATACAGTCTTTCCCATCTCAGATAATGCCACTTCAATTGTTTTCGTTGCTGAGATCAAAAACCTTGACGTGTCTGGTCTTTGACTCCTTTCTCTCATACTTGTACTGTCATCATCTTGTCCCTATCGCCACAATACTAGTCCACACCATCACCATCTCTTATGTGGATTATTGCAATAGCTTTCTAATTGTTCATCCAGCTTCTGTCTCAGAGAATTTGATCAGTGTCATTAGGCACAGGAGGTAGAAGAACTACTATTTGGGCCAATATGTTTTCTCAAAGGGGATTTAAAATTCCTTTAAGCCCTAGGACAGAATCTCTAATATCCCCTGGAGTCTTAGGCCCCAAATTTTGAAAGAAGTGATCTCCCCATGTATAGTCAATTGACCATAATATAAGAGCTGTTCCATATAGCTCCTATGGATGTCTGATTTTGGGTAGAAAAGCATCTTGATGAACAGTTCCCCTATATATCCTAAATATATTACTAATGTTAAAATAATGAGAATATAATGAAGTGCACTCACCACTGAAAGTATACTGAAAATAATTTCAGCTTTTTAATGATTTAGAATGAACTTCAGGATTTGGAACTGCTTCAGGCTGATCATTAGGAACATCAGTTATCATTGCATAGTAAAGGAAGTGCTGGTTAGTAGAGATTTCCAGTTGAGTTAGCGTCGAAAAAGCAGCTTTCTCTCTTCTAAAATTAAAAACAGTTTGTTAAACCTTTCTGGTTATTTTCCCCTCTGAAATTTGGGTCATAAGGTCACCTACTGATATTATGGTAGTTTGTTTTGGACTCCCCAGCAATGATGATTGACTGGCAGATTTTATATATTACTTTCAGAAAGGCAAGCTCACTCATTGAATTTTACAAACATTTTATCAGATTTGTATATACCTTAACTTTTTAATTTTATATTTATTTCCCAACCATGTAGACCACGAGGCCATTTCTGGTTTAGTGACAAAGTAAAAGATACTAATGAGAATGTCTTTGGGACATAATTATGTAGATTTAAAGGAGTGATGTAGTTTTAATTATGCCCTTTAGCTAGTGTACTTGCATATTAAACTCATTCATGTCTCCATTTCCCTCTGAAACATTGCTTTTCTCAGGTATTAAATTACTAATCAGCTCATGGATGTACCTGAAGGTTATGTAAGTTAAGTTGAAGGCTGCCAAAGAATGTGTTTACACTATTAATCCAAAACATACAGAAGTTTACAGTTAGAAAAAATGGCCTGCGGGTTTACAATGCTTTTTGCTGGATTGGTGATGGAGGAAATCTCAGCCTTGTATATAACTCCTTTCTCTCATACCTGTGCCGTCATTGTCTTGTCCCTATTGCCACAATATTGGTCCACACCATCACCTTCGTCTCTCCCCCAAATAAACACATCCCTTCATTGTAATATGTTGAAATATGTAATATATTGTTTCCTTTGAGCTATTTTATTAAAATTCAGGGAACTTGAAGTAAAATATTAATAATAGTAATATGAAATTATAATTTTCTTTTTTTCCTATTTGCTTTTTTGACTTGTTTACTTTTATTATAGGCTTATAGATCTAGCAGAAACGTAACTACCCTGAAGCTATGAAATGATTTATTTACTTTAGGGAAAACATTACAAGACCCTACTTTGTGTGTGGTTTTGTTTTTATTTGTGAGAAGCTAGACTAGAGAAAATCCATGGCAAATTTTACAGAGAAAGGCTGTGAAAATCTTTTGAAGCTAAATTTCCTCTTAAATATAGTATAAGTGTAGAATTTATAATAGGAGTCAGGAAACCTTTAAAGAGCCACATAGCGAATATTTCTGGTTTTGTGCACTTGCTCTCTCTTGCTTTCTTACTCGCCCTCCCCCAAAATCTCCTATTTGTTCTGCTTCTGGAGAACCCTGACTAATACAGCATCACATGACTTACTCTGGAACTTGCTTTTAAAAAGTCATCTAAAATACATAGAATAAAAAGGGATAAATGAATGTAGAAAAATACTGATAATTGTTTAGGATGATGATGGATAGATGAGGATTTGTGTTTGTATACATTTGAAATTTTTCAAAATGTTAAAATTTTAAGAAGTATTTTCTTCACCTGTTTCATAAACTATCGTGATGGTTATTGATAAAAAAGTGTATACAAGTAGCTAAAGCCACCTACAAGGTACTTGATGAACGTCAGTTTAAAAAAAATGAACAAAGAAAAAATTTAAGGAATCTGTGGTCTAATTTAGGAGTTGGCAAAACACGGCCAGCCCACAGGCCAAATCCAGACAGCTGCCTGTTTTTGTTGATAATACCACCACCACCACCAGCAGCCATTTGTTTATAGTTACTCTCATGCTACAACAACAGAGTAAGTGTAACAGAAACCATATAATCCAGAAAGCCAAAAATATTTACTATCTGGCTCTTTAAAGAAAATTTACTGACCCCTATTATAAATTGTGCATTTTTATTATTGAGAGGAAATTTAGCCTCCAAAGATTTTCACAGCCTTTCTTTTTAACATTTACCAAAGATTTTCTCTAGTCTAGCTTCTCACAAATAAAAACAAAACCACACACAAAGTAGGGTCTGGTAGCCTTGAAATGTTTTCCCTAAAGTGAATCATTTCATAGCTTCAAGGTAGTTACTTTTCTGCTAAATCTAAAAGCCTATAATGAAAGTAAACAAGCCAAAAAAAGGGAGGTAAAAAATTATAATTTCATATTATTATTGTTATTTTACTTCAAGTTCTCTGAGTTTTAATAAAAATAGCTCAAGGGAAACAATATATTACATGTTTCAACACATTACAACGAAGGAATGTTTTTTGGGGGGAAGAGAAGGAGGAGGGAATACATAAGCATACAAGGCTGGAATTTTCTCCATAGCAACCCAGCAAAGAACACTGTATGTAAAGAGATTTATTATGAGGAATTGGCTCATGTGATTATAAAGGCTGAGAAGTCCCACAATCTGCTGTCTGCAAACTGGAGACTTAGGAAGCCAGTGATATAGTTCAATCTTAGTCCAAAGGCCTGAGAACCTTTATGGTGGTGTCAATCCCAGTCTGAGAGCAGAAGACCAAAGTCTCAGCTCATGCAGTCAGACAGAAAGGCTGAATTCTCCACTTTTTATTCTCCCTTCACCTTTTATTCTATTCAAGTGCTCAACAGATTGGATGATGCCCATCCACATTGGAGAGGGCAATTTGCTTTATTGAGCCTACTGACTCGAATATAACTCTCATCTGGAAACACCTGGACACACAGAAATAATGTTTAGCTAAATATCTCCACCCCCACTGCGTTATCTAGTCAAGTTGACAGATACAAAATTAACCATCACAGAGTTCTACTTCAGTATGCACCTCTAGAAAAATAAAGACACTTTCTTTCATAATTATAATACCATTATCTTATCACTTGGCAAAATTAAAAATAAATTTTGGTAACATGTAATACCCAGGCCATGTTCAGATTTCTCTAATTGCCTAAAAAATGTTTTGTTTTTGTTTTTACATCTGATTTGTTTGAACCAGGGTCTAAATGAGGCCCCATGTTACATTTTGCTGTTGTCTCATGAATCTCTTAATAATAATCTCTTACTCACCTCCCCCTTTTTGTTTTTGTTTATTCAGCCCATTAACTTCTTGAAGAAATGAGCCAGTTTTCTAAAATGTTTCACATTCTGGATTTATTTGTTTGCTTTCTTGTGTCATTTAATTTGTTACTGTATATCCCATTTTTCCTGTAAATGGTTCTAAAGACTTATGTAGATTCAGGTTCAACCTCTTTGGCTAGAATCCTTCATAAGTGGTACTTTGTTTTGCACATTATGTCACATCAGGAGGCATACTGGGTGGCAGTAGCCTGAACCCTTCTTTGTAAAGTTCCTCATCAGCTTTCCATCTAATAGTTTATCCATTGAATGATCTTTCTTAAATCATTTATTTTCATTTATAAATTTATTAGCTGGAATTCTTCTGTAAGGCGCATTCCTTAATCATCTTGGGTGTTTGGTTTCCCCAGAAATATAATTAATAAAGGAGGCAATATTTTTGAATCCCATTTTATAGATTGGGATTGAGTCTCAAAAAAGTTAAATGAATTTCCGAAAGTTATAAACCCTGCACCTTCTATAATGCAAAATCAAACCCAAGTTTTTGATACCAGTTCTCATGATCTCATATGAAGTGCCAATGGGAGTCAGTGAATTGACATCCTAACTAGTTGTTCTTTGTTGTTATATAGCTTTGTAAGATAAAGGATGAAAAATAGGATGATTTATGGCCGGGGCGCGGTGGCTCACGCCTGTAATCCTAGCACTCTGGGAGGCCGAGGCGGGTGGATCGCTCAAGGTCAGGAGTTCGAAACCAGCCTGACCAAGAGCGAGACCCCGTCTCTACTAAAAATAGAAAGAAATTAATTGGCCAACTAAAAATATATAGAAAAAATTAGCCGGGCATGGTGGCACATGCCTGTAGTCCCAGCTACTCGGGAGGCTGAGGCAGAAGGATTGCTTGAGCCCAGGAGCTTGAGGTTGCTGTGAGCTAGGCTGATGCCACGGCACTCACCCTAGCCTGGGCAACAAAGTAAGACTCTGTCTCAAAAAAAAAAAAAAAAAAAATAGGATGATTTAGGAAAGCTACCTTTCCTTTCTGTTTTGTTTTGTTTTCAGACTAAATTCAGGAAAGAGTAGTTTTTATCGAAGGAACTATAGAGATAGTTTTTCAGAGCAATTAAGTGCTTGGAAATCAAATTGCTTGGATTCAAATTCCTGCCTTACCACTCGTAACCTGACTTTTGGCAAGTTCCTTAACCTTTCCATGCCCTAGTTTCCTCATTTGAGACATGAGGATCCTAATAGTATTTATCTTAATGGGTTGTTGTGAGGATTAAATGAAGTTAATATAAAGAAGGTGCTTAGAACAGTGTCTTGCATATAATAAATACTCAATGCCATTTAGCTTTTCAGAAATAAAATTCTACCAGCTATCCAGACCAAACAGAAATATTGTAGTCGTTGTGAACTTGTGGATATTGGTTGAAAAGATGTATGAAATCTGAATGTTTGTGGTTTAGATTTTTTTTATTATTTCAGCATATTATGGGGATACAAATGTTTAGGTTACATATATTGCCTTTACCCCACCCGAGTCAAAGCTTCGAGCGTGTCCATCCCCTAGACGGTGTGCACTGATGGTATATACCCATCTCCTCCTCCCCTCTCCCTGTGGTTTAGATTTTTTATGTTTGAATTTCTTGATGGTTTGATTTAGAATTTTTCAACTTTATGATGATGTGAAACCATTTTGCTTTTCACTTTCAGTACAGTATATTCAATAACTTAATGAGATATTCAACATTATTATAAGATAGGCTTTGTGTGAGATGATGTTGCCCAACTGTAGGCTAATGTAAGTGTTCTGAGCAAGTTTAAGGTAGGCTAGGCTGAACTATGATGTTTGGTAGGTTAAGTGTGTGAAATGTATTTTTGACTTAGGGTAGTTTCAATTTATGAAGGGTTTATCGGAACATATCCCCATCATAAGTCAAGGAGCATCTGTACTTCTTTTTGGAGTCTTAAAGCTTTTCCTTAAGTGCAGTAGGAAAAGCTGTTAAATGTATTGTCATATATTCAACAGGACATGATATACCTTATTGTGTAATGTGTGAGAAAACAAAATGCCCTCTGCCTTTTTTTCCCAGGCTTCAGTTACCTACTTGCTAGAATGATAGATGATATCACTTCATTTAAATTGTGTTTGTAATCCTATCTTAGGCATATTTGAGGAGGTTTTTTTATACACATATTTTAAAAGGTTGTTTTAGGAGGGCATTTTTAATCATTTATAAAGCAAGGGGAATCATATTTTTCCAGATGTACTGCAGTGAAGTATGCCTATAACTATCATTTTGCATCATTTTTTCATGGCTGATGTCTGAAGATATGATCGAAGGTATGTGTATGCATTTAGTTTGATCATAGACTGTTCCTATTTGTTCATAGGCATTTCTTCTCTGATTTGTTGTATAATATTATGAAAGGCTTTTCACTATATATTTCCTGAGTTGTCAAAAAGTATCTGACTATTTGAGTGTGACTCAAAAAGTATCTTTTGAGCTGTGTTTAAAAGGATAGTCGTATTATAAATATATGGACTATATCATTTAAAATTTTTCTGAGTATTTGAAAGTGCTTTGTATTTGGCCATGTGAATCAGATGTACTTAGTCCAATTTTCTAGGCAGGCAAGTATATGGCTGTGTAACCAGTAATTTGATTTGTTATGATATGACCCAAATACAGTGAGTAACTTGGTTTTGTTACTGTAAAGATTCTAACCATTCTTTTATTGGGTCTTTCCCCCTCATTATTTATGTGAGATTACATCACCTGACCCAATGTAGGAAGAGATACCTTGTTCAGAACTGCAGGTTTGCAGACCTCTGTATAAATATTTTATGGAAAAAACAAAAAGCTGTTAATTCCCTATTTATTCCTTGAACCTACTTTTCAGTATTATTTGTTCACTACACGCCCCAACATTTCTAATTTTGAAAATGAAACACCATTGTAGAAGTTCAAATAGACTAAAATTAGGAGCAATCATCATAGCTCTTTTATTTTAACAGTTTTGATTATCAAATAAAGGAAAATGTATAGAGAATTCTATTCTTATAAAAATATTAAGGGAATAATAAAAATGGTGAGTAACTATGATTAAATGGGAAGATCAGAGAGATATTAAAGTCTTCAAGGGGTGTACCGTCCAGGTACTTTGCTACTAATATCCTTTCAACTATACTGGCAAAGCCTGAGTGTTGGAAAGAGCACTGGATTTAAAGGCTGAAGGCTACAGGCCAGACCCTCGTATCCACCATGGAAGCTCTGAAAAGCTATTTACCTTCTTTTGGCCTCTGTTTTCTACTCAACAAAAGGAAGGGTATAATAAATACCTGCTTTTTTGTGAGGATCAAGAATGAAGTATGTTTCTTGGAAATGGACATTCTAAAGTACAGATTGCTATTGCACCAAAGTTAGGATGAGCTGTATTGGTTATGAGGGAGTACAGTGGTGATTGGGTCTATTAAGATTTGACTTTGTTCATTTTATGATCTTGGTCAAGATACTTACCTTCACCAAGGTCTGTCTCATGCCTTCGTTTGTATTAATATGTGGGAATAATCATGTCTCTTGTGTGGGCTCGTGAGGAACAGGATGATATAATGTCCGCCTAGCACACTGCTCAGCACATACAGGCACTCTGTGCATGGTGGCTGTTGTTATTTACTTTTAAAAAGTTATTGTTAGTTAACAAATACTCATTTTGTGCATATTAAAGTAAAAGAAAGTGAATCAACCCTTTTGGTAGGAGGAAAAAGTTATAAATAACAATATATGGCATTTTTGGAGAGTATTATTTTCTAATAATTTTTTTGAGGTAATGGGAGTCATTTAAAAAAAAAATCAGTGTTGCAAAATTAAGTAAACAATGTTGATTTTTCTTGAAACCAAAACATCGATGACTGCGGTAAGTAAGGAAGTTCTAAGCCTAGATTTCATTTATACCTAGGATCTTTCCTTTCTCCCTGAATGCTCTCATCTACTATGGTCATTATTCAAACTTTTTTGAAAATAGAATTTGAACATAATGTTGTAGAAGTAAAATTATAATTGAATGAGAAAAACATATTGAAGATTATATTCTGCCTGTGAATTCGAAGGTGAATTTATCAAACTTTGGTGTTTATTTCAGTTCTCATGCCTTACTTTGGTTAACTTTATTAGTTATTTTTGCCCATTATTTTCTTGTGGATGTGGAAATGAATTGTGTGTGCATGAGAAACCATCTTTTTACTTCATTAACTCATCATGGCAGCTGCTGAGCCATGGAGACATCTTTAAGAAAGGTAATAGAAACACTTGTCTAAGAAAATGTTAGGAATCTAAGTTAACTGATATAAAAGAGCTGTAAATAAGCCTTTTTAAAATTGTGCTATTTTATATAGGTTTATAATAAAAGCCAAATGCCTTTGTTCCAACTCTTTGGTCACATCCCTCATGAGTGTCATAGAACAGGAAATGATTTTATTTCTTTTGTGATCACCTAATTAGCAAATGTTTTAATTTCATTTTAGAATTCGTGAACTTGATCTTATTTTTCCACTCACTGTCAATAATCTTAGCTATCTCAGTTCTCTATATTCTTTTGGCTTTCTCTTAGAAAAAAATGCCCTCTATAGGGACTAACGTTAAGATAATTTTTCAGATTGTAAGTGTGTAAAATACTTAGGTGCTTAATATTGAAAGGATGGATCCTTTTCTGAGGATTCTAATGAAAAAGTGTTACATGGCTTTCCAGAATGTCCTACATAAACTATAAAGGTTCTTGTCAGCCTCGTTCCTGTAAAACTGCAGTTCTATTAGGGGGAAAATAAACTGCCATTCAACATATTTTCAAGAATTAAGTTAATTGCCTGATTAGAATTAAAGCATTGAGTTTTTTTTCTTTGAGACAGAGTCTCACTACTTTGTTTCCCAGGCTAGGGTGCCGTGGTGTCAGCCTAGCTCACACCAACCTCAAACTCCTGGACTCAAGCAATCCTACTGCCTCAGCCTCCCGAGTTGCTGGGACTACAGGCATGCACCACCATGCCCGGCTAATTTATTTATTTATATATATATATACACACACACACACACTTTTAGTTGTCCAGCTAATTTCTTTCTGTTTTTTTTAGTAGTGAAGGGTCAGGGTCTTGCTCTTGCTCAGGCTGGTCTCAAACTCTTGAGTTCAAACAATCCTCCCACCTCGGCCACCCAGAGTGCTAGAATTACAGGCAAGAGCCACTACACCTGGCCCAAATTTTTGTTTGAAAGAAGAAAATACCTTGTCCTATGTGATAATTAAGAGCTAAATGTGCCACCATGACTGTATTTCATATTCTATAATTCATAGTAACTAATTACACTCTCAGAATGTCAAATCTCATCACAGTTTTTGGAGAATGTTGTGAAATGTTGTAGGTGTTTCTGTTAGCAAAATTGATTTAACTTTTTATTTACACCAAATAGATCCAGTCTTAGAACAAAACAGATAACTTTTGGTATATTCACACTGTAAACAATGTATGTTTCAGATAGAGTAGTATGATCTAGAAAAAAATAAGTGACTATGATGTCTACTTTTCAATCTGGGAAAATAGGAGGAACAATCATACTTTGAGTATATTGTTAGGTGCTAGTTAAATTTTATATTTTATATTTGTAAAATACTAATTTGATTAAAAAGTAACATTTCACAGCAGGTGCTTTAGTTACTCAAACCTGAATTCAGATCTCATTTTCACCACTGACTGGCTGTGCAGCCTTCATTAAGCAAGTTGCTTTATTTCTCTGAGCCTTAGTTCTCTTACCTGTAAAATGGGACTGAGGCCGTTTTCATAGTTATTAGGACTTAAGCAAAACAAAAAAAATGTGAAGCAGTAATAATGTATGTAAAACAGTGCCTGGAACAGAGTGAGCACTCAATAAATGATAACTGTTACTATAGTTAGAAAATAACTTTTCTTTGCCAGACAGTAAGTCATAAATTTTGAATTGTGAATTTAAGGTTATTTGCTTAATTTGAATTTTGGAGTCGCTGTTTCGTGACTGATGAGAAGATAAATTTCTATTGGTCATCAGTTTTTAGTGAGAGACTTTAGAAAAGTATGTAAAGTTTCTCAATCTTCAGGTTGTAAGCTAAGGAGCATTTTTTTATTGAAGTTACCATCAAATTGGTGTCATTTCTATAATCATTTTGCCCTCAAGATATGCACATTGGTAATTTACACATAGAATTTTATTGGAAAAGAAAATCTATTTGATTTATGTAATGATAAAGCAATAACGAATACCTGTGTTCCTGTAGTTTCCTTGTATTAAGGTATCAAAAACCCGTATCAAAAATACATGAAAAGCATTTTCTCATCTTTTCTACCTTTCAATCATTTCCCTTTAGAACACCTGTCATTTCTGTCAAAAGATTTTGCATAAACTTAGAATTTTATGGCATTATTATTTGGAGTTTTAAGATGGCAAAATTAGAAATGACATATCTTCTTTAAATTATTATCAAAGCAAAGTTCCTACATATCAATAAGGTAATGAATAAGAATTATGTATTTTCCTCATGATCTCGCTACCTGCTTGTTATTAGCATGAAAACAGAAATGAAGCCATTCTCTTCTTATGTAAGTAACACAGTGGAAGTCAGGCTCACAAAACCAAAAATTGTTTTTGAGGGTTCCAGCAAATGTGGCAAATTAGATTATTAACTAGGTTTATAGTCTCTAAAGACTTGAATTCGTAACCCCATCTCCTTAGTGGCAGAGAGAAAATGGGCAATGCATGTGAACTCTTTCAATCATCAAGACGGAGCTGTCTTGATCTATGCAGAATCTGTGAGAAGAACCCCCACTCCTGGTCCTGCCTCTGTGTCAATTCCTGTATGTGTTAAATTCTTACTATCTTACTTTGTGTTTTTTGAAATGTTTCTATTTGTTTTTATCATTCATGAATATTTTGCATCTCTAGCTAGAATTTTAAAATCCTGGTTTCTTAAGTCATGCCTTTTATTTCTTGCCTTCTTCCTCCAGTGTCCAATATAGTACCCCCACAATCTGTTTCTTTAACGAAAAAAAAGTTTAATTAATGAAAAAGATGCTGTCAGCGTAGTCTAGCAAAAAAAGAAAAAAGGGATAGATTAAAGCTCCTTTTTATTTTGCTTTGTTCAATCCCCAGTTGAATGGAATAGTGTTGAGCAGCAGCCAAAACCACGGAATTTGACATTACTTGTTTCAATATTGAATGAAGGCTCAGCTGAGAGAGATGGGTTTTAGTGCATTTTTTCCCCCCATAGTAGAATTAAGGTGACTTTCCTTTGCACATTGTGTCACCTCAATTTAAGAGCTAAACAGCTTGTGCTTGTTGGTCAGTTAGCTTAATTTTGCAGGTTTGTGGGACATGATGTTTTCATAACAGAAGGGAAGAGTAGATAATGATCCTCTGAACCTTTAAGGAATTGAGATTTAACAGTTCATTATACATTTATATGCAATTTTGTGTGCATACCTGTGGAATTTAATTTATAATTTTTGAAGATCCTCACTATCCAGGATAGTGGGCATAGGCAGAGAGATTTAAGGGAATAAGAAATGTCTTTGCCATCACTGTCTGGGTTGGATTTAATGTAGCTAAAGAAGAACAACCTAAACCACGTGATGGGATAACATTCATTGTTTAAACAAGCCAGAGCAGCAAATTTTGTGAAATGCGAATTGTTTGGTATTATAAGATAAAACAAAAATTCTCTCAGCCTTTTTACAAATTGTGTAATGTTGTAGCTGCTTGGTGAAAGGGCTGTCATTATCTACTACTACTTACGTTTCAAAAGTTATATTGTGCTTTTATTTCTTTAGAAATGAGTGTATCAACTTGATGTGGGATTATTAGTATTCAGCTGCTTACTCTTTAAAGCCACACATCAAAATATTATTATTCCTGTAATTTTATATGTGGTGTTTTTCTCATTGTTGTCTGCTATACAGGACATAAGAGGCAGCTTTCGAATTTTAAAGAAAATAAATCTACATATGAAGTGGATAGTAGACTTGTGATCCTAGAAATTATCATATCTGAGTGCGGTGCTTAGATTTGCATAGCTATCCCTAGCTTTCTTTTTTGTTGCTATCTTGCTGTTTAAATAAGTTTGAATTAATATATACTAAGAGGTCTTACATCAGGAACAGCTTTTCTTTGTAAAACAGAACAGAAAATCATTTCTAGTAAATGCTCAGTTTATAAGATGATAAAACAAAAAAGATTACTACAGAAATTTTCTTTAGCAATATGGTAATTTAAAGCATTATTCATATGTGCTTTTAAAGATTGTGTTTCTGGAGGACAAATGTTTTTCATGACGATCTATTCAGGTAAACTATCCAGGTAAAATGATAAGCAATTGGATTTTTCTTCAAAAGTTTCTAAATGTGACATAGCATAGAAAAACAATTAAATTAAGGCTGGGGAATCCCTTAATGTAATTAAATAGCATAGGAGAAGACTTATTACCCATATACATATGTAATATTTCTGTATAGTTGGTGGCAGAGACAAGTTGTGATAAATTGAGCACAAAACTGGACTTGGGGACTTTGAGTTTATTTACCTATTCTTCTGCTATGGCTTTGGAGAAATAATCCTTATATTACTCAGTTATTTTAGCTATAAAATGGTGATTTTAGTACTGAGAAAGGTATTATAAATTTATTTAAAGTTAACTGCGTATATAATTTGCAAGTAGCTACTCTTGATTTTCTAATAATTACTTATAGGAAATATTAGAAAAAGATAATTTCTGTCATCACCACCAATAATAAATGTTTATTTATTCAAAGGCTGTAATGCCCTAGGCAGGAAAGAGGGAGACTGAGACCCAAGAGGTCCAAAAAGGAGCAAGGACCACCCTCAGGATCCTCCACTCACTTGGCTCTCCTCTTTTTCTAGAAAGACAGAAATTTTTCTAGCTTAGGCCCAGAGGAGAGGCTGTGAAATGAAGAATTATAATCTGTCATTCATTCAACGGGTATTAGGTAGAATCATAGGAAATTGCTATTAATATTTACGTAGATCAAAATAGTATGATGCTATGGCAATTCCATGTGGTTCCATCTAATATTTATAGAGCTACTGGTTTGTGCCAGGCATTGTTGTAGGAACTGAAAGGCACAGAATTTAACAAAATAGAGAAAATCCCTGTTTTTATGGAGTTTGCATTCTCATGGAGTTTCTAGCCAGACCTCTCTCCTTGCTCTAGGCTCATGTATATCCAACTGCCTACTCTATATTTCCCCTTGGATGCCAAATAGGCTCTTCAAACATGACATATCCAAAACCAATCTCCTGGTGGATAAACAATGCACTGAGATTTTACCTGCTTTGTGGATAAAAATCAGGGCTAGGACAGTGAACACGTGACCTAGCCCAAGTCAGTCTTTCTCTCTGTGTCTGTCAAGATAACAGAGTCAATAAGGCAGTAATTTCTATAGAGCCAAATGATGATTTTTATGTGTTGAATTTTGAAATGTACACAGACATGAAAATGGAGACTGGTGCTAAACACAACTATGATGTATTTGCTCTTTATAATACATTGTAGCAAGCTATTCTGTAACCTTCACTACACATGGTAAATAGCTAAAAGGTGTTAGGATTCAATGAATGAGCTCTGGATAGGGAATCAACCGACCTAGATTAGAGTTTCAGATTTGCTCTTGAGGACCTCTATTACACAGGTGTCTATCAGCAAATACAAATAAGTTAACTACTCCTACATCAATATTATGAAAATAAATGAGATAATTGTAAAGTGGTTTGAAAATTTTTGAGGGGTGAAAATTGATATATAAAATATAGATAATTTTAATATTCTTAGTTTAATGCAACCTGTGTCTTTTGTTTGATTTTGTTTTTCTTCATTAAGGTACTACAGACTTCAAAACTTTGCTACACTTTAAAATGTATCTAATCATCTGATTTAATCTGTGCTCAGCAGGTAGCTTGTTCTTCCTGACTGTTCTTTTAACCATGTTCATTATAATCATTGATATTTTAATTTTTAAGTTAAATCCCTATGAATGACTATATGAGAGATTTGTTAAGCTATTTAAAATATCTTCTAACATTTAAAAATATGTGCTTTAAAAATTATTAGGTTGGTGGAATTGAAAAAAAATGTGTTTTCCTGGTTTGTTTTGTTATCTTTTCTGTTAGCATGTCCCCAGTGTATAGTTAATTCAAAAGAATACTGTGGCAAAATAAATTCAGTTTCTTAATGAGAAATCACATTGAACTTGAGAAGAAAACAGACAACCTGAATGAAGCCAGACAAGGAAGTTCACACAGCCCTCCCTTGGTAGAGCCATATTTCTGCATTGCTGAGAACACAATCCATCAATAATTTAATTCAGTTACATTTGCTTATAAGGAAGCAACCACTTTGTTTTGAGGCTTTAATTCTGATTCTTTATCATAATTCACAAGATGAAGTAACCAATCATTATGGTAGTACTAGTAATATCACTAAAAGGGAAAAGGGGGACATATTTCTCTTCTGTCATGCACATTTTATTTCTCAGATATTTCTCTAGGGTTTTATATGCTGTTCTTTTGTATTAAATAATATTTATATGTAAATTGTATAATGCTCCAAATTGCTAGGGAAAAAACCCACTAGACAATTCTGAAAATTCACTTAAGTTTTCTGTACTGGATATCTTTGAACAATATAAAAAACTTATGCCTTTTGAAGTTGAATGACCTTTGTTACAAATCAACCTTTTTTATACTTCATATTGGGAAGCATAGCAGTATTGTAATTTGTATAGTTCTGCAAGACTTGCTGGATGTCACAGTAAGTTAAAATGGTTTTACTTAAATATATGGTAATTGGCCCTTTATTATTATAAGACAGCAAACCTTATTTGTTTCCCCCAAAACAAATAAGGTTTGTTTCAAGCAAATTGAAAATTGCCATTAGATTCTAAAAATAGCCTTTACTGCTTTTTTTTCCACTTTAAAATTTTACTCTAGTCTCAGAAAAGATCACCTGCATTTCTTGGGTGGAGAAATGCACATGCATGTTCTCATCATAACATGGTAGAAAGAACACAGACTTGGAATAAGTCATAATAAGATTTTAGTCCTGATATAATACCTTATCATGTACATTTTACTTAATCTTTCAAACTCTTAATTTCCCAGGCTGTAACATAGGGATAATCACACTACTTTGCACAGTTGTTACAAGAATCAAATGGGGAAATGCTTGTCCATTGCCTAGTATATAAACTTATTGTGAAAAAAAACATAGACTACTAGAAAAGTTGCAAAAATAGTAGAGTTCCATATACTTTTCACCCAGCCTTTCCTGATAATTCACACGTTGCACAACAATTATAAAGTTGTCAAAATTAACATTAATTTAATACGGTTAACTACAGACTTTATTAATAACATTTCAGCAGTTTTCTCACTAATATCCTTCTAAGATCTAATCCAGGGTTCCATGTTGTATTTAGTTGTCAGGTCTCCTTAATCTCTTCTGGTCTGTGACCATTTCTCAGTCTTTCCTTGTCTTTTCATGACCTAGATACTTTTGAAAGGTACTAGTCAGTGTTTTGTAGATTGTCTCTCACTCTGGGTTTGTCTGAGGTTTTCTCATGATTAGATTGAGGTTGTGCAGTTTTGGCAAGAATAGCCCAGGTATGATATCAACACAACTTGTTACTGGTGATATTAACCTTGGTCTCTTGGTTAAGATGGTATCTGCTGGATTTCTCCACTCTGGAGTTGCTGTTTTCTCGCAAAAAACTTTGGGGCAGATATTTTAGACTATTTAAATATCCTGTTTCCCCACTAATGTTGGCATCCCTCAGTGGATCTTGCCTCCAAGTGTTAATTGCTAAGGTGTTCTGATGGTTATTTTTTAATATTTTATTTATTCCTTCTACTTTTATTATTGGAATTCTTCTGTAAGAAAAAGTTGTCCTTACTCCCTCATTTATCTATTCAGTTATTTATGTCAGGGTACACTTGTGGTTATGTATTTCATTCTGTGGGTTATAATCCAGTACTATTTTTTATTTTGTTGTTCAAATTATTCCAGCTTTGGCTGCTGGGAGCTCATTCAGGTTGGTTCCAGTTCCCTTTTGACATGCCTCCTTCCTCTTTTCAAGCACATCCTCTCTCTGGCACTACAAGATGCTCCAAACTCATCTTGTATTTTCCCCACCTTAGTCCCGGAATCATCAACTACTTCTCCAAAAGGCCTTGTAAATTCCCTTAAAAAAAAAATTAGCCATTTGTCACCTACCCTACATTTTTTCTAACTCTTGATAGTTTTTTTAGGGGGAGGGATACATTTCTCTTTTGATCTCCTTCAGAGGTAGTTTTTAGAAAAGAAACTAACATTTGCCTACAACAGGAGGCTAGAGATCCATATTCTCTTTGCCCCTGAAATTGTGTAGGAACAATCTGGCTTGTCACTGAAATTCAAAATTTTATCTCATTTTTCGTTTCAGGGCATGATATATTTTTCTATCATTTATTGATAGCATTTAAAATATTACTAATTTTTATTTTTTATTAATTTTTTCTTTTGGTCATCTGTTATGTAGCCAAGCTTAGATGACTAGAAGATAACATAATCTAATAAGTGAGATATCTTACTAGATATCTAATAAGTGAGATATATTGTTGTGACTTTGGGAAAATCATTTACTCCTTTAGCAGTTCACTTTCAGTTATTTTAGAGCCAATTTTATTACAATTATTGTGGAAATAAAAGTGTGCTAAAGATCTTGTCTTTTTTGTAGAGTCTGATTCATTTTTTGACGTTGATAGAAAAATGTGTACTTTAATTTGCTATGAGTAACCACTAGGGGGTGGCCATGGGTAACTAATTGTCCATTTGCTATTTATTTAAGATGTTCTGACACTGAAAGATTGAAAATACAGTGGAGGGGTAGGGTGCAGATAGTAGCAAGTGGAATAAATAAAATACTCGGAATGACAATATCATATAAAATGCAGTACAAGGAGAAAAGTATTAATATTAAAATATTAAAAGAGTTATATTTTTGTATGTGATGAAAGGTATAGTCTAGGAATATAATTCTGATCCTTCATGCACTCAGAAACATATCACTGAAATGTATATAGAAATATTTAAATGTTTATATTAAAATATTAAATATTCTTAACTTTTGTAGGATTAAAGGGTTATATTTTACAGTCATCTTGGTAGCTCTTCAAAACCTTGGACTTGTTGCCATGTTTTTACTAGGTTATGAATAATGGAGAGAAAAGATTACTTTTTCTCCTACCCATCGCTAGGTTTATGGCTGAGGCTCTATAACACAAGACAGATTAATAAGAGAAAAGCATGCAAATTTATTTGAGTTTTATGTGACATGGGAACCTTCTTCATATGGAAACGAAAACCGAAAGACACAGGGAAAATATATTTTTATATTTTTATGCTTAGGTATGATGAAAAGTAGACAGTCATGGGGAAATATGATTGTATGGTAATTAACTAGGGGGAAACTTAACAAGGCCTGTTTGTTCATATCCTTCTGTGTATTCCTGTGTCTTCAGAGATAAGGACATTTCTTCCTCAAAGCAATCTCTGGAATGGTCTTATTCAGAGGGAGGTCAGAAAATTTTTTTCTAGGTTTTATGACTTGCTTCAGGGAAGAGAGAGTAAGGGGATGATGAGAATGATTTTCCTCTTGCTGTTTCCTGAAATACTTGGGATAGCATGTCCTGAACCCTATTAGTAGTATCTTTAGACATCTTTTTGATAATCTTTAAAATTCTATCCAAATAGTCAATATTAGAAAATAGTCATTGTGTGTTAAAGTGGCCAGATAAGGAAATCTGGAAAAGCAAACCATGGGGAAAAAAATGGACAGAAAATTGATCTGGGAAAATAAGTAAATAGGATGAAACTAGTCTGGCAGAAGTTAAATAAATTTGCATTTAATTCTTCAAAATGTTTTTAAAAATCATAATTCCTTTATCTGTGAAGAAGAGGGAGCCTCTCCCTAGGAAATTATAAGCTCTGATCATCTAACTTTTGTGCAGTCTGACTGTAGACTTGGATGATGTTTGTAGTTTCCTTCTCTTGTTCCCTGTGAGCAAAAAGACCAATTTATTCAAGCAGAGCCAACTTGTGTTGGACTAGTGAATTCCACATCAGTCAGCCTGCTCCTATGGTTTTCTGGTGGTTATTTGCTTTATGTTGGCTCTTTTTCTACCAATGAGGTAGAGACTAAGTTGACCATCTTCTAAGGGTTACTAAATTTAGTCCTTTTAGGCTGGAAGTATGTGGTTGAGTAAATATTTTGTTTTAGTGAATGAAGGGTTGTCTGTGGTTTCTGTCTTCAAATTTTGGCAAGTTACATTTTGAATTTTAATAATTTTTTATTACTGTTATATCAGTGGTATTTTTGTCAGTGAATAAAGTAGACTTTTCTAAAACAAGGGTGCCAGGTGAGGTACTGGAAATTCCACCTTTAATGTATCCTTTTCTTAATACTTATCTGAACAGTTAACCAGTTAAGATTACCTACCACACAACTCCCCCAGATCATTTCCTCCAAGTTGAATTATTGAAGGTGTCTATTTAAATAGTATGTTAAATGATAGTATTTAGCAATAGGAATTTGCTAAATCTCTTTTGTCACTGAAGGTTAACAGGAAATAAATCATAAGATTAGCTTTCAGTCCTTTGGTAGGGACGTCATTATGAACATACAGTACAAAAAAAAAGAATTCTTAACAGTTCAGCCAAATAAACATTTATTGAGCAGCTGCAGTTTGCTAGGCTTTGTGCTACACGTAGGGTTTACAGAAGTGAACGAGAGGTGCATGAACTAGGCAATACAGGGATTCCAGTTCTTTCCCTAAGTCACCTTGCAGTTTAAGGTTATGCCCGCTGTACCTTATCTTGCTGTGTAATAATGGTTGTACTAGGTGATGTCTGAAGCCTGTTTCAGTTCTTAAATTCTGGTTGTAACTGATGAGAGAGCTAACTGTGCTAAAGCTTCAGATCAAGTTGCCAGTTTGATAAGCGATAGTGTGTTCTGCATCCTTTCCTCTCCATTTTCATACTCCCTTTTCTCTGATTTTCTACTCTAATTCCTTGTCGTGTCCCCAACTAGAAAATTATAGGAGGTTGGAATCTGAAGAAAACTGGCAATTTGAAAGCATGCTGAAACACTATTTAGTATTTTTCAGTTCAGACTTTTAACTTCAAGCTTGCCACATTGTATTATTCTAAAATCCCAGTAAATTAGAAACCAAATAAATGATATGTGAGTGACTTATTTGTTACTGTTTCTTCAGAGAAGTAGATACTTTTCTCTGGTTTTCACTGGAATCAGAAACATTTGTTTAACTGTGGTTAGGTGTGACTTTCAGATGACCCTGAAGCAATAGAATGACAGTGGGGTGTCAGCCTATAGTTGGATGTTTGCTGTGGATAACTGATGGTTGGTTATATGTGTTTATTTCTTTTCTCCATTTAAAATTTTGCAGTATTCACTTGACCTCTGGAAACCTTATATAAAATAGGATGTCTAACTTACATAATTTACAGATAGTAAAGAGTTCAGAAAGAATCATCTTGATAAATATCAAAGTTCTATAGAAATGTAAGCTATTATTGAAACATCACTAAGTGTTACCCAAGTTTCCCATTAGGAATGTAGAAATGACTTTTTTTATTTAATACCTGAGTAGATACAGTTAGAATTATGTAGATTACACAGCCCCAGATGTCGCATGACCCTCAAATCTTATTTTCTGAGTCTATTTGTGTACAGTCCTTGTAGAAGAATATGGAAAAGACAAAACAAACCCACTGGCCCACCTACCACCTGTATTCCAGAACAGATAGCTCTCCATTTTCCTCTGATGATTAAATCGACAGGTTTTTTTTTTATATATATGTAGCTGACCTTTCTTTTGATCTACTGACAACCCTGAAAGTGGTCGTGCTTAATCAGTTGCTTCATCAGATTACTTGCCATTATTCCATTTAGTCCTTGTTTTGTAAATTTTTGACATTTCACTATTTCCTGAAAACAATGTGGTTAATCAAAATTTAGAAACTTTGACTTGACCTTGCCCCAGGGGAAATTTGATGAAAGAAAATTTGAATACTCCGGGGTCTAGAAAGAAAATGTTCTTCATGGCTTCAGGGGAGGGGATTAGGACATGAAGATGGAAGACACATGTCCTGCCTTTTTATAATTTGGTCAACTCTCTTCAAGGGGACGCCCAAGAGTATTCAGAGATACATTTGCATATAAAAATGGAACTTATTTTTTTAATTTCACAAACTAGTTTGTACAGATTTTTTACAAATAACTGTAGCACATAATCATAATGTGTACTTAGCATTTTTTTAAATTTACAACATGATTTTACATTGAGTGAAGGACAGGTCTCATTACAATGTTAAAAAAGGAGGAAAAAAGACTGAGGTAACTTCAAATTGCCTAACATTATACAGCTAGTAGGTGGCAGAGTTAGAACCAAAATCTGTGTTATCTCTATAACACCGTAAGCTTCATAAGCCTATGTAAAGTTCTCACCAATGAGAAATGAATTAACTCTTACAGAGCAGCAGAAGAAATATTTAATATACCATAGGAGGTAACTTGCTGAATTATAGTAATAGCAGCAATGTTTTCCAGCTGTGTTACAGTCTTCAAATTGCTGAAATGATTTTTTTAAGGTCCTATAAGGAGGTAGAGGGAGGAACTAGATTCAGGTTTTTCTAATGAGGAAACCAGAAGCAAAACATATAAGTAAATTAAGGAGTATTAAACAAGATACCAGATCCAACCTACTCAGGATAGCTTTTTCTAGTTCAATAGTGAAACTGACAACCTTGGTAATGATAGTTACTCTACAGCTCCAAGCCCCACGCCTCAGCCTGGTACCGGTCTGCAGTCTGTTAGGAACCAGCCGACGCTTCACTGCCTGAACTCTGTGCATGCCACTTTCTGTCTGTGGAAAAATTGTCCTCCATGAACTGGTCCCTGGTGCCAAAAAGGTTGGGGACTGCTGCTCTAAAGTATTGGATGCTTACTATTTTTAAAGAACACTAGAGCTGGATGTACTTAAAGTGGTAAAACAAGATTTTTATCCAGGAACTATTACAATAGGGGAAGAGAGACTTTGGTATAGAACTGGACAAGTGGGGATTTATAGCCAAGGAGCAAGGTGGTTGAAAAATTACTGAGAGGAAAGAAACATCAGGGGTAGGGGGATTGTGGTTAAACAGACCTCACAGAATTCTTACTGAAAGCAGGCCAGGGTGATCAGATACCAAGGGTAGTGGGGTGAGGAATTTGATCAGGCATTGAAGGTGGAAAGTTCTGTCTACTGAGAGATTCTTGCTACAACTGGGCTATTCTGTGGGTGAGATAGTCTTGCTGAAAGGTAGAGAAAAGGGTGAGGAGGTGGGAGAAGAAGGAACTCCTAAATTTAGGGACAGAAAAATGAATGGGAAGACTAATCTCATGTGGGGAAAAGTCACAGTGAAGGCAGATGGTAATTGGGAGTCCATGAGTGATTGTTTAGAGTAGAGAGAGCCCTTAACGTTCTTGAAAGTGTGTTTGGTTAGAGGATCCCAGACTAGTGGGTCTGGGGATGACTCCCTAATCATGGCATAGAGGGGTGAGGCAATCATAGAGAAATTAGGTATCCACATCCCCCAATATCCCACAAGATTGAGAAAACTCTCAGTTGTCATTTTGTTTCAAGGGAGAGGAAAATGTTGAATAGTAGAGGCTCAGTCTGTGAAGATAATTTTATGACATATCATGACCCAGATATTGAACACACAGTGAACATAATTGAATTCTGTCTCTAGAAACCCTTGGCCCTTTCTTGCTATTGCCTTAAGAAGGTATTCAGTATCCAAAAGGGAATTGTTATAACTGTCAGAGCATCGAAGGAGGTTATCTACATAGTGAATTACAGTGGAGTCTCCTGGGAATTTTAAGTTCATTAAATATGCATTTTTAGGGTGCATGAGAAGTATGTAGGGCCTCAGTAAATCCTGGGGGCATAACAATCCAGGTGTATTATTTATTTTCCCAGATGAAGACAAATAAGTATTGGAATTCTTTATGAAGGGAATTGCTAAAAAATGGCAGAACACAAGCTGATAACTATGAGATATTGCATATTGGAAGAGATAACAGAGAGGATGGCATTTAGGATTAGCACCAAGGGAAATCCAGGTTTGACAATTTTGTTGACAAGTCTCAGATCTTGGACTGATCTCCTTTCCCTTTCCCATTTGGCTGTTTAATGGCCAAATGGGAATATTGAATGGGTTAGAAGTGGGGACTGGAAGCTTTTTGTCTGATAAACCTTGCATTGTTAGGGGGAGCCCTTCAATTTCTTATGGTTTCAAATGATATTCTGGAATCCTAGGAAGAGGCATAGAAGGATCTATTTCTACCTAATATGGGTTCTGTATCCCATACACGTCCAATAGTGGTAGAGTCTTTTGCCCATGAAGGAGAGCAATTGTCTAATAGTTGATTTAAATCTTTAATTAAATAGGTGATAGGTTGAAGGAGGCAAAGGAATTCCCCCTTGAAGGAAGTCAGACAAAACTATTAGGGGAACATAGACCTGAAGGGGAAGAGTCAGGGATCTGTAGAGGGAGTCCTGCAGGAATTGTTACACCCCAGTTCATGAGTACATACCTTCGTAACAGGTTTACTGGGGTAGTAGAGTTGAGAAGAAAATTGTGTTGACCTATAAAGAGGTCCCATAGAAATATGAGGATGGGATAGAGGCAAGTCATGAGGTAAATTATCAAAACCCATTGTTGACACAGTTGGATGACTCTGCGGAAGGGGTGCAGGAAATGAGGTGATGTTAAGGGTAGAATGTATTGCCCTGGTATCGATGAGAAACATAGTGGGGTGCCCTTCAACTTGTAGCATAATTTCTCCTTATAATTCTAGTGGTAGTTGAGGACATTGAACATTTACTTTCCCAGAGGAAAATCAACAGTTCTGCAGTAAGGAGGAGACTTGGGGTTTTTCCCTTCTTTTGAGGGCTGGGCAATTCTGAGTTCAGCATCCTTTTTCCTCATAATCAGCATGTGTCCAGATCAGTGGAAGCCTTCCATGGTGGAGCTTGCTGCGTATTAAGTTGTTCAGGTCTTGCCAACTGTTTTAATTGTAAGGCCATAAGCTTGCATTGTGTATTTTCCAATTTTTTTGAAATGTTAATGCTATCTTCATAATGCTGGGCTAATGTCTGGAGCCCAGGCATGTATGCACTTTGCCAATTTAATATTATTTTCTGTAATGTGTCATGGAACTACAACCTGAGACTATTTACAAAGCTTGTGTGGCCAGAGCAGAAGCTATTTGGGAAGTCAGTTGAAGCCCTGAATGATCTTTCCATGTTGTCTCTAAATGATGGTGATAGACACAGTTTCATCCCATTGTTGTTTACAATTTTGGATACATGACCAATCAATTTTGACGAGATAGACCTGAGGAATGGCTCCTAGTCATTTCTCTCTTACTCCCCTCAGGGAATTAGGGGTAGTCTGAGACCCTTGAAGGTCTTCGGAAATAGTAGTCCATTTGTCCATTTGGCTTTTTTAAACCAAGGGGAGGCATCTCTAGGCACACACAATATGCAAATAAGTTGATAAAAATCAGCAAATCCTAGAGACTATGCTCCTAGAATGATTCTAAATTGTTCAACAAACCTTTCCCCTTCCTTCCTGGGGTTAGGAAAGTCTTTAACAATGGAATAATTTGGACATAGACAAAGGCTTAACTGCTTTCTCCTCTGTTGGCCTCACTTAGGGCTGGGTACTGGCCGACCCTGGGCTTCATGTATAGAGGACGGGGACCCTAGGAAACTTACAGTTACAGGTAGTAGAGGGGCTGAGGGTAGAGATGATGGAGGACATTCTGGGAGAGAAGGATATGAGGGGAGCTGGGAAGGCAATACGGAGGTGCTGTGGTGAGCTCTTGGTGGTTTACATTTTTTAAGAGCCACAGTAGTTTGAGGGAGGTTTGTTTGAATTGCTTTTTTGGGGCTGCTTCATACCAAGTGAAATAAGCAGACCACTGTACACCCAAAAGTTTTATTCCTTTTTGCTCTAGGGCTCTTCTTACATGGACCAGTTTAGGGATATTCCAGGAGCCCCAGAAGGGCCACCACAACTGAAGAGAGTTTTTAGTAAGGTTTTCCCAGTGAGAAAGAAAGCAGACAGTATTTGGGACTATAGTGGCAAAGCATATACTCAGCAGGGGTTTGAGCAGAGGGTATTTCAGTTGACTGAGAAGTTCCCACGAGAGAAGCAGGATTAAATAGAACAGAGAGGCCTCATCAAGAGCCAGGGAAGAGATTTCTAGCTCAGGAGTCAGGGAATGAATCCCTACTTGAAACAACAGAGCTGGAAAGAAAGACTTCCAGCCTGCTAGGTGCCTCTCAAACAAATAAGTCTAAGCCTCTAACCCAGCTTCAGACTCTATGATCAGATTCTGAAGAATCAAAATCTGTGGTTCAGTGAACATTTATCTGGAGCACTGGATTGTAGTGTCACACTCACTAGCAGATACCCAAATGAGCAACCAGACTGGAGACAAAGGTCTCCATATGTGCTGAGGAGTTGGTTATTGTATCCGAGGGTCCAACAGTGGTTCAGATCCAGATCCAAATCATGGACCAAAAACTGTTAAAGAAAAACCAGAGCTGGCTGGCAGTAAAAACAGATTTTATTCAGGATGCATTATAATAGGAGAAGAGACTCCAGTATAGAACTGGGCTCAATTCCAAATAGAGTGTGGACAAGTGGGGATTTGTGGTTGATCGGGGTAGGGGTCAGTGGATACAAAATTACTAAGAGGAAGGAAACATCAGTGGGTGGGAGATTCTGGTTGAACAGACCTTATAGGTTTCCTGCTGCAGGCAGGGCAGGATGATCAGATACCAAGAGTGGGGCATGAGGAATTTGATCAGATATTGGTTTCTCTCTAAACTGATTTAGCAAGATTCTTGCTACAACTGGGTGATGCTAAGAGGAACTCTAAAGTCTGAGGCCCAGTTGAGAAGAGGATTCAGAAGAATCTGACTAAAGTTTTGTCAAGGAGGGGGGTCTTATTACTATACACCAGACTCTATACCAAGTGCTTTATGAAAATGAGCCAATTTAATCCCTACCCAACCCTATGTGATAGATATAACTCCTTTTTATATATAAAGGAATTGTTGCAGAAAGGTTAAGTAACCTGCTCAAGGTCACCCAACTAGCATGTAGTACAGACAAGATTTAAACTTGGGTATCTGACTTCCAAGCCCTTGGTTTAACCATTAGGCATTATTGCCTCTTGGACCCTGTAGGTCTCCTTCAGTTGATGTTTGGTTAGAATACGTGTGATGTCCCAGGGACCTCTAAGAATTCAACTGTGGTTCAAGTTAAGAGTTAAGGGGGAGTATTTGGAATCTTTAGGTGGCTGATTACAAAATTAGTTTTACTGACAGTAATTGAGTAATTTAGCACATAAACACTTAAAAGGGAGGCACTACATATTAAATGTGTATAACATGCATTCTGGTTATTAAAATTGTAAGTAAAACTTCAAGGTAGTGACCTAAGATATCATCAACGGATCGAAAAATTATAGCAAGAATATGTGCTAAGAAAAGGCCACAGGATGATTTCATGCTCTTTTCCAGGGGCAGGTTCATTTATATGTATGACCCTCATGCTGAGCTTGAGATCCTGTTTGTATTTATGGTAACCAATCTTCCTAGGACCTCTTCTAATGATTTTGGTATGGTAAGTTCTGGGCATTGGTGAGTAATAGTGAGGTCACTTTATATAATAGTTTAGCAGACTCTCCCTGTTTTTTTTAATATGTAAATTAGAGTTCCAAATTCTTGAGAGTAAGAAATAACTGTCACTAAAAAAGAAGGGTTGAAAATGTCTTCGTTAAAAATACCATATTCTTAAAAAAAAAAAAAAAAAAAAA
>VBSM01000361.1:22637267-22666424 GCA_008086735.1 Cheirogaleus medius
CACTTGAGGCCAGGAGTTCAAGACCAGCCTGGGCAACATAGTGAGACCCTGTCTACAAAAAAATTAAAATAGCCAGGCATGGTGGCACACACTGTAGTCCCAGCTACTTGGGAAGCTGAGGCAGGAGGATCACTTGAGCTCAGGAGTTCGAGATTACAGTGAGCTATGCTTGTGCCACTGTACTCCACCCTAGGCAACAGAGTGAGGCCCTGTCTCTTAAAAAAAAAAAATTTAATTAAAAAGTGTAACAAGATAAGGTCTCTAGACTCTGAGGAGGACTGGGAAAGAAGGCAAAGTTGTGAGAGAGACTATGCTGAAGCAGGATAATTGTGTGCCTGCTTTGTAATTTTTCTTGAGTTCAATTGGTAACATGAGGCCACTGAAAATAATTTGCTGCTGTCTTTGGCAGAAATGCATATTGATGTGTTGCCAGTGGCACAGCCAGGATGTGGAGACTGATTTAGAAGGTTGCAGACTGCCACTCACCCACCTTCAGACCTGTCTTGACTTTCTGGCTTTTCCCAACACTGGATAGAGTGGGAGGAGTCAAGACAGAAAAGTGCGTTGTGCCTTTAGTTTTCCCCTCCTCTGCCCGTATGAGTACTGAAAGATATTCCTCTGAGTTGTGGATATGAAGACCTAGAAAATATTTTCTTCAAAATACCTCCCAATAAATACACTTTCTGTTCAATATTTCCTGGGTTTGCCAATTTGAAAACTAGAGAGGAGCATTTGTGTGATAAACACGTGGATAGTTTGAAAGCTTAGTAAGAACCAAATTTTAGCTATCCACGTACAAAGGCAGTAAATAAGTTGGAAAGAAGAAGGAGCTAAAAGATACTAATTTTAGCTTTTCTCTTTTAGTGAGAATACATTTCCATTACTTTAAACAGAATAATAGCTGACCAAAAGTTCTTTTGCTATTTTCTAGTGAACATACAGAAATCTTGCATCTAATTAAATTCAATTCATACCTGAAAGTTTGCACAAGAAGATTGATTATAGTAAATGTTTGTGACTAAAGAAACAAACGGAAATTGTTTATAAAAGGTTTGCTGGAGCCAGGCGTGCTGGCTCACACCTGTAATCCTAGCAGTTTGGGAGGCCAAGGCGAGAGGATCACTTGAGGCCAGGAGTTTGAGACCAGCCTGAGCCAAGAGTGAGACCCGTCTCTACAAAAAAAATAGAGAAATTATCTGGGTGTGGTGGTGCATGCCTGTAGTCTCAGCTACTTTGGAGGCTGAGGCGGAAGGATTGCTTGAACCCAGGAGTTTGAGATTGCGGTGAGCTAGGCTGACACCACGGCACTCTAGCCCGGGCAACAGGGCAAGACCCTGTCTCAAAACAAACAAGAACAACAAAAATTGGAAAAAGGTTTACTGGAAAATTTAACGTTCTCAGTAAAATTTAATGATGACTTGAAAGTCTTTCTTTTTTGAAAATTTTGTTTTAGTTGAAATGACATTTGTTTTGAAATGCCAATTGATTATTGATTGCTTATGGTCAGTAGGTAGTTGTGAAGCCATAAACTACAGACTGTGGAAAATTGTAGCAGCTTCTTTTTAATAGAATTTGGCAAGCTGATTCTAAAATTTATACATAAAAAGAACAAAGCAGGAGGACTTACATCATCTGACTTTGAAACTTACTCTAAAGCTATTGTAATTAAGGCAGCGTGGTATTGGCAAAAGGACAGGCATATATAGCTCAATGGAATAGAAAGTCCAAAAATAGACCCTCACATATGTAGTCAAATTTGACAAGGATGCCAAAGCAATTTAATGGGGAAAGGAAGGTATCTTCAATATATGGTGTTAGGAAAAGTGTTTAATCTATATGGGGAATAACAAAGAACTTTGATTCCTACCTTACACCACAGGCAAAAATTAACTTGAGATGAATCAGGACCTAGACTTAAAAGCCAAAACATTACACCTTCTAAAGGACAACATCTTTGCAATTTGTCTTAGAGAGGACACAGAGAGCACTACCATTAAAAAAATTGATAAATTGGGCTTCATCAAAAATAAAAGCATCTGCTCATCAGAAGATAATGTCAGGAAAATAAATAGGCAAGCCACAGAGTGTGAGAAAAATATTTTTAATGTCTATATTTGAAAAAGGGTGGCTTGTATCCAGAATATATTAAGAAGTCCTACAATTGAATAATTAAAAGGCGGCAATCTAATTTTTAAGATGGGCAAAAGATTTGAAGAGACACTTCACAAAATAAGGTATATCTGGTCAAAAAGCACATGAAAGAGTGCTCATCATCATTGGTTATCAGGGAAATGCAACATGAGATACCACTGCCTACCCATTAAGATAGCTAAAATGAACAAGATTGATAACACTGAATGTCAGAGAGAATGTGGAACTCTCATTTATTGGTGGTGTGGGTATAAAACAATACAACTACTCTGGATTATTGTTGGCAGTAATTCCACCCTATGTATTTATCCCAGAGAAATGAAAATATATGTCCACAAAAGTTGTATGCAAGACTGTTCATAGCAGCTTCATTGAGTGAGAAGAGCCCAAAAGTAGAAAACTCTAGTGTGTATGGTAAGAAAAAACAAACTAGCAGTTTTCTCATGTTATATTCTCAACACAGATCATTCTGTGAACAGATGTGGGGATTTTCTAACACCCGCTGGGTGACTTACAATTCAATTCTGACACTAACCAGAGTCAGTGCAGCCAGACCCCTCAGAAGTTAAGGGCTCAGTCTCAGAAGACTACCCTCTACTTTAGACACCAACTGTAGGTTTCCAGGTTACTCACAACTTCTGTCCAGCGTGGCTAGAAATTGGAGGTTACCACAACCCTCTTCTTAGGTTTGATAATTTGCTAGAGCAGCTCACAGAACACATGAAAACACTGTGTTTACCAGTTATTAAAAAGAGTATTTTTAAGGATTCAGATGAAGAGGTACTTTGGGCTAAGCATGTGGGAAGGGGTACAGAGCTTCCATGCCCTCTCTTGGTGCAGCACCCTCCCAGCATCTCAATGTGTTCAGCAACCCAGAAGCTCCCCAAATCCCTTAGTGCAGGGATTTTTATGGAGGCTTCATCACATGGGCACAATCGATTATTGACTCAATTTCTAGCCCTTCTTCCCTTCCTGGAAGATGGGGGAGTAGAGCTGAATGTTCCAAGCTTCTAATCATGTCTTGGTCTTTCTGGTGACCCACCCCCATCCAGGAACCCACCAAAAGTTGCCTCATTAGAAGAAAAGATACTCCTAGTACTCAGGAAATTCCAAAAGATTAGGAGCTCTGTGTCAGGAACTGGGGCCAAAGACCAAATATTAGAACAAAAGATGCACCTAGCAACCTATCATTCAGGAAATTACAATGATTTTGGGAGCTCTGTGCCAGGAATGGGGAGCAGAGACCAAATATATATTTCTTATTATATCACAATATCACACCCAAATGTCCATCAGCAAAAACCCAGATAAACAATCTAGTCTATCCATATACTAGAACACTACTCAGCAATAAAAAGGAACAAACTACTGACACATATAATGGCATAGATAAATCTCAAAAAGCATTCAAAGACATGGAAGAAGACAGATACAAAACACTTTATACTGTATGATTTCATTTATATAAAGTTACAGAATAGCTAAAGCTAATCTATGGTGACAATCAGACCAGTAGTTGCTTATGGGTGTGGAGGAAGGGGACGAATGTTGATTTAGAAGAGGCAAGAGGGAGCTCTACGGGTTAATGGAAGTGTTCTGTCTTTTGATAGGGGTATAGGTTATGTATTAATACTTGCAGTCATTTGCCAAAACCAATCAAACTACAGACTTGAGATCTGTACATTTCATGATATGTAAATTATAACCTCAAATTTAAAAATCTCACAAGATTTAGCATGGTATTTTCCTATCTCTTATTCTGATTCTCTTTTCCACTTTCCTTGAAGTGTTAGATAGCCCAGTCCCACTATACTGAGCAGATTTTTGAAAGTAAAATTAATTAATTTTATTATCTTTTGATATGTCCACTGTACTCGATAGAGGGCATCATTTGAATTCTGGTTCAATCTTTGCTGTTGTTGTGAAGAAGAAAAGCCATCAAGAAGAACAAAATAGCATAGCAATGTGAACTTGTGATGATTTGGCAATTTTTTTGAAGTTATTTAATCCTGATAAATTCAAATCTCATGAAGTATATTTATGCATTCATCCTTTCAGCCATCTAGTTATTTGCTCTTTCATTCAAGTGAAGGTTATCGAGCACCTCCTGTGAGTAGATGTCTGACACTGAATAGGCATGCTAAGATGAGTCCACAACCAAGTCCCTGCCCTTAGGTTATTCATAGTTTAGAAGTGATAAATGCAAAAATAAGTTCTAATGCAACAAGAAATGTATAGCACTGTACAAACTGCTGCTGTGTGTTCTTTTGAAGAAGCAAATATCCTTTGCCTGGGGTGTCTGTGGGAAGGTTTTATACAGGAAATGACATTTGAGTCAGGTTTGTAAGAATAGTTTGTCAGAGTTGTGGATGGGAGTTGGAAGAAGGGAGGACATTTTAAGCAGATGACTAGAAATTTAATTAAGGAGTTCAATGAGTCTTTTATCCTCCCTAAACCTTTATGTGAGGATTCTGTTAATATCTATTGATGATAGAAGCCTTTACCTTTGGCATATTTAATGTTTAAATTTGGACACCAGAATATTTATCTTTTTCTTACCAATGACAAGCTAACATCTATTGAGAACAAAGGATGTAACAGGCCTGCTGCTTAATGTTTTAATTTAATTTTCACAGCAACTCAATGCATTAATACTAATGTCCTTATAGATTAGGAAAATTGAGGGCTGACGTCACCCCCTTTGTAAGTGGCTGGGCTGGGGATTCTTTCCCAGGTCTCTCTGCCCTCAAAGCCTGAGAAAGACCAAAGGGCAACTCCGCCATACTAAGGTGCTTGGGTCACTTAAAATAGGAGGAATTTAGCTGTTTTCCAAAATATGGCCTGCCCACTTTTTGCATTCCTTTTAAGTTTCAATTCAATAGGCACTATTCTTTATAAACTCAAAATAATCTGTTTATTTTTATTCCTAAGTACATAATACTTTTTAGTATTATGCTTAGTAATTTGGCATATGGAAATTTGCTGTTTAATCATTATCTAAGCTTTCTAGAGTATCCATTTAATAAATTAAATTTAAAGAATCATGGAAGTAAAAATTGTAACCTCTTTATTGCCATTTTGCTCTAAATGATTTAGATTTAGAACCTTGAAGATTTTGCCCTTTCAAAATGACTTGTTATGTAGGCGCTGAGGCTTCTCACTACTTAACAAGTATTGCTTAAAGTTTCACGTGGGGACGTTTGATGTGTTCCACAGCCACTCACAGCTTCTGACAGTTCAGTTTTTGAAAGCCTTGGGAGATCTCTGAGTAGTCAAAGCAGGTGGTAATCTAAGATTATACTCCACTATAAATACGGCAAAGCTTTTCTTTTAAATAAACATGTATTTTTCAGAGTAGAAGATAAATTTTTGACTAAATCTGTGATTTGTCTAAAGTTCCTTTTAGAAACTTGGTTTCTGGTCTATGGTTTTTGCCCAATGATCACTTGACATTGGATACTCACCCTAGCCTCTACCTCCTTCCCAGGACAGGTTGGATTTTTGTCTAAGATTCCACCAGTATTGAATATTTCCTCTTGCCAAACATCTTGTCAAAAGTACATTGTCTGCCTTTGGTGGACCAGCGGGGTATGGATTGCTATACCAAATGACTGTCACCTAATAGTGGAATTAGACAATTGCTAACCATCAGACACTGGAAAACATTTAATGGAAGGAGGATAATGGGACACTACCCTTTCAAATGCTGTAGTAGACCAAGGAGTACTTTACATTCAAGTAATACATTTTTCATGCATGTTGATACTGAGCTGGGTGCAAAGATCTCACAGATAGATATTACCTCAAGGAGCTTATGGTCCAGGAGGAGCTAATCACCTATCTGAATAGGTGATTAATAGAAAGTAGACTGATAATGTGCCATAAGAGAAGTATAGTTAAGTGCCATAAAAATCAATTTGTAGTAAAGATAAATCCACAGAGGAATAAGTAGATAAATTGCTATTGAAGTCTAGAGGAAGAACAGAATACTTCTGATTTGGGGCTTCAAGATGAAATAGGGTCTGAAAGAAATAAGCTATGTCCTAAAAGGATTTAATTGGAACCTATGATTTTAAAATGTCTTATTAGTAAGAAAGTGTAGTATTATGAAAAGAACATGGGCTTTGGAATCAGACTTGCCTGTACATGATTTTTGAACTCTGCCTTTTATTTACAGCTGTTTTATATCACGTTGCTTCATTACTTTGAACATCAGTTTTCTCTTGTGTAACATCACAGGGGAGTTGTGATGATTTAAATGATTAAATGGGATTGTATTTTTTAAAGTACCTAGCAAAATGCCTGGCACCTAATTGCCTTTCAGTAGATGTTAGTTCCTTTTGTTCTCCTACCTGACCCATTTCACAGTCGCTTCCATGGCATTAGCTTGTTTTATAAACAAAAAGGCAGGGATTCCAAGTAGGAGGCAACTGCAGTAGTTCATTTACTCATCAAGCATTTGCTGACTACTTGCTTTGTATGGTGGAAATGCAAAGAAGAGATTAATTATTTTAAAAGGCATTTCAGAAGTAGAATGGGTAGAATGTGGGAAATTAGGGAATAGAGAAAGAGCTAAACTGATTTCATCTAGTATAATCAAACTAAGAAACAGAAAATTGATTACTTTTCTCAGGAAAGGATTAGTCTCAGCTTTAAACATATAAGGAATAACAACATTAGCTGTTTTCTACCTGAAAAATTTGTTTTCTATAAGTTTTGCACCTTTTAAAAAATTATTTGTATCATAAAGGACCCGAATGATATATTTGGTATGAATATACATCTGCCCATAAATGCTGAATTTGTTCTAGAAAGTATCACTTTGCACTCTGATTCTAGCTGGCATTGCTGACATCACTAGTATAATTATTGGCTGACTTCGTCTCTTCTTTCTTTTTCTCCCAATCAGTTTGATAAAGGTTACTCTTACAACATCCGTCATAGCTTTGGAAAGGAAGGCAAGAGGACAGACTATACACCTTTCAGTTGCCTGAAGATTATTCTAACCAGTCCACCAAGCCAAGGGGATTATCACGGTAAGTGCTTCCACTGGGTATGTTGGCGAAGTACAGAAACCAAGGAGCTCTGTTGGAAACACTGAAACAGTGTAATGGCTTTTTGCATTACCGACAGGACCTAGTTTGTAGCTTATGTCAGTCATCGGTGTCAAGCTAGAGCTCCATTACTCTTACAGCGATTTGTCTTATTACTGAACTAGGTCAGGCAAGAGAAATTCATTCAGCTGCACTCCAGTTTGTGCTGGACTGGGCTTTTCAGTTCTCAATTTCCGCCTTCGCCTGCTGTTCTGTCTTTCTCGTGTTCTGCAAGTGTCTTAGAAGACTGATAACAAGTTTTTCAAACCTTTTTAAAGCTGGAGAACTCTAATTTTAGAATAGATTTATTAATTTCAAAAGGGTAACTGCTAAGGAAAAGCATGTTTTATTCTCATTACTATCATCTGATTAACCAACAAAGATTTAGCGAACAATTGAACAAGTCATGGTATCAGATGTATCTATCATTTGCCTGAGTCATTAGTTTTTTTAAAAAAAAAATTATGTCAAATTGCTATCTTTAGACTTCTAGTTCAACTTTTTTTCTAAAATAATTTTCTAAGCATATCTTGAAAAGTACCTCATTCATCTGGTATGTCAGAGAGTGTTTTAATATACCATACTAGTAAATTTTCCAGATTACCAAGGCTTAAAACTTTTTTGTTTTAGAATCTTAAATGAAACACAGTTTTAAAAAAAAGACCACACACTTTCAGGCTGTTAAAGATCAAATAATCACTAAAACAACATTTTTAGAAAGATGTTCCACATGTCCAGAACATTAAAAAATGCCTATATATTCATTATTTAATAGATAGAGAGATGGCCAATACTGGTAATATACATTGAGTGGTTCTTATCACTGTGTCATTCCTTGAGGTACTTTAAGAAATGCAGATTCTCAGGGCCCCCTTAGACACATAAAATCAGACTTCGTTTGCAAGTTCCCTGGGTGATCTTTATATCTTCTAAAGTTTGGAAACTCTGGGTCTGATGCTTACTCAGTGTCTTCAAACTGTGAACTTTGCTAGTGCTTCACAACTCTACAACCGCCACCCCCCCCACCATCTTAGGTGGGACAGGGTGGCTAGAGGGGACTAGAATTGGGTATTTCCCTCCCCCTAAGTAGATTAGGCTCTGATAAAATAGTTTCTCCTGAGGGCAGACCTTGCCAAGAAGATCACAGTGCTCTAGTACTGCAGTCCCCAACCCCCTGGACCACAGATGGGCCTGTTAGGAACCAGGCTGCACAGCTGGAGGTGAACGAGGTGAGCGGTGGGCTAGGAGAGAAGCTTCGTGTGTATTTATAGCCGCTCCCCATCGCTGGCATCACCGTTTGAACTCTGCCTCTTGTCAGATCAGCAGCGGCATTAGCTCTCAGAGGGGCGAGAACCCTACTGTAAACTGTGCACGTAAAGGATCTAGGTTGCATGATTCTTATGAGAATCTAATGTCTGATGATCTGAGGCAGTGATGCTAGCGCTGGGGACCACCTGCTAACACAATTATCATTAGCAGAAAGGTTTGACTGCGGAGACCATAATAAATCAATTCCTTGCAGACTCATATCAAAACCCTATCAGTGAGTGGCAAGTGACCATTGAGCTGCATGTGGTGGCAGGCTTTATAGTAGCAAGTGAGTCTGTGCACTTCAATTGTGCAGCTGCATCTGGTGGCAGGCGTTAAGTCAGAATCCGACACTTCTTTGGGGCCACACATGGCCCGTCCATTATTTTATTTACCACTTTAGTCCGCGCCTCTTTCCCACATTGCACACTTGTCTTAGTCACAGTTTTGGTAAGCCCATAAGCTAACCATAGCAAAAATGAGTAAAAAACAAACGTCTCTGTAGAACTTCTTTGAAAAGGGGGAAAGACCCAACGATGAAACAGCAAAAGACTCTTAAGACTGCCAACAAAATGAAAGCTGCATTTGAAAGAAAATACCAAGAGTCCTACTTAAATTATAGGTTCATTGCAACAGGCGATTCACATTCTCCAAGCCCGCTTTGTATATGTGGAGACCAGCCACCCGAGAAAGCCATGGAAACTGCTTCACCACGTGGAGACCAAGCATTAAAAGACAAGGCTTTGGAGTTTTCCAAAAGAAAAAAATGTGAACACAAAGAACAGAAGCAATTACTGAAGGCCACCACTTCATCAAATGTGTCTACACTGAGAGCATCACTCTTAGTGGCTAACTGCATTGCTAAAGCTAAGAAGCACTTTACTATTGGTGAAGAGTTGATCCTGCCTGCTGCTAAGGACATTTGCCACGAACGTGTAGGAGAGGCTGCAGTTCAAAAGGTGGCATGTGTTCCTCTTTCAGCTAGCATCCTCTTTTGGCTAGCACCATAAGTAGACGAGTTGATGAAACAGCAGAGGATACTGAGGCACAGTTGTTAGAAAGGATTAATGAGTCATCATGGTACACAATCCAGGTTGACGAGTCTACCAATGTTGACAAGGCAACAATGCTTGTTTTTGTGTGATGTATTTTTCAGGAAGATGTGCATGAGGGTACGTTATGTGCACTTTTGTTGCCAGCCAACACCACAGCTGCAGAACTATTCAAGTCTTTGAATGATTACATATCAGGAAAACTGAATTGGTCACTTTGTGTCGGTATATGCAGGAATGGGGCAGCTGCCATGACTGGATGGCTTTCTGGTTTCATTACTTGGGTCAAGAAGGTCGCTTCTGAATGCGAGTCTACACACTGTATCATCCGTAGAGAAATGCTGTCTGGTTGAAAAATGTCACCTGAACTAAACAACATTTTGCAGGATGTGATTAAAATTATCAACCACATTAAAGTACATGCCCTTAACTCATGTCTGTTTGTGTAGCACCATGAGGATATGGACACAGAGCACACACATCTGTTACACACAGAAGTGAGATGGCTTTCTAAAGGTAGATCACCAGCCAGAGTTTTTGAGTTATGAGAGCCACTCCAGAGATTTCTTTTAGAAAAACAGTCACCACTGGCTGCACATTTCAGTGGCACAGAATGGGTTGCAAAGCTTGCTTACTTGTGCGACACATTCAGCCTGCTCAACGAACTCAATCCGTCACTTCAGGGGAGAATGACAACCGTGTTCAAGTTGGCAGATAAAGTGGCTGCATTCATAGCCAAACTGGGATTATGAGGGTTGGGATTTTTGATATGTTTTAAACATTAGCAGAGATTTTGAAAGAGACTGAGCCAGGGCCTTCTTTATCCCAGCTGGTGGATGATCACCTATCTCAGCTTTCAAAAGAGTTTGAGCGTTACTCCCCAACCACAAAAGACCACCCCCACCAGAACTGGGAAGGAATGGTTCCGTGACTCATTTGTGAATAAGCCAGGTGAATTGATCCACTTTGTGCTAGAAGAGGATCAACTGCTTGAGATTGCAAATGACAGTAGCCTTAAAAGTATGTTTGAGACAACTTCAAATCTCCATACGTTATGGATTAAAGTCAAGGTGGAAAGTCCTGAGATGGCCACAAAAGCACTGAAAAGCCTGCTTCCATTTCCAACATCCTATCTTTGTGAAGCAGGGTTTTCTGCAGTGACAGCAGAAATGAGATTACAGAGTAGACTGGACATAAGCGACACACTTTGGGTGTCACTGTCTCCCATCACCCCCAGATGGGACTGTCTAATTGCAGGAAAACAAGCTCAGGGTTCCCACTGATTCTGCATTATGATGCGTTGTATAATTATTTCATTATATATTACAGTGTAATAATAATAGAAATAAAGTGCACAATAAATGTAGTGTGCTTGAGTCATCCCGAAACCATTCCCCCCACCCCTGGTCCGTGGAAAAATTGTCTTCCATGAAACTAGTCCCTGGTGCCAAAAAGGTTGGGGACCGCTGCTCTAGTGTATTTTGAAATGTTTCCTTTTCTGCTCCTCTTGTTGTATACATGAGGATATTTTCTCTGCTGTTTACTATGAGGTAGAGTTCCTGGAAGTAAAACTTACAAAAGTATGGGGGCCCCCCTATGATGGGGGCCTCCTGGAATTTTTAATTCTCAGACATGTCCACACTGAGACTCCAGCAATTTGTCAAGTATAGTTTAGGTTTTCCTACCCTGGCACCGGTTCCATGGAGATTCTACTTGTGGGTTTCTGCTCTAGTTAAGTTATAATTCTCTGTATTTGCCCGTTTTTCTCTCCAATTTGGGGGGACATGGCTTGCCCTGTGACCTCACTTCTCTGTTGGATCTAAGAGGGGTTGTTGATTTTTCAATTTGTTCAGCTTTTTTTTCTTGTTTAGGATGGAGCGGCAACTTCTAAGCTCTTTATTCGCCCAACCAGAATCTGGAAGTCAGCCTGTCCTTTTTTTGTTTTATGGTACTTGCAAAACATTTCTGTCACCTACGTTGACATTATTTCATTAACCAACACTACCTGAAACAGTTGTTCAACCAGTTATGAATCTACATAGGTATAACTGTATTCTGGCCTATGTTTAGTCATTTCTTTCATAAATGTATGTTGGGAAGCTTTGCCAGACAATTAGCTCTAATTAATATTAGTTGTATATGCATTCACCTCATCTTGTGTTATCTTGTTAGTTCAAGCCTTTCTAATTTGAAAATCATGCCCTTTAATGTGGAAAATAGAGGCAAAGTAGGTGTTGACAAGTTCTATTTTCTTTCTATCATCTGTTAAAATAACACCAGCTTCTCTGTTTCTTCTATTAGGGAGCATAGCTTCATAAGACCTTTTTGTGGTCAGTAGCATTTTGGCAATCTTCAGTTTCTTCTTGGCTTCGTCCTTTCTGACCTATGTTCATACAAGTCTAGCCATTATTTAAAATGTAATTTGGATAATTCAGGTTAATCTGTCTCCTTTTTTTGCCCTTTAATAATTCTGGGCTTAACCAAGAATTCTTTGTGTACTCCCAATTCTATCTTATTGGGATCCTTTGGAATTTTGTTATCAGATTTTTCAAGAATAACAATAGCTAACACATGTTGAGTGCATACTATGTGCCAGAAGCATGTAAGAGCTTTATATTCCATCCTCATAGGAAATTTGTGACGTGGGTGCTATTATTTTCCTCACTTGACAGGAAGTCAAGCCTTCTCAACAAAAAGATAAAAAATTTGCCTAAGATCTTCCAACTATTAATAGTAAATGGTAATCAGATTCAAACCCAGGCAGTCTAGCTGCAGACTCTGTGTACTATATAGTTTCTTAAGATGTTTCCTTTTACTAAAAATTTAGTTTTAATCTGAATAAATTGTATAAATTTCATAGTTAATAGGACTCCGTAGTGTTATCATGGATGCTTTTATTTATAGTTAGGATTTTTAGTAAATACATTTGTTTGGCATCTTGGCTCTTTTCTTATTTTATCATCAACCAATTTCCCATTGATTCCATTAAAAATGCACAATTGTTTATGATTAACTTACAGATCCCTCATCTGTATGACTGAAAATATTAATCAGACTTTCCTGTATTAAATTTTCAAATAAATATTTTGATGTACCATTAGTTTCTTATTAAAATATCTAAAATTTTCTAGATTTTGTCCTAAAACAGCTTTTACATTTCAATTCTTCCTGTATTCTTATTTATGCAAATATTTCTAGTAGTCCATCTTTATTTTTCTCATGAAATAATACAGAGATGACCTGTGTCTACTATAAGTTGTTTTTCTATGAAACAATTTATTTGTCCATCTCATTTCCTTCTCTGATTCCTTTAAATTTATACAGATTCTACTCTACAAGAAATAAGCATAGAATTTACATTTGAAAATGATGTGGAACTTTTATATTGCTCAGATAACATAAAGAAAAATGTGCAAACTCTATCTATATTTGTTTTATTATCCCTTCCCTCATATACCTTTTATGTCAATTTTTAGATTAGAAAAAAATGTGAGATTGTTTCAAGTTTTTAGATAAACTATTATAGCTTTTTGTGATTATTTGTGCTTGTTAGCAAGTAGCGTAATTAAAGCTGTTTTCTTCTACCTAGTGGATGGACATCTTAGCCTGAGAATGTGGCAATGTTTTATGTAACTCTTGAGCCTGTAGAACCCTGATAACCATACAGCTAAGTTGTCATTTATATAAAGAGAGGAAAGCAGTTACACTCATGGGCAATTAACTTTTTTATTAATAAGCTGTTAGACAATTAAGGAGAGCTTAATAGACAGTCTCTCAAGTGTGGTATTGTACTAAGTTCTGGGTAAATAACCTTGTTTCTGTGCTGGCTTATTTTTTGTCGTCAGGGTGCCCATTCCGTCACAGTGATCCTGAGCTGCTGAAGCAGAAGTTACAGTCGTACAAAATCTCTCCCGGAGGGATAAGCCAGGTAGGTCAGATTCTGCTCTGCGTCCTCAGTAATGAGGCATCCGACAGATCCTCCAGTTTTACTGAATGTTCTTGCATTAATGTTGTGTACTACTTGTCAGGCCTCACCCCAGACATTCTGTCTTCAGGATGAAGTAAGCTAAAGCCTGGACTTTCTTGCTTTAGAATCTTTGGAAATTCTAGTTCTTCTGTCTGCTAGGCTGCTTTTTTATTTTTTCTTAGTAATAAAGGAAACCGAAACGTTCCCCCCCTCCCGCCTTAATTGGTTTTACTATCTCAATTGAAGACTACATTTTAAAAGATAAAATTTTAGAACAATGCAGTGAAGCTTTTTAATGAAGCTGAAAATTAATGACAGCATATTTCATTTTGGGAAACTGTTTTCTGAGCAGACGATAATGTAGTGCGTACTGGCTGAATGTTCTGATAGGCATCAGTTGTTGCCATGTTTAGTCTACACTTCTGTTGGTAGTTCATTAGGTCTAATAGTCAAAACACTTTGTCTTATGAACAGTTTAAATAAAAAAGAAATGCTCAAATTGTAAAATCAAATATGTACGAGAACATCTTTTCGTAAGTCTACCATTACCACAAAATAAGTATTGTGACATTGCAAAGACTGTTTTCTATAGTGTCCTTTCAGGTTGACTAGGGTTTTGATGGAGTTGAGGAGGAGCTTCTGCTTCCTTAGCGTAAGAAGAACACTATATATTTCAGAGCTGGAACATCTACTCATCATTTATCCTTAAAAAGTATTGTGACTTAAGGAAATAACCTTGTTTACATTGTTACTGTAGAAAACATCACTTCTTCTGTGTGCAAAGTTCAGATTGAATTTAGTTAATTCAAATCTTGCAGTGCTTATGGTACCAGGGGTATGCAAGGAAGATTCAGATATAAATCCTGCTTCCACAAAACCAGGGTCTAGATGAAAACATAAGCCAAGTGTGATGAGAGGTACACATAGAATGTCTTGGGTCTTTTGACAAGGGAGAGACTATAACCATCTGAGGAGGCCAGGGAACACTTTCTGGAAGAGATCCTCCTTGAATTAGGCCTTGGGGCAAGGCTGAGAATTAGGAAGAGTGAATGCACAAGTAAAAGGCAGAAAATGTATAGAACTATTAGGACTTCAAGCTTAGGATAATGGTGGCACCAGTACATAAACACTAATAGGCAACTTAAGGGAAGTAGTTGATTTGAGAGATTTAATTTTAGTGGTTCAAAACTGCCACAAACAAATTTGATAGGGAATCTAGAAAAAGAAAAATTACAAGCTTTTTTAGCAATTATAAAGAATCACCTTTAAAAAAAATGGGCTATTAACATATCTGTATTAACGTTTAAATGCATTAATGTGGGTTTGGGGCCTTAGAGGAGTTAGAACTAGGAATCTGATGTTCTTTCCCGTTAGAATTCTAGAACCATGAGATTGGAAAGAACATTAGAAAGCCATTCTTTTTTCATGGGGTCCCAGGATGGGACATGCTATGGGTGCATAGCTAGTAAGTTAGTGGTAGAACCAAAAATTGAAATCAGGCCTTCCAACTGTTAAGATTTTTTTTTTTTCTCAACCTCACTCTACTTAAGAGCAGATTATCATGCATTTGCTGGAGGAGAGAGGAGGTAGGTAAGTCAAAAGCCATGTTTCACATGGAATCTTGGCTAACGTTTCTCTTTGTCAGGCACTAACTCCTAGGAGGTGGCATCAGTGAAGACTGAACAGAAATGGGAGGAGAGGGAGGAAATACATTAGGGAAGTGATGTATCACAAAAGTCAGGAGATAATTTTGAGAACAGGGTGAAATCCACAGAGTCCCTTGTAGCAGAGAAATTTTTTAAGATGAGGACTGAGAAAAGGTGACTAGATGTGCTGAGTGGATTGCTCAACTTTGGCTTTGGTGAGAGGTGTCAATATTATGGTAGAAACCAAGAGCAAGACTATACTTAAAAGATGAAGGGATAAGAGACAATGAACATCCTTTTCAAAAAATGTGCCAGTAAAGGGGATGTTAGAATTGTATTATCTTAAAGATCATGGGATTGTTTATTTGTAGGTTTAAGACTGAAGGAGACCTGAGTCTGTCTGTAGGAAGTGGAGAAAAAATCCACCAGAGAGGATAGGCTTGACAAAGATATAAAATAAAGAAAATCTCTCTCAAACTGAGCAGAGTTAAACTCTCTTTCTTTTATACCACAACTATATTGTACATGCCTTTGCTTTAACACTTATTACACTAGAATGTAATTATTTGTTTATCTGTTCCTCTTTCCCCCATAGTTTGTGAGTTTCCTGAAAGGAGGAGTATTTAACTCTCTGTCTCATTGTCATCCAGCATCTTATACTTGGTAGATGCTTAACAAATGTTGGAAGAATGAGTGGGCATATTTAGGTAAGAGGAGGATATTAGAATATGCTTGGTGGTGTGCGGAGAGAAGCAAATAGGAACTAAAAGACACAAGTGAAAAAGTAACTTATTAAAGGAAGGTCAGAGATAGGCCAATATGGGAAATATAGGGAAAAAATTTTGAGATAGAGCAAAGGGAATTTGATGGAGTGTATCATCTGGTTTTACTCTTACTTGTAAAGTAAGAGGTATGTTCATGCGCTGAGAATAAAGGGTTTAGTAGAAGAGAATATAAGGCTTTTTTAGCAGTCATAAAGAATCACCTTTTTATATATGTATACAATGGAATATTACTCAATTTTAAGAAATGACAGTGATCTAGTACCTCTTATATTTTCCTGGATTGAGCTTGAGCCCATTATCCGAAGTGAGATATCACAAGATTGGACGAATAGGCTCCACTTTGTACTCACCATCAAATTGGTACTGACTAATTAACACTATGGTGCTCACATGGTAGTAATATTCTCCAGGGATGGGGGATGGGGGGGTAAACTCACAACAATAGGACATGGTGAGCATTGTAGAGGGGAAGGGCATGCCTCTAACCCTCGCTTGGATGAGGCAAAGTTATACAATGTAACCAAAATGTTTGTACCCTCATAATACCCTAAAATAAAATTAAAAAAAAATCACCTTTAAAAAAAAGGCTGTTAACATATTAACATTATCTTGAGAAGATTAATGTTTATAGTTAATGGTAATGACTATGTTTACATACTCTTTGCATTTGACTCTACCGTATTCCTCCATTTACCCTTGATCCATATGTGCATCCTTTACTCAGCTGAAGCCACTCGTAATTTTCACCTCATCCTTTGGACCCGCACTGTAACCTTTTGTCTGAGATGAACACAGATGTACAGTGCATGTGGGCAAGCCTTAAATATTCTTTTGCTCTTATTTGATGTATTTATTGAGTAGATCTCAGTAGAGTGAAACAGCTGGTGGACTGTATTCTAAAGGGCAGAGGGTTGATGAAAAATCCATGTAAAACATTTTGATAAGGTTGCATTTTGGAGCTTGGCCTAAACACAAATTAGATCTTGAAAACTCCAAATGCACGTCAATATATTGTATGAAAGTCAAGAACAATATCATTAAAATATGTGAACGGTAAAACTCAATGTAGCTGTTTTTATCTCGGAGGAAAACTACTTGAAAAAGATACCTTCAGCAATAGAAAATAGATGTTTTAAATAACCAGAATTTTGATGATCAGAAGAGAGATTATTGTGATTTAACTGGCATCACCTACTTTTTTTTAAAATTTCAGCATATTATAGGGGTACAAATGTTTAGGTTATGTATATTGCTCTTGTCCCCCACCCCGAGTCAGAGCTTCAAGTGTGTCCATCCCCCAGACGGTGCACATAGCACTCATTATGTATGTATATACCCATCCCCTTCTCCCCCCTCCCACCTGCCGGACGCCTGATGAATGTTATTCCTATATGTTAACTTACGTGTTGATCAGTGAAACCAATTTGATAGTAAGTACATGTGGTGCTTATTTTTGCATTCTTCGGATACTTCACTTAGTAGAATGGGTTCCAGCTCTATCCAGGAAAATACAAGAGGTGCTATATCACCATTGTTTCTTATAGCTGAATAGTACTCCATGGTATACATATACCATATTTTATTAATCCACTCATGTATTGATGGGCACTTGGGTTGTTTCCACATCTTTACATTTATCACCTACTTTTTTTTTTAAAGCATACTTATAGGATCACATTTCACTTTGCTTTTTGATTAGTCTTAATAGTGTTACAAAATCACTAAAAATTAATAAGCTTGGTGTATCCAGTTTAAGAGGATAGCAATTGAACAACAAAATATGGCCAAAGAAAATGGGCAGTCTGAAGAGGAAAACATAGCGATCAATTCACCAACAAGACATAAAAATTCTAAATGTTTATACATCAACAACATAACTTCAAAATACAAGAAATAATAACAGAGAACTGAAAGAAAAACTAGATAAATCCACAATTAAATTTGAAGATTTCAGCACTGCTCTCAAGTGATTAATAGAACAAGTAGACAGAAAATCAGTAAGGATATAGAAGCCTTGAATGACACTGTCAACCAGCTTTACCTGATTGACATCAATAGACCATTTTATCCAACAACAGAAGAATGCACTTTTTTTTTTATGTGGGTGTGAAACATTAATTCAGATAGGTCATAGTCTGGGTCTTTAAAAATCCATTACAAAGTTAAATGCATTGAAATCATATAAAGTGGGTTCTCTGACCATAACCAGGTGGCAGGATACTAAGTCAATATATAAAACTCAATTATATTTATCACAATGAACAATTGAGAATTAAACATTTTTAAAGTACCATATACAACAGTACTGAAAAGATAAAAATATGTGCAAGATCTTTATGCTGAAACACTAATGAAAAGAATCAAAGACCAAAATTGGAGGCACATACTACCTGAATTCAAGATTTTCTATCAAGATATTATAATTAAGACAGTGTGGTATTAGAGAAATGATAGAGATCAATTAGACAGAATAAAGAGTTCAGCAATAGACCCACATATATATAGGCAACTGATTTTATACAAATGTAGAAGAGCAATTCAATATGGAAATGATAGTTTAGAGTTCTAGAACACCTCGATAGTATTCTAGAACAAGTAGTTCTAGAACAATTGGATGTCCATATGCAAAAACATGAAAACAAAAAACCTAGATGCGTACCTCACACCTTATATAAAAATTAATGTGAAACGGATCATAGACCTAAATGTAAAACTTCCAGAAGAAAACAGAATCTCTGCGTGACCTTGGGTTTGACACATTGATAAATTAGACACATTGATAAATTAGACTTTTATCAAAATGGAAATTTTTGCTCTATAAAAGACTATGTTAAGAGAATGGAAAGATAAGCCACAGACTAGAAGAAAATATTTTCAAATCATATATTTCATAAAAGACTTGAGTCCAAAAGATATAAAGAACTCTCAAAACTCAGTAATCAGAAAACAAGTTTTTAAATAGGCAGAACATTTGAAGATATTTCACCAAAGAGAAAATGTGAATGGTAAATAAACACATGATGGAAAAAGCTCATTAGTGAAATGCAATTTAAAAAAATAATGAATACTATGATATGCCAATTAGAATTTGTCTAATAAAAAAAATTTGACAATACCAAGTGCTAGTAAGGATGTAGAGTGACCAAAAATCTCATACAATAGTGGAGGAAACGCAAGCAGTGGAGCTACTTTGAAAAGAAGTTTGGCAGTTTCTTATAGAGTTAAACTTACACACATGCTGTATGAAACACTGATACCACTACTACATATTATTTATAAAATTAAAATAAAATCATAGGTTCACACAAAAGCCTATACATAAATGTTTATAGTGGCTTTACTCGTAATTGCCCCAAGGTGGAAACAACCCAAATGTCCTCCAACATGTGGCTGGATGAACAAATTGTGGTATAGTCATGCAGTGGATTACTACTCAGCAATAAAAAGGAACAAAATACTGGTACACCGAACACCATGTATGGTTCTAAAAAGCATTATGCTAAGTGAAAGAAGTCAGACTCAAAAGCTTCACACTACATGATTCCATTATGTGACATTCTGGAAAAGACAAATCTATAGGTACAGAAAACACAGTGGTTGCTGGGGGCTAGGGGGGGTGTTAGTTGCAAAGGGTTGAGGGAAATATTTTTGAGTGATGAGACTGTGCCATTTTGATTGTGGTGGTGATACCATGGCTGAATTTGTCAAATTTTGCAGAACTATTGTAAAAGGGATATAGTTTACTGTATGAAAATTATAATTTTTAAAAACAGGATAAAAAGAGGGTGAATGGAAAGTAGCATAATGAGCCAAATATTTATCTTTCATAGCAAAAATTCAATACAGTTAATAAATCAGGAACTCAAAGTATAAGAATATAATTTAGAGTGACGTAGGCAACATCCTATATAACCAGAAATGGAAATGGTTAAAGTATGAGCCTCTTGGGAGCAGACCAAGCAATAGGAAAAAATGTGATGTGGGAGCTGTTGATGTTAATAATAGCCATACTGTACTTAAAATAATTTTTTTTCACTTCCACATGTATTAGTTTCATTAAAGGTTGAAAAAATGTTTCGTCTTACATATGACGTTTAAGTGGTCATGTGCCTAATGGATAGATGGTAATAGCAATAATACTAGATGCCTGTGAAATCTTTGTGTATGGATTTTAACCTTTATCCTTCTGAGCTCCCAGCACCTAGCATAGTTATCTGGTCCATGTTAGGAACTGTGAAGGGTCTGAGACTTTACCTTACTTGTAAGAACTTAGCTACCAGAGTTTCATGGATGTTGGCAGAAGACATGACAGCAGTGTATCATATTTTCTTGCAGTAGTTCCTTGAGCCCCCGTTTCCACAGAGCAACATGAAGAGGGTCAGGTACCTACTGCATATGCAGTGGTTTGTGTTGGAGGAGAGAGACCTGAGTTTAGGGAATCTGAATCTTTTATAATGGACAGTAAACATGTCTACACATTAATTCAGTGGAAGGCACTATATCTATATCGGTCTGGAACAAAGATCCTTATTGCCTTCTGCTTGCAAAATGTTCAGAAACTTGAGACTCCTGGGAAATTCTCTCTCAACAGTACATAGGTGGTGCCCACTGAATAAATAACATATTAGTTTACAAGCTATATTGGTCAATTTTTTATTGGTACCTTAGTTTTCCTTAAAATATTGGTATGCATTTTAATCTCGATTTACTTTCATTAACATCTTTTAAAAAATTTCAGTGAGTTAAAAATCTTTTCAATGCTTTAATTTGTTTAGTTAACCATATCTATCTGTAGTATCTGAATTTTCTAATTATTCTAAAGATGATTTTAAGCTTTTGTTTTATTTTTAGCTTTTTCTCTAAATAACCTGTAATCTTATGATATAAATATATTTCAAGATACAGTAATTTTAAGAATGTGTTCAAAATATTGAGAATAAAATCTTTCATTGATCTTAAATGATTTTCTTTCTCTGAAGAGATTTTTTCCCGATTGTGGAAAGGTATACATGACATTTTCAAATTGCAGTTTTTTCACTGGAGCCCATAACAGTGTGCTGTGTCCTATTATAAATAGGAAAATTGTCTTTTTGCTATACTAAATCACATATGGCATATCTTTAACTCACACAAAGCTTAATCAATAAACAACAATAATTGCTGCCTACAGACTAAAGTTGGTAGTTCATTATAATATATGCCACAGTAAAGTTAACATCTTTTGTTGTAATCTCTGAATGCTTTTACTCCTTAGTTTTTCTTTCTTACTGTGTAGTAATGAGTGGTGTGATTGCTCTGTCATTGGAAATAGAACAATTTGAAGCCACAGTATTTAAAAAATGGTTTTTATTTTTTTTGCCTACACTGTGCCAAGCCCTGTGATGGAGGCTTTAAACAAATAAACTGTATCTTATTTGATTCCCATCACAGTATCTGATCTCTATTTTATAGATAAGAAAGCTGAGGTTTGGAGAAGGTAAAAAACTGCTCAAAACCATAGAGCTGACATACGATAAGGCCAGGATTAACACCTGTGCCTGACACCGAAGCTAAAGTTTCTTCCACTGCATTGTTCTGCTTCTCTGTAGTATTTTTCTTTCTACTTTCAATTCAGTTGAAATTCTTTTTGGTTTCTTTTCCCATGCAAAGCCATTACTGTGAAGTGAATAGTGACTTTTATGTACCTAAATTTAGGAATATGTGTAATGCATTATTTAAACACTGGCAAATATAAAAAAAAAAGATGGGAATAATTCACAAAATGTGAATTATAGGTGGTAACAGGGTTTTAAAAGATCTGGTTGCCTTTTTTAATGAGGTGAAATTCACATGATATAAACCATTTTAAAGTATACAGTTTAGTGCATCCATAATCCACCACCTCTGTCAAGTTCCAAACATTTTCATCATCTCCCTAGAAAATGTCATACCCATTAAGCAATCACTGCCCAGCACCTCGCAACCAGTAATCTCTTTTCTGTCTGTATATATTTACCTATTCTGAATATTTTATATAAATAGAATCATCCACTATGTGAACTTTTGTGTTTGGCTTATTTTATATAGCATGTTTTTGAGTTTTATCCATGTTTTGTAGCATATTTCAGTAGTCCACCCCTTTTAATGGCTGCATAATATTCCATCATATGTCTATGATAACATTTTGTTTATTCATTCATCGATGGGCACTGGGTTATTTCTACCAGCTGGGTAGCTTAAAAAAAATTTCCCTACATGTCTTCTCACCATCTTCCCTCTGTGAGTTCTGTCTCTGTGTCTAGTTCCCTCTTTTTGTAAGGACACCAGTCATACTGGATTAGGGCCCACCTTAATAACCTCATTTTCATTACTTCTGTAAATACCATTTCCAAATAAGATCACATTCTGAGTTAGTGGGGGTCAGGACTTCAACATATCTCTGAGGGACAAAATACCACCCATAGCACCATCCGAGTAAGTGTGAAGTGGGTGAAGTGGTACCTTATTGTGGTTTGATTTGCATTTCTCTAATGACTAATGATGTTGAGCATCTTTTTATATGCTTTCTGGCCATTTGTATATCTTCTTTGAAGAAATGTCTATCCCGTTAATTTGCCCATTTTTGAACTGGGTTTGCTTTTTGTTATTGAGTTTAAGAGTTCTTAAAATAGTTTGGATATGAGACTATTATCAGATACATGATTTGCAAATATATTCTCCCATTCTGTAGGTTTTCTTAACATCTTTTTGGTAATGTCTTTTGATGGACAAAAGTTTTTAATTTTGGAATCTAATGTTTTCTTTTGTTGCTTTTGCTGTCATTTCTAAAAATCCATTGGTATTTCAAGATCATGGAGATTGACACTTATGTTTCCTTATAAGAGTTTTATAGTTCTGGCTTTTATATTTAGGTCATTGATCCATTTTGAGTTATTTTTGTATATGATATGTAGGGGTCCAACTTCATTCTTTTGCATGTGAATATCCAGTTGCCCAGCACTACTGTGTTTCCCCCAAAATAAGACAAGGTCTTATATTTATTTTTCCTCAAGAAGACACCCTAGGGCTTATTTTCGGGGGATGTGTTATTTTCCCCTCAAAGCCTCAGCTTGCAGCACGCACAGGATGGCCGGGACCTGACAGGGGAAGCCAACCTTGTTGGTGGGGCTGCCCACATCTTTCCGGTCACCTCTGGGATAGTAGCTGTCACCATGGGGCAGATGAGAAGGGGTGCTCATCTTCTTTACCGCTCTGCGATGAAATGCATGGGTTGTGCAGATACGCTGCGTAGCCACGCCCATCACTAGGTCTTATTTTCGGGGTAGGGCTTATATTGCGCAAATGCTTAGGAATCCTGCTAGGGCTTATTTTATGGGTAGGTCTTATTTTCGGAGAAACACGGTATTTGAAGAGACTATTTCCCAGTTGATGGTCATGAACCCTTGTCAAAACTCGATAGAGGTAGATGTATGGGATGATTTCTGGATTCTCAATTCTATTGCATTGGTCTATATGTCCTTATGCCAGTGCCATACTGTTTTGCTTATTGTAGCTTTGTAGTGAGTTTTGAAATCAGAAAGTATGAACTCTTCAATTTTGTTCTTTTCTAATATTATTTTGGCTGTTTGCAATTCCATTTGAATTTGAGGGATTAACTTTTCTAATTCTGTGAAAACAGCCATTAGAACTTTGATAGAGATCGCATTGAATCTGTCTGTAGATTGCTTGGGTTAAATTGATACCTTAACAATATTGTCTTCTAATCCATGCACACAGGATTTCTGCCCATTTATTTGAGTCTTTAATTTCTTTCCCCCAAGATTTCCAGTTTTTAGCTTACACATCTTCCACCTTGTGGGCTTAATTTATTCCTAGGTATTCTTTTGGATATAAATGGAAACCATTTTCTTAATTTTCTTTTCTGATTGTTCATTGCTAGTGTTTGCATGTTGCTCTTGTATCCTGTGACTTGCTGAATCTGTTTATTTGCTCTATTAGTTGTGGGGTTTTTTTAAACATAGATTCTTTAGGATTTTTCTGTATATAAGACCAATCATCTGTGAATAGGTATAGTTTTACTTCATTTCCATTGAGATGCCATTTATTTCTTGCCTAATTGGTCTTGCTAAAATGTGGAATAGCAGTGGTGAACACTGGCTTGTCTTATCTTATTTCTGATCTGAAGGGAATGGCATTCAGTCTTTCACTACTGAGTATGATGTCAGCTGTAGATTTTTCATAAATGCCCTTATGTTATGGAAGTTCATTTCTATTCCTAGTTTAAGTGGGTTTTTGTTTCTTTTTACTAATGAAAGGGTATTGGATGTTGTTAGATGCTTTTTCAGCATCAGTTGAGAGGATGATCATGTGGGGTTTTTCCTTCCTTCTGTCTATTAATGTGGTATATCAATTGATTTTCATGTGTTGAACCATCCTGGCATTACTGGGATAAATCCCACTTGGTCATGGTTTACAATTACAGTCATTTTATTTACTGCTGGATTTGGTTTGCTAGTATTTTGTTGAGGATTTTTGCATCTATAGTTATAAGGAATTTTGACCTATAGGGTTTTTTTTGATGTCTTCATCTTTGTTTTTTGTGATGTCTTTGTCTTTGTGATAGCCTTGCTATCTGGGTCATGCTGGCCTCATAGAATGAGTCAGGAAGTGTTGACTCCTCTTCTGTTTTTGGAAGAGTTTGAGAAGGATTGGTGTTAATTTTTTAAATGTTTCATTGCATTATTGAAAGCAAGTCTCCCGACTATTATTGTAGATCTATTTCTACCTTCAATTCCTTTCAGTGTTTGCTTCCTGTATTTTAGGTGTCTGTCGCATGTATGTTTATAATTGTTACATCTTCTTGATGGATTGACTTTTCATTGTTAATATAATGTCCTTTTTTATCTTGCAACAATTTTTGACTAAAAATCTGTTTTTTCTGATATTGGTATATCTGTCCCACCTCTCATTTGGTTACTCTTCATGGAATATCTTTTTCTGTCCTTTCACTTTCAACCTTTTTGTGCCTTTGGAACTGAAGTGAGTTTCTTGTGGGAGGCATATAGTTTGATCTTATATTTTTATCCATTCTTCCAGTCATTACCTTTTGATTAGAGAGTTTAATATACTTACAATTAAAATAATTACTGATAGGAAGGATTCATTTTTGCCATTTTGCTCAGTTTTTGATATGCCTTATACCTTTTTTGTCCCTCAGTTTCTCCATTCGTACCTTGTTTTACATTTTTTTTTTGGTAGTATACTTAGTCATTTTGTGCTGTTATAAGACACTGGGTAGTTTATAAAGAACAGAAATTTATTTCTCACACTTCTGGAGGCTGGGAGTCCAAGGTTGAGGGCCTGCATGTGGTTTGGTGAGGGCTTTCTTCTTGCTTAGTCCTCACATCCCAGAAGGCAGAAGGGTGAGAGAGCTGGCTAGTCAGCTAGCCCAGTGCTACTTGAAGCTTATTTTATAAGGGCCTTAATCCCATAGAGGAACAAGCCCTCATGGCCTAATCACCTCTTAAAGGCCTCACCTCTTAAGACTATTACATGACAGTATGTGAAATTTGGACGGGACACATTCAAACCACAGCATCTGCCATTTTGATTCCCTTCTCATTTTCTGTACTGTGTTATTTTTCATTTTCTTAGTGGTTTTCCTGGGGATTACAATTAACCTCTTAAGCTTATAACAATTTTTATTTAATACCAAGATAGCATCTATTATATATAAAAAATGCACTTCTCTATATAGCTCTGTCCCTCCCCCTTTATATGTTGTCACAGATTACATCTTGATACATTGTCCATTAACACTGACTTATAATTATTGTTTTATGCATGTGTTTTAAATCATATTGGAAAAAAAAAGGAGTTACAAATCAAAAATATAATGCTGGATTTTGTATATCTATGTGGTTACCTTTACAGTGTTTTTTCTCTTTGTATAGCTTGAGGTACTTTCTATGCTCTTTCATTTCTGTCTTAAGGACTACCTCTAGTGTTTCTTGTCGGGCGGGTCTACTAACCATAAACTCCCTCAGCTTTTGTTTATCTGGTAATACCTTAATTTCACCTTCATTTTTGAAGGATTGTTTTGTCAGATATAGGAATCTTGGTTGGCAGTTTTGGTCTTACAGCAAAATGTTTTATCCCACTGCCTTCTGGTCGTCTTGGTTTCTGCTGAGAAATCATTAATCTTATTGAGTATCTCTTGTATATGATGAGTCATTTCTCTCTTGCTGCTTTCAAGATTCTCTTTTTGTCTTTGGGCTTTTGACAGTTTGTTTATAATGCATTTCAGTGTGGATCTCTTTGTGTTTATCCGTTTGGAGTTTGTTGAGCTTCTCAGATGTGTAAATTTGTGTCTTTTTCCAATTTGGGAAGTTTTTAGCCATTATTTTTTCAAATATTCTTTCTACCTCTCTCTCTCCCTATTCTTTCTTAGTGTTCCATTATGTGTATGTAGGGTACACACAATGGTGTTCTGCCTGTTGCATTGGTTCTGTTAATTTTTATTCATTCTTTCTGCTGTTTAGATTACATAATCTCAATTGATCTATCTTCAAGTTTGCTGATTACTTTTCTTTCTGCTGAAACTGCTGTTGAAACCCTCTTGAGAACTTTTCATTTAGTTGTCTTAGTTTTTAGCTCAAGAATTTCTATCTGGTTCCTTTTTATAGTTTAATTCCCTTTATTGCTATTTTCTATTAAGACATCATTCTCTTGATTTCCTTTACCTTTTGTCTGTGGTTTCCTTTAGCTCTTTGAACATATTTAAGACAGTTGATTTAAAGTCTTTGTCTAGTAAGTATATGCTGTGCTTTCTCAGGGACAGTTTGTGTTAATTTCTTTTAATGGGCCATACTTTTTTCCTTTGGATGCTTCATAATGTTTTATAGAAAACTTGACATTTTGAATATTATAAATTGCTAACTCTGGAAGTCCAGTTCTTTTTATATAACCTGTCTGCATTGTCCATTGTAATACCCACTAGCTATATGTGACTTTTTAGCATTTGAAATGTGGCTGGTCCAAACTGAGATGTACTGAAGGCAGTGGTGTGTTGGTAAAGTAGGTCTCGGCTGATTTCGGTGGTGTAAATATTCCTACTATGGCCATTGTCCAACTAACAATGTGATGTTGCTGAGCCCTGTTGGGAATAGAGTTGGGAGCAGATGTGCACAGTCAGCTCTCACAATCCAGTCTGAATCAGCTCCAGTGAACCACTGGCTTAAGTGTAAAATATACACCACGTTTTAAAGAATTTGTATATTATTATAAAAAAGAGCACCGTAAAATATCTCAGTAGTATTTTTATATTGATTACATGTTGAAATGACAAAATTTTGGAAACAAATGTATAACAAAGTAATTTTATCTGTTTATTTTTACCTTTTTAATTGTGGCTATAGAAAATTTAAAATTTAAAATCATAGATGTGGCACATATTTCTGTTGCAGAGCACTGTTCTAAGTAGTTACAGGTGACTATTGAGAACTTGAGACTTTTGAGTATTAGAGTGATTAGATTCTATTTCCACATTGTACTTTAATGTTTGTTTCTGGTGAACAAGTGTATTTGACCTGTTAAAACCAATATTTACTTTTATATATTGACTCAAAAGTATAAATAAGGCTACTCATTTTTCAAAATGTTTGACTGAAACAAGGTATTATTTACAAATGTGTTTTGTACTAATGATTTTGAAACTTTTTTTTCTCATTTCATTAATAGTTTAATAGGGAAAGGAAATATGTTATAGAATTTTGACTCAGCATATTTTTAAAGCAGATCTAATTGGTGCTTACAAGAAACTTAATAGTGATATTAAAACCATGAAATACTAATATGAAAAAAGTATTCTCTTATTACTTCTTGAGAGGTTGATTAACCTCTGCTTTTCATAGTCTAAAAGTTCTCAAGAAGTTAGTGGCCATATTAAATCTAAAACTGGTAAATGCCTTTTAATGAAGAAATCTTTCAAAAGAGATAGTTTAAAAGACTTAAAAGTAACTCTATGTCAGGAAGATTTTATGGCAAAGATAAATCTCAATGACTTCTTACTCAATGTTCATATAAATCTAAACTACCTAAAAACTCCTGTGATTTTCTTAGGTAAGAAGTACTTATCAATGGATGGTAGTATTCAGCCTGTCCATTACTTTGTGAACAGTAACTGCTTTTAAGAGCAGCTTTTGTGTCTATTTCATCTCTAGGAACATCTCTTCTGATTTATGAGAACAGTACTTTGATTGCTACACTTAGCTTTGCGTTTCTTAGTGTCATAGTTGAAAATGTGTACATTGTTCTTGGTAAATCCTCGAACTGCATTAAGGAAAAGATGGGAAGTTAAGCATTAGAATTGGTGTCAGCAGGCCATGGTTGTATTTTTGCCTTTATCACAAAGATCACTGAACATCTAACTTGATTTCTGCGTATAGCCTTCCTTTCTTATATGTTGTAAAAGGTGGTTCAAAGAAAAATCACTTTGAAAGTCAAGTAACATATACCATTCTTAGCTAAACCTGTTAATTAAAACTTAAATTCATTAAAATTGTTAAAATGGAAAATATTCTTGAGAAATATTAGTATTCTGTTTCTAGTTGTACATCTTTCTATAATTATTTTATTATTTTTTCATTATATGAGAAATTACTGATATCTATAGAAGAATTTTATTCAGTGGCATACAATACTGTCATTTATGATAGGATACTATATAAAATTCCACCTGTCTGTCTATCTATAGTCATAAAACTATTCTCCTAGCTTGGTTATATTTCTTGATCAATTTTATAAAGTATACTCCCAAAGCCACCCTCCTCTTTTTTGGAGCAGCAAACTTCAAGTACCCAGAAAATTAAGTATCTAACTTTAGTTCATAAAACAAATAATTTGGATATTTAGTCGACTTAACTTTAAGCCATTTCAGACTTCTTGGTGGTGTTTACCATCAATTTACAATCCATTAAAGGTTATTAAATATGGAATATCTGATTTCCTTAAGTACTAAGTTTGATAGCTGATATCTCTGACAATGCACTTTGATACTTCTTGGGTTTTTTTTTAATTTTTATTTTTTAATATGAAAGTACAACCTCATTTTTCAAATGCACATTTGGCTTGTGATTATCTTTCAATTTTTTTAGAGCAATTTTTGTGAAACCATGG
>VBSM01000361.1:22666524-22680007 GCA_008086735.1 Cheirogaleus medius
CACGGCACTCTAGCCCGGGCAACAGAGTGAGACTCTGTCTCAAAAAGAAAGAAAATGAACCATGTGGGCATCCTGAGACCAAGGTGGATAATGAGCTGAAAGCTGTAGTGGAAGCGAATCCATCTCAACCTATGTAGGAATTAGCAGCAAGGTTTGACATTACTATGCCAACATTGGACCATTCGAAACAAATGGGCAAGGTAAAGAAGCTGGATAGATGTGTACCACATGCTTTCGCTTATGATGCTCATTTAATTCATCTTGAAGCTTGCCTTTGCTATCACAACACAAAGGCGAACTATTTCTACACCATATTGTTACATGTGATGAAAAATGGATTCTTTTTGTAAATAGCAAGTGTTCGAAACAATGGTTGGATAAAGATGAAGTGCCAAAACACAGTCCAAAACCGAATATTCATTAAAAAAAAAAAAAAGCTAATGGTGAGTGTTTGGTGGTCCAGTGCTGGCATTATCCACTACAGCTTCATGAAACCTGGTCAGACATTACAGTGGATGTCTACTGCATCCAACTGGACAAAACGATGAGTATGCTTGCGATTAAGCAGCCAAGATTGGTCAGTAGAGACAGGCCAATCCTTTTGCAAGACCACATGTCACAAAAAACAATGCTGCTCAAACTACAGAAGCTAGACTTGGAAACTCTGTCATCCACTGTATTCACCAGACCTTGCACCAACTGATTACCATTTCTCCCAGGCTTTGGACCACTTCTTGCATGGAAAAATACTCAATTCTCAACAACTGTGGAAAACACCTTTCATGATTTCATTGCCACTCATTCTCTAGGCTTCTTTGCCGATGGCATAAGCAGTCTACCATTAAAGTGGCAAAACTGTGTTGATACTTTAGGCACACGCTTCGATTCATTGTACTGCTTCTTGTTTGAGATAGAATAAACTACACTATTGATTCGAAATCAGACATTTCATATTTAATGACCTAAATATTTCTTATTAGCTAAAGTTTCTATCTCTGAATTTATATTATTATTTTTCTTTTGTAATCCTCTAGTCCTTGGAAAAACCTTTAAGTGACAGGTTTTAAATTTAGCTTCTGTTTTTAATAGCATATCAAGGAAATATGATACATTTCTTTTTAAAGTAATATCTTTGAAAATAATTATTAAATCAATATAAATGTTTTTCATCATTTTCATAAAGATCATAGGGCATAGTGATTCTGAACTGGCTTGTTTTTATAGTGGGTAAAATAACAGAATACTCAAAGCACAGTACCAGTAACAGAACAGTGGAACTGAGGTTTGGCAGTACTTTTCTCCATGTCTCTAAGCGGGTTTTACACATATATTGTCATTTGCCTTCCCTCCTCTTCTTTCCCCTCCTCCATTCCAAGTTCACTTAATTGTTGATGTTCCCTAAAAGCTTAAATCCTTTAAACCCAAAATATTGGTATTAATGTACACTGAGAAAATCAATATTTTGGGTGGCAGTTTAAATTGCTTTGCAAAAATCATTTTCTTGGTGCCTATTTAACTACAATACAGTATGATAAGTGCTTTAATAATTAACTATAATGAAGTATAAGTACTTTAGTAAAAATATATTCAAAGTGTGAGTTGCAGAATCAGAGGGAAAAGATGTTCTGTTGAGGAGGGAGCGGAAGGGAATGCTGCACAGAGGAAGTGATATTTGACTTGGGTTTGAAAGTTGAGTAGGAATTTCCCCCGTGGAGGGAAGTGAAGCATATTAGGCAAAAGGAGCAGCATTCATTGAACACCAACAGATAATATTTGGGTGATGACTGTATTCCAGTTACTGTTCAAGGCACTGTGGGGGTATGTGATGAATAAGACTGATGAGACCCCTGCCTTCATGGAGCTGATCTTCCAGTGGGGGTGACAAGTAGTGAAATAAAACTACAGCAGGATAAGGGAGTGGAATGAGACCTGCCAGATTTAGAAAAGGTTGTCAGGATGTGTTTTCAGGAACCCTAGTCCTGGGAGATCTTTGAAAAATGAGTTCTGGGGACAAATTATTATAGTTTGAGAAACACCACCCTGATCAGTCCTGCCATAAAGACACTCAGATGATTATGGATTAAACCAAGTCAAAAGAATAATGTGAGACAAGAGAATACCCTGATCATACTAGGATTTTGGGAGCTAAAATTCCAAAGAATGCACTGCAGAAGAAGCTGGACTAGGGTGTGAGGGCCCCCGTGGCCAGGAGGGGCAAGACAGGAGCCCAGAGAGGGAAACTGGGCCTGTCGAGAGAAAGGCCTTTGGACCATGATGGAAAGTTTGCATCTGATCCACCTGGGAGCCGGCAGTGCCAGAACTAGGTTTGGCTTTTAGAAAAGTTACTTTGGTGGCAATGTGGAAGCTGTCTTGAGTGAGGAAAGGATAAATCAAGAAGTTTGCAATAAAAAAGAGAATGATGAGGGCTCGAACGATGGAGTGGAAAAGGTAGGTTTTAAAGATATTTGGAGGGAGAATTGACTCAGATAACTTTGTTTATGGACAATAGAGAGTCAGAAAAATTCTTGACATAGAATGTTTTAAATGAATGAAAGTGCAATTTTAAAAAGACGAAAACTTGGCCCTGGTCTGACAATAAGTGAAGGAAGGTCACAGCAGGGGTGGAAGGCCGCAGCAGGCTAAGCTGTGCTGAGTTTGTGAGAAATGGGAGCAAAGGAAAATGTTCGAAAGGGAACCAGACTTGGCATCTCTACCATTTTTCTTCCACCTTTGAAATAGAAAAGGTTAGAAATAGAGTGGAAAAAATGGAGTGGACTAATTTTGAAAGGTTGAGCTTTTTAGGAAGAAGCAAGCTTGTTATCACTTTTAAATAAGAATATGACCTTGAATTAGAGACAAATCCGCTGCACGTCTCATTGGTGAGTGCGGCATACTTCGCTGTATAGCACTCTGCTCACCAAAGCCAAGGATGGGCAGGTGGCTGCATTCTGCTGCCAGGTAATCATCTGAACCTCACTGGCAGGCACTGAAGCAAAAGGCAGAGAGGAATTTGCAGCTGGCAGGAGGAAATATTAGAGAATTATTAGGAAAAGAGAAGGAAGTGTGGTTCAAAGTTATAAAATGTGTGTGTATATATAGAGGGAGAGAGAGTTCCCTTTTTGTATATATAGTTCTATTTTCTATATCTGTGTCTGTAGCATTTCCCACCAGTGTTTTTGTATCATGTGTTCATCAACTGGATATGCCCTACCACTGATCACATTAGAAAAATATCACCGTATTGGCTCTTTGTTCCTTAACTACAAAGAATCTTGGTTAGCCACTGTATTAGCATTCTCTTACAGAAAAAAACAAAACAGTAATTCACCTTGAGGGTGAAATAGTAGATTAAACATAGTTAATGCTTTTGCCAAACTTAGCAAATGCAAATATGATAAATTTGGTTTGTGAAGATGATAAACTGCATTGTTTTATTTTGAAAACTCTAATATTATTCTTGGTGGACTTTAGTCAACTGGTAAAGAACAGTTAAAAATGAAAAGAGAGAAAAGCTAAAGAATATGAATTACCAAAGTATAATAGTTTGATATCACTACTCCTGTTTTTTTCTTAGCCTTTTGATTACTGATGAACTAGATTAGAACAATAAATGGATTGTTACACTTGACATTTTGTACTTTAGTCTGGAAATACTGGCATTAAAAACTAAAAGTCATACTGCCATTTGAGTAATATTCTTAGATCTTCATAGAAATTTTTTCTTTAAATAAAAATTTTATAGTTTTCAAATGTCTTTGTTTGATATGATTGTTCAATTTGTTATGTTTTTCTAAAGAAAAATTAGGAAACTTCTAGCTCAGGCATCAGAGTTGGCCCTTGATTTGATTTCCTCTGTTCTTTGGTGTCAGTACTGTATGCAAGAGGAAATCAGGATGGGCTCTGGTTCTTCGAGAATGGAGCATGAAAACTGGAGACTCAAACATTTTTTTTGTGAGCTGTGGGTTACACTTTGATGTTTACAAGCCACATAAATTGCAAGATATGGACTCCATTTCACTTATCCCATTTATCTGGCTTTTCACATTTTTCTTCTACCTGTTTCTTTCTTCTTCCTGTTTGCTTCCTTTTTGTCTCCTTATATTTCTTCCTCTCAGTGGGTTTCCACCTCTGTACAGTATGTGTTCCCCTGGCCCATTCTGTTCCTGACCCTTGCTCAGGGCCAGTCCCTACCTGCCAGCCTTGAAGAGCTATCTCTGTAACAAGGGCCAAGGTCAGTCTGTAAGGAGAGGTGACTGTTTGGGTCTTCAGATGCTGTGCTGAGGAAACACTGTCAAATAGTACCGACTATTTCCCTGACTGCCTCTTCATTCTGACTTCTTTACCTTGTGGGGCATTTGGATTTCGACCCCAGTTCTGTTCCACAAAGTCCACCTAGGCATCTGTCCTTCTTGGATTTTAGTGTTTGTTTGCCAGGTCTCTAATTTTGCTTCTATATCACAAACTGAATTTTAGTGTCTTGCTCATACCTTAACTCTTCTTCCCTTTCCCTGGTTTTCAGCTTTGTATTTCCTGCTTTGAAATCATCCAGCCCATCAGCAAGATGTATTAGCACCATCCTCAAAATAGAGATACCTGTAGAATATTTAATATAATACTTACCGGTGATGTTCATATCAGAAAAATTTAACAAAATGAGGTACAGAAAAAGTCTCAAGTTGCATTCCATATACAAATGCTAGAACATCAGAATCACTTGTGAAAATTTTGAAGTCAGCAAATCAGATGTGGATTTAAGATGTTGCTAACACTAAAAGAGACTTGGCCGGGCGAGGTGGCTCACACCTATAATCCTAGCACTCTGGGAGGCTGAGGTGGGCGGATCGCTGAAGGTCAGGAGTTCAAAACCAGCCTGAGCAACAGTGAGACTCCGTCTCTACTAAAAAAAAATAGAAATAAATTAATTGGCCAACGAAAATATATATAAAAAAATTAGCCGGGCGTGGATGTGCATGCCTGTAGTCCCAGCTACTCGGGAGGCTGAGGCAGGAGGATCGCTTCAGGCCAGGAGTTTGAGGTTGCTGTGAGCTAGGCTGACTCCATGGCACTCTAGCCCGGGCAACAAAGTGAGACTCTGTCTCAAAAAACAAAACAAAACAAAACAAAACAAAAAAAAGAGACTTGAGGTGTCATACTAATGTTACTGCACAGAAAGCATCTGTTGGCTAATCATGTTATTTAGTAGCTAGTAAGTGCTGTTTTTGGTATGTCACATTTGTTTCTTATATATTGACATTTTCCTGAGTTTTAAAATGAGTTAGCTTTATTTAGGAAATCAGTCGGGCTCAGCAGGAGGAGGTAGGGTTACACGTAATGCATTAATTTAAAACACTGAGGAACAGATTCCTCTTGAGCATTTTCATGCTGAACATGTGATTTTCAGAAACAGTTTATGGCAGTTAGGTGGGAAATGATTCTATCTCCAAATCTGACCACTTTTCACCACCACTGCTGTTACCACCCTGGACCGATCATTTATTCCCTGGATTCTTATAATGAGCTCCTTGTTTGTACACCTGCCCTTTCCGATCTGTTCCCAGCACAGCAGGTCGAATGATCCTGTTAAAAGGCTTAGAACAGTGCAGTAGCTGCCCATTTTACTCAGAGAAAAAAACCTAACTTCATTCATTGATCCACAAGAGCTTCTCTTTCTCTCTTTTTTGCTTTTCCTATATCTCTGTAATATAGATCATAATCTTAAAATATATTAGTTGGATTTTTTTAAAGTAATGTTTCATGTTTTCTATCTTCACTTTAAAAGCATGTTGTTTATATTCCTCTTAAAGAAAGCAAGAGAGTTTTTGAGTCTTTCTGCAGTAAATGGCCCTTACGAGACAGACACCTTAAGAGGATATATTTCTTCATCTCTGAAATGAAGATAACATCTACCATTAATACCTACTCACCTCAAAGCAATCTTTTTCTTGGATTTCTTAGTAGCTCATTTTTTGGTCCTCTGTATTTCTGTTACTCAGTGTTCTCTCTTCTCTTCCTCTCTACCTCATCCTTGTAGGCCTAAATTTGTGTCTGTCTTTGAATAGCCTTTCTGGCCAAAGGGGGAAAAAACCCTTTACTGTCTTTATGTCTTATCACGCCTTTACATATGTACAGAAACTTTCATTCTCTTCAAATATGCTGAGACATGATTGGTAAAGTTAAGGATAGATGGTTGGGTGGTTTATTTGTACACTGTAGGCAAATTTCAAATAAAAATTCTTCCTAAAAAGATAAAGGAAAAAGTCAATTATTTTTGTTAAGGAAGAGCCCTCCCTGGGAATGGAGTGGGGATGAAGGGGAATTGTTGTGTGATTAATCTAAATTTAATTTTTGTATAGAACCTAAAATTTCCAGTAAATCTTCTTTGCTCACATTCTGTGGCTTGTGTGTCAGTTGTTCTTAATAACTGTTTTACATATTTGACTATCACACAACTAAATATTTTTATTGATGTTTCTTATAAGTATTTCTTCATAGCACGTTTCCCAAATATATATATTAGTTTATATGTATATAATGTTACATATTTACTTTGCAAGGAAGATATTTAAAGGTATTACTTCCATTGTATATACATAGAACAAGAAATTTATATACATAGAATGTTAGATTCATTGTTTTGTTTTTACGTAAAAGGAACTCACATCCTACTTAGTTGAGCTTTTTTATTTCTATGAATTAATTTTCTCTTCAGGTAATTTATGGCATGATTTAAAGCTTAAATTTATGTTTGAAGTCTTTACTTCTCCAAAATGCTAATTCACAGATATTAATATATTGTTATTATTTATGTTTGTCAACAATTATTTACATGTTTGAGTACAATTTAAAAATCTGTGTAAAAGCATGAGAATAGGAGCTAGAGTGTTAGCATTACTTGGAAAACTTTGATACTTTCTTCATTTTAAAATTTGTCATTCATTTTAAATTGATGTATTTTTCATTTTTGCTCTAATAATTCAAGAAAAGTAGACAGGTCAAATGAATTCTGTGATTGGTTGGCATTTACACAGGTCTTCCATAAGATCTAATAAAAGGTGACATCAAATCAGAAAACTAATCTATAAGACAATCAGAGAAAAACAATCTTTTAAGCACATTCTTGTCAGTATTGTATGATGCCCATTCTGCAACTGTAATCTCTTTGTGTATCTGTCAAAAGATGTAAAGCTGTATTCAATAATGAGGATGGCAGGAGTTTGAGACTTCATGTTCATTTCTTTTTGTGACAGGAAGGTCAGTCTTTTGAAAAGGGATAGAAATTAACATTTCTCCAGAATTATGTTTCCCTTTATTTGAGGTTATCTCTTAATTCCAGCATTTTACTATGTTTGATAAATAGGAAAAATATATTATATTTTATTTATTTGGGGATGTGGGGAGGTGATGAAACTTTACAGATTTCAACTGGCATTGCACTCTGCTGATAAGGATGGGCGTTTTCACCACTCTAAAGAGATTACATGAAGTAGAATTGGAAAGCAAATCGTATTTACAAAAGATAGGATGATGTTCCTAATAGGTGTTCAGAATAGACTATTCACTCTTATATTCTGCTGAGCTTTACTAGAAATAACTTCATTTCAAAAAGGACAAATCTGATTGAAGGTAAAAGCATTCCCTCTTCACAGATACTCATCCAAAGGGTTTACATTAAATTTTCCTGATGGGCACACAGCAGTATTTTATGCTGTATCTGTATAAGCTAGTAATGTGGAAAATAAAAATCTAAATAGTATACTTGATTGCTTCATGCACCAACCATTAGATTGCTAGATTTATCTCTACAATTTTGGAAGAGATGTTGCAATATGATGTCCTGACAATAACTGTCAAAGTCATAATACCAGGATCTATTTTTATCTTGTTGTCGAGGTAAAGTTATTAAAATTCACAGTTGGCAGGTCAGGAAGATCACTTACTATCTCTTGTCCTCTGTAGTTTAATGCTGACCTAAACCGCTACTGTATAATGTCAGAATTATCACAGTGTCCGGGCTGCAGAAGTACAACATGCTACATGATTTATCGCATTTCTTGTCTGGAATGAAGATTACAAAAACGCCAAAGCTACAGTGGCTTAGAAGAAACTTAATTTCTAATTTCTGTCTTTTGCCTTATTCATTTTAGATTTTGGATTTAGTAAAGGGTACACATTACCAGGTAGCCTGTCAGAAATACTTCGAGATGACACATAATGTAAGTACATTTTTTTACTTTATAGCCTAATTCTTTGTCTTTTGTTACTCTCTGTCTCATTCAGGGTTTTTAGTTGCAGCAATGGAAACCACTCTAGCTATTTTCAGCAGAAAGGGATTTATTACATGGTATTAAGTAACTTACAAAATTTATAGAAGGGCCAGAGAACTAAGCTTGGATGCTGTAGAACCAGGAATATTGGAACTGGAAGAAGCTACATCATGAGAAAATCGTTACTGCAGCTGCCACCTACTACTCCATATCTAGGGATGAGACCAAGGGGTCACTAAACTTTTTGTGTAAAGAACAAATTGTAAAAATTTAGGCTTTGTGGTCCATATGGTCTCTGTCACAAGTACTCAACCTTGCCATTGTAGTGAAAAAGCAGCCACAGAAAATATGTAAATGAATAGATATGACTCTAACCCAGTAGAAGGTTGTTTATAAAAATAGGTAGGGTCCAGATTTGACCCACAGGCTTTAATGTGCCAATCCCTGGACTAGATCTAGAACATTTGCCACAGCTGCTCAGAAGAACCAAAGGTTTTTGCAACCTTCCATGTAGAAAATCTGATCCTTCAACCTCATGTTGCTGTAATCTCCTTTCCAAGTCTCATATTTATCTGCATGACAGAACCTAAATTACCTGTGGACCCCAAACTGTAAGGGAGTCAGGGAAATGTATTTGGTTTTTATCTTGCCAGCCTCCTTAGTATAAAAAGGCCTGCTAGGTTATTGTAGTGAGTGCTGAATGACCCAGTCTGTCTCAGAGTAGGTTCTGAAATGTATAAAGCATAGGTCACAAACTCTGAGGCCTGCAGAGATCAGGCAAATAACCCAAAAAAGTGAAGCTGGCTGAGATTAATACCAGAGAGTAGGGTAGAACTGTGGTACACCGAAGAGTTTATGCCGTTAGAGGCATTCCCATTGACAAATTTTAAGGCCCTGTGCCGGCCAGCAGAACACATCTGCAGGTCAGATTCAGCCCACTGGCCCCCAGTTTGCAACCACTGATCCTGAGCGTGGATTCCTAACCTGGGACAGACATCCAAAAATGGACTTTGGAGGTCCATGCTCTTCTTGATGAAACGTTGAAACGTTTTGTCTCTGAATGCATATGTGTGTTTTTCTGGAGTCTGTGGTATTTATCAGAGATCCATGACCTTCCCCAAAAAGATGCTGCATTTATTGAACTCATCACCAGTTACTATGCTAAGTTTTACAGTTATTTGTATGTTTCTATTTAGTTGTCACAAAATAATTTTTCTATTCTGGTTATATAATTGCAGAATTTCTTGATAAAGTATTTCATAGGAAAAATATATTCTATAACATACCAATAATAATTAAAATAGTAGTAATACCTGCCAGTATCTATAGAACCCTTAATGCATGCTAGGCACAGCATTAAATTCTCTGAACATATTAGCTTTTTTAATTAACACTACAGCAAGGTACTATATATATCCCCACTTTTGAATAGAACTTAGAGAGGCTGAGCAACCAGTGTAAAGTCATATTGCTAAGAGGGGATGGAACTTGGGTTTGAACCCAGGCTAACTCATCTGAAAGCTTGTGCTGTTTCATGGTGTTTGGTATTGGATTTGCACTGATGACTGTGGCGGTGATTAGCCTTTTCCTGTTTAGACTCATAGAATAATAAACATGGAGGGACTTTAGAGGTCATCTGATCCAACCTTCATCATTTACATTCTAAAACAAAGGTGGCCTAGCGATTCTAAGTATCTTGCCCTACATACCACAGCTGGTCAATGGAACAATCTGGAGCCAGAGCCCCGGTCCACTGTGGGTCCAGTCCTCTTCTTCTACACCTCATTTTTGAAAGTATTACTCTTATTTTAAAAACACGTTTATATGTACAAAACTTAAAGGACTAAACATCAAGAAAATAGTAAGCAATAACAAAATCTCCTAGTTTTATTACAATTGGAATCACACCAGATAAGCCAGCACCGGTTTTGTGTGACTCCAAGACTACATTCCTTAATTCGCGGGCTCAGCGTGAGAGTTTCATATATGTTCTTAATCATTTGCAGACACTTTTAACTAAGAGGCCTCAGAACTTTCACAAATTGAGGTCTATTATCCCAACATCCTTCCTATTTTAAAAAATAAGATATAAAAATTAGAGTTAAACATTGAGTTTGTGACATAATCACTGAAAAGGAGTGTTTTTTTTTACTTCTCAAATCTGCTTTTGTGATAGCTATTGATTATTCCCATAAGAGTATTGCTATAATACTATTGCTAATTTTTAAAACTTGCCTTAGATGAAGATATTGAAAAAACATGTATCTCAATCCTGTCACATATAGAAGTGATCTAACTTAAACCACCTATAAATCAAGGAAGTAAAAGGCTGTTTGTATTCACTAGCTAGCCCATTATAGGGTTTTTAAATGTTAGTATCTTCCTTCATTTATTATCTTTTCTAATGTAAAAATAGAATCTATTTTTGTCAGGTTCCTGCCCACCCTCCCTAAATAAAACCCTATGTTTATTTTCCTGAGGCCTCTGTGATCAAACTCGCTTAAATGAAAGTTTTGAAAATGAACCAGTTAATTGATACCATTTGCAGCAGCACTATGATAGTTCCATATGGCTGTTTTGGTAATACCAGCTGCCTCATTATAAGCTGTCATTGCAAAACCTCTTGATTAAAACCCAAATATCCCATAGGTAAAACAATATTGCTTTCATTCCTTCAAAATCTACATTTGCAGTGGCAGAAATATGAGACCCATGTTTGTGTGAAGGTCACTGTGTGCAAAATGTGCTGATTCCAAGCAAATGTCTGAGATATTCATTTAGTATATGTCAAAAGCTGGCCTGCTTAAAACCTGTTTTCCTCAGTATTTTTAGGGATCAGTGTTTAAAATAATTTTATACTGTAGTTGTAGTATATTCTTTACTTTCTCCATGCTCCATGTATGAATAAAAATACTAGGCCTTGTGTAGATTAATGTCTGACTTTTAATTGAAAATAATGTTTTCAGAAATAAACTTGTTTGGACACAGAGTAATTGTGGATACTTATTTTCTAAATAGCTGAGCATAATTTCTCCCCACCATATAAATCTCTACAGAAATCTTGTTAAAACCTATCAAACATTTTCCTGCCATCTTAAACAGGATATATGAAAAACAATTAAGCCTTTTTATAATGACTCAGGGTCATCATTATGGATATCAATTAGAATGCTGGGCTAGCAGCCACCATCATCTCACTTGGATCACTGCAGTAGCTTCCTAACTCATTTCCCAGCATCTACACATGCCCCATTCCAATTCTTTCTCCTCCACACAGCTGCTGGAGTGACCTTTAAAATAGAGGAATCTGATCATTTTAGGAACCTGCTTTAAAAAAGCATTAAATAGCTTCTACTTCTCTCAAGATGAAATCTAAAATTTATCACATAGCCTATTAAGACCTCCAGTCCAGCCCCACTTCCTCTGGACTCCAGCTATACTAATCTTGTTTCGGATCCTTTACAGTACTTTGGCTTTTCCAAGCTAATACCACAGAATGAAAACGCATCACAGAATTTGCCTTTCCCAATACCTAACAAAATGTACGAAACATAATAAAAAATCATCAACCACAAAGAATAACGTCACCAATTGCAACCAAACAAGAAAGGGGGCAAGGAAAGAAACAGAAGATTCATAGTAGACAAAAATCAGGAAAATACTTAATATTTCCAAATGAAAAGTAAATGGCTGCTGGCTCTTGAGCAGAAATAAGCGAAATGGGGGATTTAGATGTAGATACCTCTCTTTCTCTATTCTTTTTCCTAAATTTGTTTTAAAGATCTATTTTCATTCTGTTTAGTTTATGCTCCTCTCCTTCCCCCAAAAACCGCTAAGTTTTTTTTTTTTCCTTGAGCAAGATAAAAGGAAACTTAATGGCAACTATATATACTTTCTTCAAAAACAACAGTGAAAGAAAGACTCAAAAGACAACCCATCCTAAAAGAAAACACAATTCAGTAAAAAGGAAGCTATTCATAATTTCATCTTGCTATCAAGCAACTTAATAGATCACAATGAGCTTAACAAAACAGTTAAGAAAGGCAATTGCAGGCCTAAGAGAGAAAGTTGAGAAACATCACACAGAGCCATGGTACAAATCCTCATGTCAAGACCCTAGGCATTGTTTTAGTTGGTTAATCAAAAATATTAATTAAAATAAGGATTCATAAAAAATACATATGTTCCTTAAATATTATATTTTAAAGTCAAGACATTTAAATGTCATTCATTTTCTGATCTTTTGATATAAGGGCAAGGTCTTTCATTTGAGTATAGCTTAGTGATTGGAATTCTATTTCATCTTTCTTTCACAAACCATACCCATAATATGCCATCAATAAAGTGGAAAAGGAACTTAATATATACAAAGTAGTATGATCTTATTTCCTGTTCTTCTGGGAATTCAACTTTTTTTAAGTGACTTGCCTTTCTTGAGTCTTTCTACATTTAATTTAGATTTCATAGAACCAACAGCTCTTTCTTTTAACATTCATATTTCTTTGGTTTTCCCATAGCAACCCTATGATAGCAACCCTATCATATAGCACTATTATCTCCATTTCATAGAAGAAACTGAGACTTAAAAAAGATTACCATATTTCATTTTGTCCACACTGAAGTCTAATAACAGAGTTGTCTTCTGTGATAGAGGTATTGGAGGTATTTAAAACTTTAAGAGTTTGAAGTAAGGTGTAGAAAATCCCCAATGTGTTGTTATAGCACACGGTATTAGATTCTTTTTGCATGAAATAATACTGTATTTTCTGTAATTTAGCTCTAGAAATAATTATAATGAAGATATCATTGTCAGTTTATTTGATTTTGCATAAAACCTCTTAAAACAGCTTTCAGAGCAACTAAATGATCTAGTCGAAAGGCCTGAATTTTAATTTAACAAAACCAGTTACTAGTTCTAGGACTTTGAGTAAACCATGTACTCTTTAGGCCTCAGTTTCCTAATCTGCATGGAGTAGGTTCAATTTAACAGATCCCAAGGTCCTCCTAACCTCTAATTTTTTCTGTTTATACATATCCGACAAAGGGCTGATAACAAGAATCTATCTAGAACTTAAAAAAAATCAACAAGAAAAAATCAACCCCATCAATAAATGGGCAAAGGAAATGAACAGAAACTTTTCAAAAGAAGACAAATAATGGCCAGCCATATAAAAAAGTGCTCAACATCTCTAATCATTAGAGAAATGCAAATCAAAACC
>VBSM01000361.1:22680107-22694913 GCA_008086735.1 Cheirogaleus medius
TATAATAAAGACATCTGCACCCAAATGTTTATGGCAGCACAATTCACTATTGCAGGGATGTAGAAACTACCCAAGTGCCTGTCAATTCATGAGTGGATTATTAAAATTTGCTATATGTATATAATGGACTATCACTCAGTTATAAGAAACGATGGTGATCTAGCACCTCTTATATTTTCCTGGATAGCGCTTGAGCCCATCCTCCAAAATGAGGTATCACAAGAACGGAAGAATAGGCTCCACATGTACTCGCCATCAAATTGACACTGACTGATCAACACCATGGTGCTCACACGGTAGTAATATTCTCCAGGGATTAGGGGGTTGGGGGAGGTAAACTCACAACTAATGGACGCAGTGAGCATTGTAGAGGGGAAGGGCATGCCTCTAATCCTCGCCTGGGTGAGGCAAAGTCATAAAATGTAACCAAAATGTTTGTACCCTCATAACATCCTGAAATAAAAATAAATACAAAATAATAAAATAAAATGTAAAGCCTTCTGATTGAAATGTCTTAGGGAACAAACTTACTTTTTGTGGAACACTTTGCAAAATGCAAAGTTTATATTGGATCTCCCAGTTTTTAATGAATTGGGTGAAAATCAAATATAATAAAGAAGTTCACAAATGACTCCATTGTTAATAAAAATTATAGATGTATCCTAAACATTCAGTAAACATTTTGAAATTAAGCAGCCAAGTTTAAAAAAAGTAAAGCAAAGAGAAACATTTGTTCTTAGTATACAGACTGATTTTAAGAGACTTAGATCACTATCTATCACACACTGAAGTTACTATAAAATTATCGGTCCAACGTATATTAACTTACTAAAGAGAATCAGATAATCCTGGGGTGCTTAAGTATTACCAGAAAAGACCTTGTCTCTGTTTATTGATGAACCCATCAGGAGAGTTCATTCTGGACCATAACAACAACTCTTTTCCCCCCTGCCAATTCATTTTAATCTACGAGAAGATTATGCATAGCTCTAATCACACCATCTTCCTTCTTAAGGATTTTTGCTGACTCCCCGTTGCCTAGAGAATTCAGTCTACACTACTATCCCCGGTTTTCAAGGCTCTCAGAGGTCTGGTCTCTCTCTGGTCGTCTTTCCAACCTCATTCCCTTTTATTCTCTTTTTTGTGCCTTTCGCACCAGGCCGTGTGAACTACTTGCTTTCCCAGGACATTTCCTCTTTGCCTTGCTCCTGTGGTCCCACTGTTCGCATTGCCCTTTCCCTCATTGTCCCAGCTTTTCACTGTCTCCATCTTTCCAGACTCAACTTGAATAGCACTTCCCTCACAAAGCTTCCTTTATCTTCCCAGCTGGAATTTCTCTCTACTGTGGGGTCTGATAGGCCTTTATCTGTGACCCATATCACGTCTCCATTCTTGGCAGAGGTTTTTAAAATATATGACTTACTGGGCTGGAAATTTCTTGAGTTAGTCTTAGTCAAATGCATTCTTATATTCTGAAAAAATACTAGCTTATAACACGGTCTTGTACATAGTAAGTCTTCAGTTAACATGTGAAATGTGTGACTGGTGTACACTGGCTATTTCTGGGCCCAACTCACCAAACATTTATTAGATACCTACTGTGTGCAAGTCACTTCAGTACAAAAAGTGAGATGTAAAAAGATTGGTAAATTTAAGGCAGATGGACAGAAGAAGTGTAATGGCTTCTTAGTTTCCAAAAAATATAAAGTGAAAATACCACCCCAAAAACCACACCAAAGTAACTAACTTAAGCAAAATGGTATTTTTGTTGTCAATGCCACATGCAGAAGGCAGGAAGGCAGAGATTTAAAACCACTGAAAGCAAAACCTCAGATAAAGTGAAATTAGTGTAACGCATAATTTGAAACAATACTCGAAAGTGCGATGCGCACCATCTGGGGGATGGACACGCTTGAAGCTCTGACTCTGACGGGGAAGGGGGAGGAGGCAACACACATAACCTAAACATTTGTACCCCCATAATATGCTGAAATTAAAAAAAAAGAAAAAGGACCACACCCTAAAGGAGAAAAAAAAAAAAAGTTTTGTGGTAGTATTTGAGAAAAGAAATAGCATAATACTATGAACCTAAGTATGTTTGTATTAAGTCACAGAGAAAATTAAAAGAAAAAAAATTCTATAAAAAGTTAAGACCAAGGAAATCTCAAGATTAGAATGAAGAAACTACATTGAATTAGGTTGCTTTTTCAGAGTTTATATTCTACTAAATGAGATTACATATGCCAGACTGTAAATAAGCTCTAAAATATGAGTGGTCTCAGGGACCAGTATCAGAATGTTCAAAAGTGATTTTAAGATCATTTTTTAAAAAAAAAACAAATATTTACTGGCCTACAATGTGCTAGGCCTTTTGCTTGGAACTGGGGGTAAAATAATGAATCACAAAGGTCCCTAACCTGACACACAATGTGGCACACATATGCATACCCAGGTTTGTTTCCCAAATATATGTTTATTACTTTTTTCCAATTTTTTATTTTGAGGTAGTCGCCGCCCAGAATTGGTAATGGTTTGGAGATTGCCAGAGTTGAGGCATGGTGTGGACGGGAGGTAGGATGTTGGGGAGGTGAGAGACAGGTGTCCAGTATGCCCCAAGAATGGATGGTGATACCAGTCACTGGGAGCAAAGGGCAGGGGCGAGGGGAAAGGATAAGTTTCATATTGAGCGTGAGCTGCCTTTGAGCCATCCTAGATGTTGCGTAGGCACTGCATATGGAACTCAAGCTGGACAGGAACTGGTACTAAGTGCAGAGGTTTGGGCTGAAAATATAGTCATTAATGTCCAGGTAATAGTTGAAACTCCTTCTGAATGAAACGGTACAAGTAGTGGATTGAGTATTATGGACTAGAACAGTTAAGATCCATGTTTAGGTTTTAAGTAAGTTTTGAATGAGGGCTGGGACAGACTTTGAAACTCCTATATTTATAGCTTTGCTGTGTATTAATGCGATATACATTTGCTTTCTTGTACAGGTGGACGATTGTGGCTTTTCTTTGAATCATCCTAATCAGTTCTTTTATGAGAGTCAGCGTATTCTAAGTGGAGGTAAAGACATCAAGAAGGAAGCCGTCCAACCAGAAACCCCTCAACACAAACCAAATGTCCAGAAAACCAAAGATGCATCATCTGCTCTGGCCTCTTTAAATTCCTCTCTGGACATGGATATGGAGGGACTAGAAGATTACTTCAGCGAATGATTATTGGGCAGTTTAGGACCCCCTTTGCTCTCTAGCCTTCATTCCTACTTTTGAGATTCTGCCTTTTTTTTTTTTTAACTTTGTTTAACTTTTCCTTTCACCCTCCCCAGTCCCTCCACATGTACACACACTCATTAGGAAACCATGTTTGCAGGTAAAAACACAGAACCACACTATGTTTTGCTTTGACAAAGGGGAGGAGGAAGAGTTTCTGTTAAAATCTGTCACTTGAATGGTGTGATTTAAGTCCTGTTTTAGGAGATAAAAACAGCTGTCTGGACTGATTAAAGTCCAGAAACACAGCTAAAACCATTTTTATTTTAACCCTTATCGCTTTGTCATTTTGACCCAATCCTTTGCCCCCATTTTTGTTAATAAATATCCAAACGTACACGACTGTGTCTGTGTGTAATTGGGAGAATCTTGTTGTGTCTTAAGACTGGACATTGCCTCAGTTTTTAAAGTAGCACTTTGGGAGCTTGTGTGGAGGTTCTAGCAGGGGTGCGCAGATACTCGTATACCCTTGACCGAAGACTGGTCCTCCTGTAGCGGGGAAGGTCGTCCTCTTTGACCGAGCGCGCAGCTTCGGAGGGAGGGAGGAAGGGGACACCCGCCTAGCCAACCAGATCAGCCAAATCAACCCTGGCGATCAATGGGGTGACAGATGTCGCAGCCAGATCACCCTCACATCCTTAAAGTGGCACTTTGGAACATCCAACACACTGCTAATCACCAGTGAAGATTTTAAATTGTTTCCTTTTTTTTGGTTATTGTTTTTTTAATTGACTTTTTTGTGGGTATTCTACATCAGCAAGGAGAACTTTGGCCCCTTTGAGTAGCAGCAATCTCCACTGAAAAGAACTGTGACTTAGGAATTAAAAAACAGAATTTGTAGAGCCAGTTATATTTATTACAGGAGTTTTTTTAAATGTAAAATAATGGCACTTCTTATCTGCTGTCATGTTTTCATTCTCTCTGGGGGCAGGTTCACGAAGAATAGACAATTTCTGAAGCAAGAAGTTCGTACATTTAGAGTGTCTATTTATCACACCCTCCACTTCCGTGTCTTACTACTTCTGTGGTTGCTGTGAATTACCAAATAGGTTTGGTAACTTCATTAGCTTCAGTAATGAATATTCTGATATTCATAGTATCCCCCTCCTTTCAGTGCCAGCAGCAGAATTTAGTAAATGTGGAGGATTATAGACATACAAGATCAACGCCCTGCCTTCCTTGCCTGCCTTTGGCAAGGAGCGAAGGTGGGGGTGGATGAACCCTGGCATTTTATGCCTCGCAGAGCAGTGTCACCGTGGATGTCTCTATCTGACTTCCTCCCAGGCTCTCTACTCGCTCACCCAGAGTTTGGGCGGCTCTTAAGAAACCCATTTTGAATATATAGAAAAGATTAGCCGGGCATGGTGGCGCATGCCTGTAGTCCCGGCTACTCAGGAGGCTGAGGCAGGAGGATCGCTTGAGCCCGGGAGTTTGAGGTTGCTGTGAGCTAGGCTGACGCCACGGCACTCTAGCCTGGGGAACAGAGTGAGACTCTGTCTCAAAAAAAAAAAAAAAAAAAAGAAACCCATTTTGAAATGTAACTCTTCCTGTTACCTTGGAATGTGTGAAAAATATTAGTCTATTTCTGTCCTCTTTTCAAGGGGTACTTTTCCTTTATCCTTTTGAATCAGATATGTAACTAAATTGAAAAGACATTGTTTTCAGAAAACTGGACTATTAGAAGCACCATGTTTTTAATCCTGTGATAAACTACATCTATATGAAAGATTTAAACATGATCAGATCATCAGAACCTAAAAATGTCAACTATATCAGGTTTTTATTTTAGGCTTCTGAGTCAAAGAGTTCTTGGAATATTTAGTAACATACACTTAAATGAAATACTATTTGAACTTTTACTTGTCTTGGTGAATTATCATCACCTAGTTTGGAAAATAGTATTATTCCACTACAAATTACCCCTATAAATCTCTCCCTTCTGAAACCATCTGCTGCTCCCTTCATCATTTGTAGTTCTCAACAGGAATCTGATGATTGCCTACCACTTTATCCAGGAACTGCACAACCACAAGTCTTTTTTTTTTTTTTTTAAATTAAGAACAAGTGCTTACACAGAGCTGTTTTAACCACAGAATTAAGTTAGCTTTAGAAAGCAAAGCACAGAAATGCAAGTCTCTCTTGTATTAAAAGGAGGAAAGTATTAGAATCACACTCTCTGCTGTAGAGCAGTGAGAAATCTTATGACACGATGTTTCATATCTGGCAACATTTTGCAAGGCTGTCTTTTCCTACTGCCTCACGCTCTCCTTTTATGAAGCCTGTGCGCCCACCAGCTAAAGGGACAGAGCCATTAACAGCATGGCAGATGTGCCTTAGTGGACTATTTATTTTATACTGGCAACCCCAAGAATTTGTGTCATCCTATACTTGAATGTTTTATAAGTGTCTAGTCAAACTCCAAAATAACACTAGTTTAAATGTGAGTTGTATTACAGGTTCAATTTCTTCATAATAAGGTTTGATCTCCTGTCATGTATTATACAGAAGAACATATAAACATTTTGTGAAGTGTATAGATTAGAGGATAGGGGATAGAGGTGCATAAAAGAAGATAGAAATTAATGCTTTTTTGGTGCTTTTTGGAGTTGGAAAAAGCAATTTATTTTTCATGCTTCACAGGTCTTGACAATTTTGATTTGTTTTCTTTGAGAGCAGACCTGTTTGAATTGGATGATGTAGGAAGAACCCAAAAGAAAAATCAAAAGGCAACAGCCTCTTTTCAAAACAGTAGCCAGTGAAAAAGAATATGAATCTTCCAGATCTTTTATCTTTTAGTCTTTTATTACCTCTTCGAGGAAGAGAGTGTGTGTGATTGTCAAAGACAAAAAAAGAAACCGCAGAAGAAAGAAACGAGGTTGGATAGTTGTAGCTGGTTGAAGCGATGACATTGTTAGCAGACATTCTATCATACTTCTTTTATGTTTTTCTGTAATGTTTTTCACTCTGCCCATACAGTACAAAACTCTTAATTGCTGTGTGCATAAAAGAACACTAGGAAGGTTTTAAGTAAACTTTTTAGGACTGCTTATAATATTATAGAGTCATTAAAGTGAATAGTTATAGATTTTGAATGAGCTGGGAATGGAATAAAGCAATGGGAAGGATCTTTAATTCACATAGAATTTTAATAAGCTGAGGGATTTCTTCTCTCTCTAAAAGCATACAGGGTGTTTTGCTTGTTACACTTTGCTGTCTTACTGATACTCAAGATCTTTGCAAGCAAACTTCTGTAATTCTTTACAGAGAAGAAAAGAAAACTTCTGGGATTTCAGCTTGAAAGGCGAAATGAGACAACGCTAAAGTTCTGGTTCGGTTAGAGTCTACTGTTTGCAAATTTAATCAAGGTCTTCCACAGGCATCAGCTTGACATTAAATTTAAGTGCCCATTAAAGTGAGAGTTTGACAGCAGTTCTGAATGTGAAGCTTAGTCTGAGGACATCTTTACAGCTGGAAGGGAAAAAAAAAAAAGTTGAGAAGCCTCAAACCACTGTGGTAATTAGATCCATTTGTTAACTTCTCTTCTAATGTTGGTGAAGGGAGGGGGAGAAAAGGTTGCCAGGCTGGAATCAGGCAGGCAGTCCGGAGTCCCTACAGAAATGGAGCACGCACAGGGTCCTACGTTGCCGAGAATGCTGGTCAATATTCTCTCTGACAGATGAGTAAGATGGGGCGATTATTTCAAGAACTTTATTCAGTTTTTCTCCCTTTTAACACAGACAGAAGCAGTGTGTGGAATGTATTTTGAATGGGTGTGCCAGTTTGGTTATAAGGTACCTTGGAAGACGTACATGATTTGAGAGTGGACCTCTAGTGGTACGTTGTTGGCCTGAAGAGTTAGTGTTTCTCACAAAGGTATCAAACTTACATTCAGGTAATCACTTATTTACCCAAAGCATCTGGCCACCTTTTCAGTATGGAGTTCCTTCGTGACAGACAGTTATTGCCTTAGTCTAAGGCCTCTCACCATAATTGGCATGTAAACAATTAGCTTTGTGACTCTATGGAAATCATGTCACCTGTAGGAAATTATCTCCTGACTTCATGTGACTTTCCTGCCAAAAATGATACTATTTCCTGTTGCTGGATTTGTTCTCTATCCTGTAAGCACTTTTTGTCCATTGCTTCATGATATTTCATTTTTTTTCAAGAATCTGCACTGTAGAATCTTATCAAAGGCTAAAGAATATGTCTGTATATAAATCTACAGTATTTCCCTTGAGCCTTCGACTATAGTCCTGTTTTTGAACACTGATGAAAAAGTAGTGAAACAGCATTGCTAATAAATGTATGATGAATTTTTCAATCCAGACTTGGCATTTCTAGTTATATTCATTCACTGTAATAGAACTATGAGGCTCCTTTAAGGTTTTGTTTGTTTAGTTTTGCACTGAAAGCACAGAGAGAAAATAAATTCAACAAATACTGCATTTAATTTAAGATTATTTCTAACGTGGAAACTAACTATCTCATGCAAATTTTCCAGATTCCCCACATCCACCATTTTTTTTAAGAAATTTTTGCTTTCACTTGGGTCATAGAGGATACCAAGGTCTTCATTACTAATTAAAAAGGACATAGTGATACATGCTTCTTTTTTATCTTCCTTTCATTACCAAGGATTAAATCATGATTTAAACAATTCTCTACCACCCTTAACAGTTGACTGTCTATAGAGTTCCTGTCTGGGCCTCTTCTCACTCCATGAGTCTCCCTGAGTGATCTCATCCACTCCCATGGTATTGCTTTTCATCTATATGCAAATAATTTCCAAATCTCTATCTCCAACTGAGAACTACCTCTTGGACAAACCCATCCATTCAACTACCTCTTGGACCTCTTCACTAGGATGTCCCACTAGTATCTCAAATTTAACATGTCCAAAATCAAACCTGTTCTCTTTCTTTGTTAACCTTGATGACTTCCTTTCCTACCATCTCCACACATCCAAGTCCAATTGATTCTGTTTTAATACTATCGTGTCTAAAGCAGTGGGTGTCAACTGGGGGCGATTTTGCCCTGCAGGAGACATTTGGCAATGTCTGGAGACACTGTTGGTTATCACAGTGGGCGGGGGGAGGGGCTGTTCTTGGCATCCAGTGGACAGAGGCCGAGGATGCTTCTAAACAAACTATGATGCACAGGACAGTCCCCCATGACAAAGAAATATCTGGCCCCAAATGTAAGTACTGCTGAAGTTGAAAGATACTGTCCAAGAATTTCCTCTCCTTCTTTCTTTGCTTGTACTACATTGAATTATCCTCTCAGCACTTCTGGTCACAGTGATCTCTTAATTTACTATCCTAGTCTCCACTTGACTACCCTGAACCCTATCCCATATCCTTCTTAAAAAATGTAACCCAAGTCCTTTTTTCCCCCAAAACGTGTGTCTTCTTAAACATGGCTCTCCATTACCCATATGAGGAAGTCTAGAAGCCTGTTACATTGTGTACGAGACCCTTCATGACCTGACCCCTGCCTATTTCCCAAGATTCCTCCATTGCCATTCACCCCTCATTCTATAATCCAATCCAGTGATTCAGCCATTCTGAGCACAATTTCCCCGCACATTCACTATGAGCTCTCTCCCCGCTCTGTTACCCTTACTCTTCCTGCCCTTCCATCCCTTGCCTTGCTAACTATTATTTCTCCTCTGAGGCTCAGATTAGGTACACATTCTTTCAGCCTTCTCTGATGACCCCAGTATGGGTGCATTGTCCCTTTTAGGCCATCTAATGAATGCCGTAGATGTTATCATAAAATGATGCCTATAGTCACACAGTACTTATCATACTTATAATCATCCACTTACATGTTTCCCTTCATCATGCTGTAAAACCCTTGAGGGACAGGAACTATATCACTTTCTTATTTGAATCTCTAATAATTAGCATCGTCTCTAGTTCGTAGCATGATGCACGACATTCTTGGGCACTCAGTAAACATGTAGAGTGAATGATGGTTACCTGCTTATTATCCCACAGGAATCTCAAATTCAAAGTTTCTAAAATCGACAAACAAGGTGTGGAATGGATTCTGGGCCCTTCCCTGGAGCTACCACTTACTATGTGACCTTGGGCAAGCTCCTTGATTTCCCTGTGCTTCATTTGCTTCAGGTATGACATGAGGATAATAATTGCACCTACTTCAATGTGATTCTATTAGGCACTATTCCATCTACAGCACGCGGAACACTGTCTGGCACAGGGAAACAGTAAGTATTAGATGTTGCTATTTGACAGCCAACTCTTCCAACAAATGTACTACACGGGTCTTCCCTGTTGGAGGGGTACCATTCTAAAGATCCCGTACCTGGAGTGATCCTCTTATGTGCATCATACTGTGGCAGAGAAAGAAAAGCCACCAAACAAGGTTTTAGCAAAAAGAAATGTCAACGGACCTACTCTTTGACTGCCACACCTTTGACACCTTTGTCACCTTTGTGGCCAGGCAGGATAGATGGAGAATTGCAAACTATGAAACTGGAGGATTCCCCAGGTATGGCGTATACTGTGGTATGAAAAGTTGCTGAAATGGTGTCACAGAGCACTGTTGGTTCTTAAAAGGGGAGAACTGAGGCAACCTGAGTGTTGGTATATAGCAAGCATGATAAAGTTTTCTCTCTGAGGGTGGTGATATATCAATGGGCTTACCTACGATTCCTTATGAAAATGATGCCTGTGTGGTACTTGGTCTCCAAGGACTTACAAAGTACATTTAGGCAGATCAAATCAGGTGCTACCATGGCACTTCTGGAATTGGGTAAGAATAGTAATCATCTGCATTTTCCCCAACAAGGACACTGAGAGGTTAAATCCCATGTGCTGGCTCATAGAATCTCTGATCAAATGCAGTGCTGTGAGTCGCTGGGCTGCACACTTTCTCATCCATCATTGGTTTTCACACCAACAGCCTTAGGACCATCCTTCATGGATGAGCAGCCCAAACTGCATGCCCCAACTAGACCAACTCTTTTCTATTAACTTTGGCAAGGTAATTAACCCTCTCACTTCAGTTTCTTCATCTTTAAAATAGGGATAAAAACATTACCTACATCATAGAATCGGTGTGAGATTAAATGAGAAGGCCAGTGTCGATTGCTTTGCACACAGTCTGACACACGGTAAGCGCTAAGTAATTGTTGGCTATTATCAAACAAAAGTTCTACTGTATTTTGTCTGAAATAAAGGCTTATCCAAATAAAGTTCAGAAGCTATAATAAATAGAATGTTTTGTGTATTAAAGGGGAAGAATTATGTTTTAATTTTGTTCTACAGAATAAAAATTCTAGAACCCTTAGCTCTTCAGATAAACTACAGAAATCTCAGAATTATAAGGGGTTTCCACTACCAAGAGTTCTCCTAACTGTGGCTTCCTTGGTATTATGAAATAATCTAAAAAGAGTAGAGCCAGACCATCATACAAAGTCATGGGGAGTTTTATATGCCTTGTGTTGCCTACCGGTTTCTTAAGAATATGTAACATCATCTCCTGCCTTGGTTAGAGGAGTACACTTTTATTCTCTAGTCTACACCGTAGCATCTTCCCTGTCATCTCAATTCAATCCCCCTTCCTAAACCATAACAACCTATCTTCCACAAAAAATGATCTGGGTGGTCAGTCATAGAGATCAAAGAGAGAAGCTTTAGATGATGTCCCACCCAGCCCTGGTGCTGTCATGGTGGATGTCCCCTGTCAATATCCCTGTTAAGAAGCTAGGAGCTTTGGGGCATTTTGGTACTAAGCACACCACTTAAATCTATACACATCTTCCCTAATAATTAGATCTATATATCAAAATAAGATAAGCACTAGGGTTATACATACAGCTTCTATCCATAATCAAATTGCAGGTGATAAAATGCATCAAGGCAGAGGAGAATATAGAATACCTCTGTGTGACTTTATCCTTACTGAGGAAAAACAGTCCATTTATGAATCTATTATCCATTGGTTCAGCAGAATAAAGTTGATGAGAAAGGCTCTCTGCAGATTCCTGCAACTTAAACTGGGAGAATACAGCTCACCCCAAATCCATTTGTATAGTCCTTCCTTGTAAGCCTGCCTGATAGCAGGCTCTTTAGCGGTGTTCTAATTCGATCTCTAAACCAACACAGTAGTTTCACTTAACTGCAGGGGATACATTCCCACACCCCTAGTGGATGTTTGAAACTGTGGGTAGTACCAAACCCTATATATACTATATTTTTTTGATCTGATAGCTGAGATGGCTACTAAGTGATTAACAGGTAGGTAGCGTATACATTATGAATATGCTGGACAAAGGGATGATTCGTGTTCCAGGCAGGACAGAGCAGGATAGTTTGAGATTTCATCATGCTACTCAGAATGGTGCACAATTTAAAACTTATAAATTGTTTATTTCTGGAATTTTCCATTCAATATTTTCAGACCACTGCTGACCTCAGGTAAGCGAAACTATTGAAAGTAAAACTGTAGATAAGGGGAAATACTGTTTAGCTAGTATTTTCAGCTTGTGGGCCCTGTGGTCTCGGCTGTAACTACTCAACTCTCTTATGATAGTGGAAAGGCAGTGTAGACAATACATAAATAAATGAATGTGATTAGATTTGGCCTGAAATGAGCCAGATTTGACCTGTGGGCACAGTTTGCCAATCCCTGACCTAAATGAAAGGGGCAAAATCTGTGCGGAGTACAAATTACCAAAACCGACTCAGAAAAGAAGTAGAATACCTGAATATCCCTACATCAATTAAAAGTATAATTTGTAACTTAAAACTTACCCACATACAAAAAAATTCTAGATCCAGATGGCTTCAATGATAAATCCTATCCAATATTGAAAAATATAATGCCTATCCAATACAAAAATATAATGCCTATCCTTTTAGAAACTAAAGGAGGACAAAACATTTTCCAATTCATTTGGAAATGAGTTGGTTATGAGGCTAGCACTGCCCTGAAACCAAAACCAGACAATCACATTACAAGAAAAAAATTATAGACCAGTATCTCTCATGAACATAGAGGCAAAAATCCTTAATAAAATATTAGTGATTAAAATCAAGCAACATATATAAAAAGGGCAATACATTGTGACCAAGTACGGTTTATCCCAAGATTGTAAGGTCAGTTTAACATCCAATAATCAATCAATGTAATTTATCATGATAACAAAATACAAGAAAAAATGATCCTTTCAGTAGATGTAGAAAAAGCATTTGGCAAAATTCAACATCTATTCATGACAAAAATTCTCAGCAAATAAGCAACAGAGGAAACTTCCTTAACCTGAAAGGGCATCTATGAAAATCCTAGAGGTAACAATAAAGCTGAATGCTTTCCTTTTAAGATCTGGATCAAGATGAGGATATTTATTTTTGCCACTTCTATTCAACATTGTACTGGGGATCCTAGCTAATGCAGTAGGCAAGAGAAAGAAACGAAAGGCATATGGTTTGGAAAAGAAAGCAAGCTAATTTTATTCACCAGTGATGTTGTGTATTTAGAAAATCCCATGAAATCTTCAGAAATGTTACTAGAATGAATAAGTTTAATAAGATCACAGGATGATAAGGCCAATATACAACAATTACTTATATATGTTCTATATACTGACAAGAAGCAATTAGAAATTGAGAATTTTAAAAACACCATTTATGATAGCATCTAAAATATGAGATACTTAGAAATAAATATGTGTAAGACCAATAACCAAATACTATAAAACACAGCTGAAAGAAGACCTAATAAGACCTAATATGCCATGTTCATGGATTAGAAGTCTCAATATTATTTACATCTCAATTTTCTCCAAATTGATCTATAGAGTCAAAGTAATCCCAACCAAAATCCCTGCAAGTTTTTTTTTCCCTATATAAATTAGCAAGCTGATACTAAAATCTATTTGAAAAAGCAAAGGATCCAGCAAAGCCAAAACAATTTTGAACAATAAAAAGAAGGTTGGTAGTCTTCCCTCATTGATTTCAAGACTTACCGTAAAGCTACAATAATCAAAACAGTATTGTGCTGGTAGAAGGATAGACATATGATCAAAGATATAGAGAATCTTCCTACTTACTTTCCTTCTTTTGCTTTAAATGCAAAAGTAACAGAAAATTTTTACTCATCTAAAGTCCATTTCCATGTTCTAGCTTCTCTTTGAACCTGCTTGCACATGCATTAGGAGATAGCTGAAATCCTGAAGTTCTTTGTAACATTATATATTGATTCAATTAAGTATGCACAATTATAATTTTCTTATTTTTAAACTACAGAAGATAACTTAAATTTTTTCAATTACTAGCCAATTACTCAGACTTATTATCACAGTTTACCTCTTTATTCAGTCATTTTATCTGTCATTTCCTTTCTTTTATATCTGATAAAAAAATTTCATTCATAGACTTTCCCACTGTGATCTAATGATCTTTAAATTTTCCATAAATCCTAGAATTCTGATTAAACTATCTCAAGGTATTTTTCAATTTAAAGCTCAAATCATGCATAATTCATGTCCATGAATATATAAAGTTAATGATGGCTTGAAAAATTTGCTATGACCAAAGATTCTTCTCCTCAGTGTATGTTTTTGTCTGCTTTGTGAAAGATGAGATGGCTATATGAGGATGGTTTTATATCTAGGTTCTCAGTCGTGTTCCATTGGTCTATGTCTCTGTTCTTGTGCCAGTATCATGCTCTTCTAGTTACTGTAACCTTGTAATATAGCTTGAAGTCTGGTAAATTGATGCCTCCCAATTTGTTCTTTTTGCTTAAGATCACTTTTGCTATATGGGGTCTTCTCTGGTTCTATACAAAGCGTAGAATTATTTTTACTAGATCTGCAAAAAAAAAAAAAAAATAAATGGTGCTGGGAAAATTGGATAGCCACATGTAGAACTCTGAAACAGGATCTGCACCTCTCACCTCTCACAAAAATCGACTCACAGTGGATAACAGACTTAAACCTAAGGCATGAAACTATAAGAATCTAGAAGAAAACGTTGGAAAAACTCTTATAGACATTGGCCTATGCAAAGAATTTATGAAGAAGACCCCAAAGGTAATCATAGCACCAACAAAAATAAATAAATGGGACCTGATCAAATTAAAAAGCTCTGCACAGCCAAGGAAACTATCACAAGAGCAAACAGATAATCTACAGAATGGGAGAAAATATTTGCATGTTAAACACCCGATAAAGGGCTGGTAACTAAAATCTATATAGAACTCAAGAAAACCAGCAAGAAACAATCAAACAACCCTATCAACAAGTGGGCAAAGGATATTAACAGAAACTTTTCAAAAGAAGACAGACTGATGGTGAACAAACATATGAAAAAATGCTCAACATCTCTAATCAGGGAAATGCAAATCAAAACCACAATGAGATATTACTTATCTCCAGTGAGAATGGCCTCTACCAAAAAGTCCCAAAACAATAAACATTGGCGTGGATGTGGAGAGATAGGAACGTTCCTACACTGCTGGCGGGACTGCAAACTAGTACAACCTCTGTGGAAAGCAATATGGA
>VBSM01000361.1:22695013-22715145 GCA_008086735.1 Cheirogaleus medius
ATATGTAACCTAAACATCTGCACCCCTGTAAGATGTTGAAATAAAAAAAAAAATTGCTATGACCAAATAGCTGCTTTTGCTGCTTTGAAGCTCTGTGACTATTTGCTTTCCAAATTTCTCCCCACTGTAGTTTCAGATACTTTGGGAAACAGAGCCCCGGAGATAAGGGAAGGAGGGGGTGGTAACGGGGACATAGGAGGATAGGGTGGTTCTGCTATACTCCTCTGCTTCTACACCCTTTGATACCACCAGTACAGGGCACTCAACACTGAGGTGGTGACTCCAGCTCTGTGAACTTTGTCAAGGACTCCCCTACCTCCTCATGCTCTTTTTGTTGATCCTTTGGTTTCTTTGTTTTACTAAGAATGTTATTTTACTTAACCTGTTATAACGTTTTATACTATTTAAATTGTTTTTTTTTTTTTTTTGGTAATTTTATCCCATTTTACTATCTTCCCACTAAGCATCATGCTTTGAAATGCTTCCTCTTTTCACATATTAATATGCTTTTTAATTGAATATAAAATATATATAGAAAAGTACATGAAACACAAATGGACAAACTCTTACACATGGAACTCATCTCTATAACACAACCCAGATTAAGAAATTGAATCCCACCAGCTCTCCAGAAGGCCCCTTCATGCCACCTTCTAGTCACCAGCCCTGTCCTCTCTAAAGGCAATCACTTATTCCAACTTCTACCACCATAGGCTACTTTTCCCTGTGTTTCAACTGTCATATATAGTATGCACTCTTATGTACCAGGACTTGCAATCTCACTCGACATTATATTTGTAAGACTCATCTTTTTTGTTGCATGTAACAGTAGGTCCTTTTTTTTTTAATGTGTGGTATATCATTGCATGAATATATCATGATATATTTATTCATTCTAATAGACATTACTAATTTTGTCCATTACAAATGACGCTACTGTGAACATTTTGGTACATATTTCTTGGTGTACATACGTATGCATTTCTGTTGGGTATATACATAGAAGTGATGTTGCTAGCATGCCATTTGCTCAGCCTTAGCAGGTCCCACTTATAGCAGGCCGTTTCCAAGATGGCCCTCGATGATCACTGCCTCCTGGCGTTCACACCCTCGTATTAATCCTCTCCCCTGAGGGTAGACTGGGCTTATTGAATCACTTGTAACAAGTAGAATATGGCAGAGGTGATAGGATGTCATTTTCAAGATGAAGTTATAACAAAATTGTGGCTTCTGTTTTGAGTGCTCTCTCCATATTTTTTGGATGTTTCATTCTAGAGAAAGCCAGGTACCCTGTACACAGGAAGCCCTAAGTGGGGACTCCTGGAAATGGGTCTTGTGTGGCCACCAACAGCCCTGTGAGTGAAGTGGGTCCTCCCCACACTGAGCCTTGAGATGACTGTAGCTCCAGTCAATATCTTCATTGCTGCCTTTTGAGATACTGAATCAGAACCACCTGGCTACCTTGTGCCTGATCCACAGACACTGTGAGATACTAGAAGTTTGTTGCTTCCAGCTCTTAGGATTTTCGGCAACTTGTTATGCAGCAACAGATAACGATATATATGTAATAAGCACATAGCCAAATTTGTTTTCAAATGGTTGTATCAATTTGCATTAACACAAACAGTTCCTACTCTTTCACATTCTTGCCAAATCTTCATCATGTTACTTATTGTGCTGGGGTTTTTCTGGTTTGTTTTTGATTTTGTTTAGTCATTCCAGTGGTTGACTAGTAGTAGTTTGGCATTGTGGCTTTATTTTGCTTCCTTTTTTTTTTTTAAAGACCTTTATTAAAAGGTGCTTGCAGTTTGTTGACTTTTTTGAAAAAAATCAAGTTGTAAAACTTTATTACAAATTAAAAAGAAAGTTTTAAAAAAATCTCAACCAGATATAAAACAATTTAAAAACTGTTAAAGGTATACTGAGAAAAACCCAGGCTTTTTAAAATAAAACATATTTGTTAGTACCAAAAAAATCTGTCTTTAGGTAAAAATAAAAACCCCACGCTGCATACATAATACAGATAGTTCTAGTTATCTGGCCAACTGGCAAAAACGCAAGCACTGAAGGTCTTCCGTTCCAATCACCTGTTCATTTCTTATGGCTGGAATTTCATACTCATTTCTTCTTGCTGGATGACTACAGGGATGATGGCAGAGATGGTAACCCTGCCTTTACTCAGCCCTGCCCTGCACAGCTTCCAGAGTGGACCAGAGATTCTCAGCTGGTGGATCAGCTGCTTTTGTCTCTTTGCCATCTTGTGGTTTAGGGTAATTGAAGTTGCGGTGGTACCGAGTGAGGGGACTGCTGACCTCGGGGCTCATCTCCTTGATTCTCTTTGACCTTTTCATTGCCATCCTCTCTGGGCTGTCTTTGGCGAGGAGGGCCCCAGGCTCACTGGTCTGCCTTGCGCTCCTGTGCCCTGGTTGTCAGCACCCTCCGCCACACATCTCTGCACAGGAGGGTTGAACACTGCGGTGGAGGCCCATGGGGTCTCTGCATGCAGGAAGGTGGAAACCTTCCCCTTGGTAGGGCCCGGCTGTTGGGCCTGGCCTTGGGAAGCGCTCTCAGATCCTCTCTATTCTGCCAGTTCTGCAGGTCATTGCGTGGAGGATCCCTGCGACGTGGACAGCATCTATAATGGCTCTGGTCTGCTGCACATTTACTGCCTTGAACTAAAACTCCACCAGGGCCCCTGACATTCGCTGCCACGCACCCTTTTCTCCTTCAACAACCTCAACTCCAGTATCTCCATCTCCTACACTGTGAGGGCGTTGCTGGGGTGGTTCTTCTTTATGGCAGTCTGGTGTACAAATACGTCTTCCTTGGAGTCATTCCTGTTGATGAAACCACATCCATTTCTTACACTGAACCATTTTATTGTTCCCCAAACCTTCACTGAGATGACCTTTTCATGTCGGCGCCTGCAGGTGCTGCCATGCGAGGCCACCCTGGGCCACAGCTCCCTGCCTGCTGCCTGCGGTGCCAGGCGTGGTGTCCCCAGCGCGGAGGGCGGGGTCGGGGCAGCTGTGGCTCCTCCAGAGGTTCGAGGGTAACTAGGGCTGCTCAGGGTTCTCCGGGGTCCGCCCACTCCCTCTACTGATGGAACTTGCTTCCTTATTCCTGATGAGATCGAATACTTTTTCATCGTGTAGCACCATTTGGATATCTTCTTTTGTGAAGAGTCAAATCTTACGCCCAATGTAAAAAATTGGGTTCTCTTTTTTTTTTCTTATTGATTTATATAGTTCTTTACATATTCTGAATACTTTAACAGTTATATTGATTTCAAACATTGTCTCCCACTCCATGTATCTTTTTATCCCTCCTCTTTGTATCTTTTGATGAACAGCAATTCTTAATTTTAATATAGCCCAATTCATTAATTTTGAAAATGACTGATGCTTTTGGGGTCTTGTTTAACGCATCTTTTCATACTCTGTAAAGTTATCTTCTAGGAATGTTATTATTTTAACTTCCACACTTAAAGTCCACAACCCACCTGGATTGATATTTTGGGTATGATATTAGGTAAAGGTCAATATTTATTTTTTTTCCTATATGGATATACATTTGGCCCAACTCCTTTCCTTCAACTCTGCAGCGTCACTTTTGTCATAAATCAAGTGCTTGCGTATAAGTAGGTATGTTTATAGACTAGTGCATTGGTCTATTTGTCAATATCAAACTCTTAATTTTCATAACTTTATAAAGTCCTAATATCCAATGGCATAATTTCTCCAACTTTCTTTTGTAAGATTGTCTTATCTATTCTTGTCTCTTTGAATTTCTATATCAATTTAGAAGTTAATTTATCAATGTATAAGCACAAAAAACATCCTAGGAAATTTATTGGATATATATTGAATCTATCAATTTTGGAAGAATGGACATTTTTACAGTATCAAGTCTTCATTTATCTAAGTTGTCTTTAATATCTTTTACTAACACTTTGTAGTTTTTGGTGTAGAAGCCTTGCACATCTTTAGATTTCTTCCTTGGAATTTAATGTTTTCCTTGTTTTATAAATGCCATAATTTTTAAACTTAATTTTCTGATAATTGCTGGTATGTAATTACTTTTTTAGTGTATTGATTTTGTATCCAACACCAATTTTTGGTGTGTATGTTACCCTTGTATTAAGTTCATGATGTACTAGCCTATTTTGATACCACTGGTTCAGTTGGCTAATATTTTATAAATGTTTTGCTTCTATTTCAACCAGTTATTTAGAATAGTGTTTTAAAATTGTTAAAATCTCTATGTTTGAAAATTGGTTTATTTCTCCTTTGAAGTCTGTCAATTTATGCTTTATGTAGTTTTTAGACTATGTCACTAATCCATACATCCAAATCAATGCATGCAAATTTAGAATTATTGTCTGGTAGATACATCTTTTATTAATAATTATTATGAAATATCTTTTATTTCTGGAAATTTTTCCTGTCTTTTTAAAGTCTACTTTGTCTGATATTTCTACAGCTACACATTTGTTTTGGGTTAATGTTTGTATGGGATATACTTTGCCATAATTTCATTTTTAAACTTTCTATATTCTTATAAAGTTATTTCATAAAAGCAGCATAAAATTTAGGCTTTGCTTTTTCATACACTCTGGTAATCTTTATCTTTTTATCTGCATATTAATTTCATTTATATAGCATGTAATCACTGATATATCTGGTTTTAAATCTACCATTTATGTCTTCTGTTTGTTTCTTCTGTGATATTCCTTTTATATCTTTTCTTGATTTCTTTTGGATTACTTATTTTATCTATATATTTGCTTATTATACATTATTTTACTATTCTTTTACTGGTTTATCCTAGAAAATATGATAAGAATCTTTAACTTATTAAAGTGTCACATAAATTAGTACTTAATTTTCTACTTTCCAGACAATGCAAGCACATTTTCATATATTTTTCTCCTGCCTTATGTGTTAATATTTAATTCTGCATATATTTTAAATTCTTAATTCTCCATATATTTTAAACAATGTATTATTGTTTTACACAATCATTGTTCATTTTTCTCTATCTACGTATTTACCCTTTTCATCGCTCTTTATTCTTTCCTGCATTTCCAGCTGGGATTATTTTCTTTCTACCTGAAGAATTTCTTTTAGTATTTCCTTTAGTGTGTATCAGCTGATGACATCTTCTCTTAGTTTTTGTTTGCCTGGTAATTTCTTTATTTGATATTCATTTTTGAAGGTTATTTTTACTACGCATAAAATTCTAGGATTTCATCCAAGTGTCCACTGACAGATGAATAATCAAAATGTAGTGTATATATAAAAGGGAATATTATTCAGCCTTTAAAAGGAAGGAAATTCTGATACATGCTGCAACATAGATGGACTTTGAGGACATTATACTAAGTGAAACAAGGTACTCACAAAAAGATGAATATTATATGATTTTACTTATACAAGTATCTAGGGTACTCAAATTTATAGAAACAGAAAGTAGAATGGTCCTTATCAGGGGTATGGGGGAAGGGAAGATGAGGAGTTTTTGTTTAATGGTATTATGGACTGAATATTTATGTTTACCCCAAATCTATATGTTGAGACCCTAATCTCCATTGTGATGGTAGTTGGAAGTGGGACATTTGGGAAGTAGTTAGGTTGTGAGGGTGGAGAACTCATGACTAGCATTAGTGTGTCCTTATAAGAAGAGACATGAGAGAGATGATCTCTCTCCACACATCATGTGAGGATACAGCAAGAAGGCAGCCATCTGCAAACCAAGAAGAGGGCTCACACAAGACACCAAATCTGTTGGCACTTTGACCTTGGTCTTTTTAACTTCCAGAAGTATAATTAATAAAGGTTTGTTGTTTAAGCCACTCTCAGTCTATGGTATTTTGTTATAGCACCCTGAACTAAGACAAATAGGTATAGAGTTTCAGTTTTGCAAACCAAAAACTTCTGGAGATTGGTTGTACAACAATGCAAATATACTTAACCATTTTTAAGAGTAAAGTTTGGTAGTGTTAAGATGGTAAATTTTATGTTATATGTATCTTATCACAGTTAAATTTTTTTAAATAAAAAGTCTAGGTTTGCAGTTTTTTCTCCAACCCTTTAAACGTTATTTTGTTGTCTTTTGGCTTCCATTGTTTCTGTTGAGAAATTATCTGCCAGTCTTATAATTGCTCCTTACATCTTTTGTTTCTCACTGCTTTTATGCTTTTCTCTGTTTTTAATTTTCAACAGTTTGATTATAATATACATGAGGTGGTTTTGTTTTATATTCTGTAGGTGGTGGGTGGTACTTCTGAAATCCAAAACTTGATATCTTCACAGTTTTAGAAAATTTCCTGCCATTGTCTCTTCAAATACCACTTCTTCCATATTTTCTCTTTCTTCTATTTCTAGAGACTATCTTTTCACTCTGTTTTTTATCAGATATTTTTACTAGGGGACAATTCTCCATGACATTTCTATACATTTTGTAAGATCTTTTTAAGGATGTTTACATAACAAACAAGCTGGATAGAAGTATTGTTTCTTTCCAGGGCAAAGGGTAGCTTTGTTTCCTCACCAACATACTAAAGATAATGTCTCCCTCTGAAACAAAGATTGGACATCCTCATAAGTCCCTCATAAGATTGGGGATTTCCTAAGCTTGGGGTTCCTCAGCTGTAACAGAGACCTATTATGTCCACAACCTCCTCTTAGGCCCACCTCTGTATCACCCCTGTGAGACCAGGGGTGGTCAGTGAATTATAGGGGAACTGATGCCAACATAAGGCTTTGAGTAATTAAGACCTTTCTCTCTTACCCAGAAGTTTGTTTTCTTCTAGCATCTATGAAACTTCAGCAGCCTAACTTGTTAGCTTGAAAGTAGTGTAAAATCTCAGAACCTTCAGAGTTCCTGACAGTTTCCTATTGACTATTTTTAAGCTCAGTAATGCTCTCTTTATTGTGTGCCTAATCTGCTGTTAAATCTATTTATTGAGACTTTAATTTCTGTTATTTTGTTTTTTAGTTCTGGAATATTCACTTGATTCTTCTGTATAGCTTCTAGTTCTCTGTTAAGATTCACCATCTAATTCCCAATTTTTAAAAAACTTTCACAGTTATTTTAAAGCCCTTGTTTGTTAACTTCAATATCTCAATTGCCTGTGGGTTTATTTCTATTGTTTGATTTTTTTCCTTGCTTTTTGATGGGTTTATCTCCATGTTTACCTTATAATTTTTGGTAGAATGTCAGGAATAGTTTATGAAAAACTGTATAGATAATTTAAGGCTCCGGATGATGTTGTCTTCTTTCAGAAATGATTTACTTTTGCATCTGCCAGGCAGTTAGGCAGTAGCATATCATCCCAATTCAATCAGGGATTGAAGTGGCTTGAGGCATGATTATAACCTTTATGAGGGCTGGTCTATTTTTCACTTTTCACATCCTCCTAGATTGTAGTCTTTCAGGAGTCCCAGTTGGAAACCTTGGGTGTTTATCAAGGCCAATACCCATTGGAAAGCCTGGAACTCCAATTTTGATCTTCCCCAACTCTATGAATCTGCTGCAAACTCTGCTCAGCTTTGCAGTCTCTCGGTGGCAGTTTAGGCTAGAAGCAGACTAGCACAATCCAAACAGGGATGGGTACCATTCAAGGCTATGTTTCAGTCTTTGTGATGATTTGCCTTTTCCTGGCTTATTTTATTCAAAGGCACAGCTTTGGAGAGGTCTTAAAATGAAAGCACAGGGTGTTTAGGAGGACTCTCTATCTTGCTGGGCCCTCAAAGGTTGACTAACTTCTTCCAGTTTGTCTGGGTCTTTCTCAATTATGGCACTGAAAGTCCCGAGAAACCCCTGAGTAGCATGAAAACCGGACAATCATCCTAGTCTTGAACTCCAGTGTTTATCTCAATCTTTATTTCAGATGGCTAAAACCTCCGATCAGCTTCTTGGTCTTTTGGCTGGTGAATCAGCAAATGCCTAATGGGTTAAGAGGATGCCCAGTGTCCCCATACACATCAAGGCATTTCCATTGTCAGGTCTTTGAACTTGCTTTTCCCTTGCTTGGCCACTTCTACTAAATCTTCCTGCAACTATCAATATTCATGGCTCAGAGCTCAAATATCATTTCCTAAGAACAACTTACATAAAGTGGGCCCATTTTTAGGGCACTTTCTGTCCCAGTGCTCTATTATATGTTCTTTATAGCTCTTATCACTATCTCAAATTATTTATTTGTTTGATTACATGTTTATCATCTAAGCATATATTCCAGGAAATAAGTTCCATAAGAGGAGGGACCTTGTCTATCTAGTTTGCTTCCACATTCTAGTTTGCTTCTGGAACAGTTCCTGGAACTTAGTAAGCCCTCAATAAATACCTGCTGAATAAATACACGAATGAAAGAATGTCTCTTGCTGAGTTGCATTTCTAAAGTTTCTCAAGACCTTAAGGCTGCCTCACTGCAAGTTTTGCCACAGTTAATAATTACTTGACTATTTGGACTCCCTTCTCCAGTAGATTGGTAATAAGTTGTTTTATGGGGCTCGCTTGTCCAATTGGTTTTTCATTTAAACAAATGCTATAGTTTGAATGTCCCCTGTAAAACTCATGTTGGAATTCAGTTGTTATGGCCATGGGACTTTTAAGAGGTGATTGGGTCATGAGGGCTCTCCCCTCATAAATGGATTAATGCCATTATCATGAGGGTAGGTTAATTTTCTTAGGAGTCAGTTCCTGATAAAAAGGATGAGTTCAGCCCAATTTCTCTCTTGCATGGGTGCTCCCCAAGGCTAGGATGTGATGCCTTCTGCCACGTTATGATACAGCAAGGAGGCTCTCACCAGATGAAGCCCCTCAGTCTTGGACTTCCCAGCCTCTAGAGCTTACAAGGCAAATAAATCTCTTTTCTTTATAAGCTACTCATCTGTGCTATTCTATTATAGCAGCAGTAAACAGACTAAGACAACCAAAGAGCACACAAGACTCCCAGAAGTTTAACATAGAATAATTTAAATTCTCTAAGAAATCCACAGCTTAACAGCCCATGAACATCCTTCAGAAAAGTCATGCAGGAGTGGCTTTATGTTAATGATCAGTCTGTCAAAGCAAAATGCAAATGACTATGAGTCACTTTGTCGAGTGAATGTACTAGTGCCGAGGACTGTTGATGAGCCCAAGGGAAGAGGTTGTGCACTAGCAAACTCACGCTGTGGCAAAGATTCTCATGATGTTAGATATCTGAGAGCTCTTGCCAGCCAATAAGGCTCTAATGGAAAAATAAAGAAAACCAGAACTGGAGGCTGACTTTGGAAGAATGATTGTGCTATGTTGTGATGTTGCTTATTAAGTACTTTCCTGACAATAAATAGCAACATTCCTAAAATCAAATTCCCTTGGGATACATTATTCAGTATGCTGGAGACTATCTCATTCATGGAGCAGTGGTATGAGGATCTGATGGTGGGCAAAACATTTTTATTGCATGCTTATAGAAACCAGGTTAAGAAAGTAAGATGTATAAACGTAAGTATACAAACATAATTATAATAGTTACCATTTATTGAGTGAACTGAAATCTTTGGAGCTAGCTTCAAATATTTCCATTCTTCTTATTCTCTACATTCAGTCCTCCTATGAATTCTGTTGCTTCTACCATTAATATATATCCACAACGTGATCATTTCCTACCACCTAAACTGTTGCCACTCTATTTCAAAGTCTTATCAATTGTTGCCTGAATTATTGCAATAACCTTTAACAGATATAATCCATTTCTAAATTAGTTGAACATCTAATGACAGCTTGAATAAAAAATAATATTTTAAAATTTGTTCATGAACAGTAAGGTACACAAAATCAAAACAGCTGTTTTTCTAAGCTTATGCAAAGAGGGGAAAAGCTATTGGGGATGGGGATGGGACAGAAGCAAACTATAGCCAAATCTATCCTGCTGTCTGTTTTTATAAATAAAGTTTTATTGGAACAAAATCACGCCCCTTCATTTATGTACCATTTATGGCTGTTAGCACTATAATGGCAGAGTTGAGCAGTCCAGAGACTGTATGGCTTTCAAAGCTTAAAATATATACCATTTGGCCTTTAAAGAAAGAGCCTGCCAATTCCTAAACTATAGGATATATCTCATGTTCTTGTAGAACCATTATTATAGATCATTATATGTTTATTTTCCTTAAGTATCTATATACATTATTCTTAAACTTCCAGAATATTTATGTAAAGAAATTTTGTCAAAAGCAAAACTAAAGTTGCCTTCTCTAACACAACCCTAATGTTTCCAGGAAATATAAAGCTCAGATCCAACGATCTAGAAACTAATATTCTGTCAATTGAAGTAATTAAAGTCCTTGGGCCACCACCATTTAAAATTAGTGCTCTGGCCAAATTGCCACAAATGTTCTATGTGGCTCCATTTTTTTGTTGTGTTTTCTTGTTGGATTTTTTTCACTGAAGTAGACCAATTTGTGGAAGAACATCATGCTATTCTGGAAACTTCCTATAAGGAACATGTTCATCAATTGCATGACATGAAATGCTATTAATGGATTACCTACATTCCCATGGCTTTAAATACCATATATAAAATACATATTCTAATAGACCCCGACTTACACCACCCCCATCTGCTCACTTGACATTTCCCTGTGTCTTATATTTGTCTAAAGCTGAACTTTCAATCTAACCGGCCTCCCTGCCCCTGCCCAGACCTGCTTCACCTTCACTTTAGCCATCTCCATCTAGTTATGGCAGTTCCACCCTTCTAGACTCTCAGGCTAAATAACTTGGGCTCATCCTTAGACTTCTTTCTCACACACTGTATATCCAAACTGTCAGATAATCTTATTACCTTCTAAATAGATCCAGAATCTTGTTGTCACTTCTCATCATTTCCATAGCTACCACCTGAGCTTAAGCCACCATCATCTCCTACCTGGACCACTGCTGTGGCCTCCCAGTTGGCCTCCTACCTCCTGCCCCTTACAGTCCATTCCAGACACAGCAGCCTAGTGATCCTGTCAAAACTCAAGTCTGGTCCCATCACTTCTGTGCTAGAAATCCTCTGACGGCATCCCAACTGGCTCAGAGTAAAACTGAAAGTCCCTACAATGACCTAGAAGGTCTAGGTAGTTTTGACCTCATCTCCTGACTCCCCCCATGCACCTGCTCTTCCCTCCCTCCACCTGGAATAGACTTTCCCTAGGTAATCCATGTAGCTCACCCTATCTCTCTTCAGGTCTCTGCTCAACTATCACTTTATCAAAAAATCCTTTACTGACCACCCTGTAAAATAGTACCCCTGCCCCACCATTGCTTACTGTCTAGAAAATCCTTATCCTTTATCCTAGTGCCTATCACCATCTGATATATACTTCTTCACTTTTAGGGTCTCAGAATAGGGATTTTGTTTTATTCACTGCTGTAAGCCCAGTATCTAGTATAGTGCTTCATACTTACATTCTTAATACACACTTCTCGAATGAATGAATGGCCACTATGTTCCAGGATCTGTGTCAAATTTTTTATGTCCATTTTTTATTGAACCCTCATGGCAAAAAAAAGGGCCCACATTGTTACCTACTTTTAATGCTGAGGGGTAAATTTCCTAAAGTCACACAGACAAGAAATGCATCAAGATGAGCTGGCTCAGGGCCGCTAAGCTTTATCACCATCTCTCCTGCTTCTTATGAGAATTTCATAAGAAACTTATAAAATATATCACTAATGTTATAAGATGTTAAAATTGAACCACAGGTATTTCTTGAGCACAGGAATGGAACAGATCTGTGTCAGCAATGAGAGGAGTTACATTTCCATCTCAGAGGTACCTGAGGATCCAAGACAGTAGATACTAACCACCTCTGCATTCCAAACTCTATAGCCCCTCCATATTTAATGTGCAGAAATAAGTTGCCTGACCTTTAGCTATTCTTTCACAGTTGGGGGGGGAAAAGGGTTGTGGTTTAATTGGCCAAAGGGTTGAAGCTTTAGAGAGATTTGGTGCCTGCAATAGTAGAGGTGAAGAGATTTACCTTAAGGCTAATGTGAGAGTTTAATAAAAGACTATTTACAAAGGTACAGGAAGAACATAGGGAAGCTGCAAGGCATGCTTCAGCACTCCAGAACTTGCATCATCTGGGTGCTTTTTCCATGTCTAGGGCTGGAAGAGCCATGAGGGTAGAGAATGGAGCTGGAGAGGTGAATGCAAGATTTCCAGCACAGCAGGGGAAGGAGGCCCCTGGGTTTTCCAAATATCCAGATTCAAATTGCAATCCTGTATAAGACCTTGTGGTAGACACTCTTGCTGCAAGTACCTGAGGGGTTTCTCTGGTCTCAGGAGGAAGCTTGGGCACATGCAGAAAAGGCTGAAAGTGCCAGAGGAATGAACATCCCTGGAGCCACCCTCAGCTAGTGATGAACACGAGGTGGTGGACAGCCATCCAAGCACCCTCTTTTTGAGGAGGACAACTCTGTAGCCTGTTCTCTACCATCCCCTAAAGGGTCCTGATGAGATTGAGTTCCAGTTGCCTCTAGCAGTAACTTGCTTAACAACACTCTTTCTAGCGGCCTCTTTTCCTTTCCTTCCTCACTCTCCTGCTGGTGTTTCTCCTCTCAAACGAACTGCTTGCCCTCCAATCCTAATCTCAGGGTCCACTCTGGGGAAACCAACCCTAACAGAGAATTTGATGAAAATCTATTATCTATGATAAGTTGGAGTTCAGAAATAGTTAACATCCAAGCAGAATTGCATAATTCTGGAATCTACGATGACAGGGAAAATTTTTCTGCCAGGATGGATGGGAAGGTTTTCCAATTTCTGAATGCAAAATGTGAGGGATCCTTTCCAAGAGGAATCCTCGACAGCTAAACTGTACTGTACTCTAGAATAGAGCACAAAAAAGGACAGTAGGAGGAAATTCAAAAGAAAAGAACCTGTCGTGCAGTTAAATTCCATAGGGCCATCACCGGTGCATCTCTTGCTGATATAATGGCCAAGCAAAGTCAGAAACCTGAAGTTAGAAAGGCTCAACGAGAACAAGCTATCAGGACTGCAAAGGAAGCAAAAAAGGCTAAGCAAGCATCTAAAAATGACTGCAATGGTTGCTGCTAAGGCACCCACAAAGGCAGCACCTTCATGAAGCCCATGAAGGTTTCTGTTTCCTGAGTTGATGGAAAATGCTAAGCTGGCAGATCAGATTTTTAAATAAAGATCCAACTCTTAAAAAAATTTTCTTTTCTGCTGACCTCTGCCCTAGAAGGGAAGACTGGGCAAGAAGCAAAGTAAAGCAAAAAGCATTGGGAACCACAGGCTTTGTGTTCTTGGATCCTTTGAGAGGCCATGGGAGGCCAAGGAGGGAGGGGAGGAAAGGTTATTAACCCCGGTTTACCAAGTACCAGTGTCAGGCTGGGCAGCTCGCAGGCGGTCTTGCCTAACTGTTGTCTGGAAGGAGTGACTGAACAGCCCCCTCCCAGGCCCTCTGTGGTCTCTTTCTCCTAAGTGAGGGTAGCACATGAGAAGTGAAGAGTTCTAAATATGTTTAGGCAGAATTAATTAATTCATTTGCTGAATGTTGGCTGACCATGATGAAATGCCAGGTAAGATGCTAATCATTATGCAAGTTGCGTTCACCAAAGCAACCTTACAAAATAAACTCATAAGAATTAAATTCAAATATGACAGGTTATAAAATGACCAAACTTAACCATTTATTTTCCAGGTTGCTTTCTGTAGGACATTATTTAGAACTTTAGACTGCTAAGGCCATTCTACACATTGTCGATGAAAATAATTTTGTTACTTAGAGATGGTAGATGTGTATATAAATTTTCTTTTTATTCAAATTTTATCAGTCTGTGAAATCATTTTGTAAAAACCAGAAATATATTTACATATCACAATTTTAGCTAAACTTTATTTGTCAAATTCACATTGGTCTCTGTAAGTCATGTATCATTATCCATCTTTATATTTTATATTATGGTTTTAAAAAAAAAACTTTTTAGCTTAGCTCTTAAAAAATTCTAAGCCATCTTTCTTTTTCAACCATGGCATATATGGTTCAGTAAAATCATATTGTACCTATCCTAGTATATAAATTTTATGTACTGATTATTGCTTCTTAAACATACTTTATTATACCATCTCTTCTTAGATTTCCAATTATAAGTAGGTGTTTGCCTAATTTGAAGAAATTAGCTTTCTCTCCAAAATGTATTTCTTTATGATCTGAACTCCCAACTCTCATTTTTCAACCTGGCATCTCTTTTACTTTAGAAATACATTGAAAGCACAGATTTCATAATTATAGAACTAAAATAACCTTTAAAAACACATACATACTTTCACCCCACCTCATAGAAAGTCAGTCCACTTTCCATGGCATTAAATCTTTTTTATATTAAATATCATGAGGTGCATTATTGAATTCCATGCTAGATTTTCACTGGGCTTACTGAATACCTAAGCCATTCTATATTATGTCTTGAATTTCATTGTTTTATATATGCTATATATAAATACATATTTTATATCTAAACACACACAATATTTTGAGCTTCATTTTCAGTTGTCTCGCTTTATCTCTCTGGTGTTCATTCTTTAAAAGTCCTCTCCCTCCTCACCTTGCCTGTCTCAGGGGTAGGTGCACTGTATTTATGAGTTTGACTCTTTCAGTGACCATTTGTAGGGCTGATACGTAATGTGTTACATTAATCTATTTAGGTGGTAATTGAACCGCATCCTTCCAGGGAAGGTCAGTGGGTGGCGATGTGGGTTACGGGCAAGAAGTGGCAGCAGCCCCATTCCCATTCCCCTTCTGAAATATAATTTACGCTGGTGCTTTGGGAAGTGGCTTCAATAATAGTTGAGGGCACATAACCGAGTTGTGTTTCTTGTATTTGCCACTGGAATTGACCTTAGGCAGGCAACAGACGAACATCTCTCTACTTTGTTTTGTCAGCGTGAGAAATGAGAATAATAATGCTGCCTACTTTACGAGGTGAGCCTTAATGAATTTTACTTCTGTGCAGAACTGTGAGATCCCGAGGCGAGGGGTGCCGGGAGGGGCCGGGCTGCTCCAGACATCTAAAAATGCCACGACTCTCGGTATTTCAAAGCCATTCTCTCAGGGCTACCACAGTCTCTCAACACTGAGTTTTTGAATTGTTGTGAATAACAAGTGGAATCTAGTAGAAAGAAACTGGAAAATCTTGAGTTAAATTTTTATCTTTGCCCTAAACCTGAGCTTTCCATATACCTGTGTGATTTCTAAAATTAATCAGCTTGGTTGTTCCCTGTGAAAACAAAAACAGAACTGGAAATGGCACCTGCCACACCTCGGACAAAACAACACATTGACACCCAGATGTCCACAGTTCAGACAAGGCCAGCAGCAGAGGGAAGAGGATGATGATGGCAACACGGACACCCAGCCCCATTCTGGGAGACTTCGCTATGGATGTGGGTTATACCAGGCACGGTGGCCGAGCACGCATGTCTGCAAGAAACTGTGCTGCTTTAGGACTGTCGCCATTGGCCTAGAGATTCAGCTTAATCCCGTTTGGACTCCTGGAAAGTCTCTGTGTGCTTCTGGATCTATGGCTGATCAGATCAAAAGGAGGCGGTCAGGACAGTGGATGCATAAATAAAATTTAGCCCTTCCAGCCTGCAAGTGGTTATCTGCTCTGCAGGAGCCTCTTCTCTGGTTTCCCTTCTGCCAGCCTTTCCTCGGGCTTTTCCATCCTCCATGTTGCTGCCAGCATATTTTCTCCTGGAAACAAATCTCTCTCTCCCTTTCTCTCTCCCTCTCTCCACTGTAATCCTGTGCCCCAAATTCCAGCTTCAGTACATTTTCCAGCATTTCTTTCAACAGTAGTTCCCTTTGGTCTGCCTTACCCAAACCTTAAAGTCTATCTGCCCATGACCACCTTACAAATGCTCATCCTTTACACTGTGCTCAGAGGCTGTGCAGCCTTCCCTGGGACATCCCTCCCTCTGGTCTCCCCAGCCCTTGGTGCACATCTCCTCTCTACCACTCACAAAGTTTAAGGTACCTCTGCTCCCCTGAAGGTAGGGACTATGCCTTTCACCTTTTTACCCCCAGCTCTAAGCCTAGAGCTGGCATTAGTACTAGAGCATTTGTACTTTTGAGTGAGTGAACTGTATCTTAGGTTTGCAGTTTATGGGTGTGCTGTGAAGACTTGTGGGGGGTGCAGCTTCCAAAACTGAGCTTGAGTGGATCCTTGTTTTAGGTGACAGCTGTACAGGAGATATGGAGGCTCTCATGGGCTTCTCCTGCCCCACTCAGACAGGGTCCCAGTGGACCCATGTCTTGTCTCACTGAGTCTCACACAAGGCAGGTGGCAGTAAGGTGAGGCTCTGGTCAGGAGATGGTCAACACCTTTCATTGTAGGGCGCTGTGGGGTGCCAGAGCTGGAAGGGCCTCATAAAGGTCTCCAGTCCAATCTCAGGTTGGTAGAGAAGGAAATTAAGGCTAGGAAAAGTTAAGCAAAGCTCAAGGTAACGCAACAACCTAGTATCAGAGCTGAAATTTGCACAGTGCCAGGCTATTGCTGTTTATGTCAAACCCTAGCTCCGCAAAGGCACTTTCTCTGCCACTCAGCAAGCCCAGGGGTTCAGGAAAGGAGGTGGCATGCTAAGACTCCTACTTCAAATGAGAGCAATTGGATATGGAAGGATAATTGATCATGATATTTTTTTCTAAACTGTGGGTCTATTATAGCAGCCTGACTCCCCTTTCACTTCTTCTGGGGAGCTGCTCTGATCTACTTAGAGCAAGCGAGGGCCTGGTGAGAACCTGAGTCTTTCCTTTGCTTCTACCCTTCCTTCTACCCTTGGATTCTACACGTGCTTTCCATAGTTTGGCTTTTTATTTTCTCCATCTCACTACTCCTTGCTTAGCATTTGGGCATATCAGGATCAAGGATTTAATGTGTTTTTCCCCCTAATGCTTACTCAGGAAAGGTCATTGCATTAGAGCTTTATGGAGGCAAAGTGCAAAGGAAACCAAATAATCTATAATAAGCACATCCTGTGTGACCGTCACATTGGATAGTCACGCACAAGTGTACATGTATAGAAATTTTAAATAGGGGCATTTGTTTATGCCAGCAAATGGGTAAATGAGGTATGAAATAAAATTAGGATGTAGGAATCTGTTGAACTAGAAGATCTCTAAAGCTATTTCCAGGGGAAAATTCTGTGGTTCTTTTAAGTTATGGAATCCAGTAGGAAAAAGCCTAAAAGTTTCCACTTTTAGAGCTGTTTGTTGGTATTCCCCTTGGTTAAAATGGAAATAAACCACAATTTTCTTTTGAGTGCATGGGCTCTGAATGTCCATTGGTTTGTGCATGACAGAGCCAGGCAGGTTCTCTCTCATGTCTCTTATAAATATTTCCCACGGTTACTCATTAGCACGTTATAAAGGGCCTCCGGTGAGAAGCCTTTGATCTCTGCCCTTTGATCTCTGGCATAGAGAGCCCCCCTAAGCATTCCTCATACAGAGGGAGCATTGTAACACCCGCTGTGATCCTAAATTCTCTTCCTTCGTCCTCATCAGGACCCAGCGTGAAAGGCAACAGAACACATTTCCAGAGTGTACATTCAGGTGTCCAAAATTAGTGTCATAACTGAATGGACTTTAGCAATAAGATCAAATGTTGTAGTATATATAATAAGTGATTATAATTACATATCACTAAGGTGCTCAGACAAACTGGCTATGAAGTGTTTGAAAGGTTCCAAAGGAAAATAGAAAAAAGTCAACTATAAGGATATCAAATAATCCCATAATTTACACAAGATTACACATTTGATAAGCACTTAACAGAAATGTCCTTTGAATACTGAAATATCCTTCAAAGTGTTAATTATGACACTGTAAAAGAACATAGAAATGTTTTAAAAATTTCAGAGATAGGCAAAAATGAAAACAGCACATGAAGAGTTGTACATTCAGAGGGGCACTAGAATTTCAACAATCTGATTGTTTGATTTGAGCATCACGTGAGTGGGGTTGGGGAGGAAAGGCTTGACTGAGCATTGCTGGAAAAACCCACTCAAGTGTACAGACTCAAATCTGCAAACATATTGTTACTGACCTCCATTTAACCATTCTCTTGTCTTTGTCTGCCCTCCTTTTCATTTCCCATAAGGCAAACCTTCACCATCCTCTATACCGTCTACCAACCTGCACCTATCCCCAAAAGAAATGAGAAAATCAAGAAATGAATTTGACTGTTTACTTCCAAACTACAAGATGATTTATTCTCCTACCCATCCATTTCTTTTTTTCCCCAAGCTCAGAAAACAAGCTGTCTTCCTGTTCAAGGTCAAGGAACAAAGGACCTACAAAACCACCAGCAAACAGTTAACAAAATGACAGTAGTAAGTCCTTACCTATCAATAATTATCTTGAATGTAATGAATTAAATTCTCCAATCAAAATACACAGAATGACTGGATTAAAAAAAAACACAAAGCAAGATCCAAATATATACTGCCTACAAGAGACCCCCTTCGACTTTAAGTGCACACATAGACTAAGAGTGAAGGGATGGAAAAAGATATTTCATGCAAATGGAAAACAAAAGAGAGCAGGAGGTAACTATACTTAGATAAAATAGACTAAGTCAAAAATTGTAAAAAGAGGAAAGGAATCATTATATAATGATAAAAATGTCTTTTCCTTCAAAGAAGATATAGTAATTATAAATATATATGTACCTAATATTGGAACACCTAAATATGTATAGCAAATATTCATAGATCTGAAGGAAGAGAGAGACTGTAATAAGATAATAGTAGGAAATTTCAACATCCCACCTTCATCAATGGACAGATCATCTATAGAAAAATCAATAAGGAAACACTGAACTTAAATGATACTATAAACCAAATGGACTTAATGGACTTATATAAGACATCTACCAAATAATTGCAGAAAACATATTCTTCTCAACTATCATGGAACATTCTCCAGGTCAGATCATATGTTAGGCTACAAAATAAATCTTAAACAAATTTTAAAAGATTGAAATCATATCAAGCAACTTTTCTGACCACAATGATATGAAACTAGAAATCATTAAGAGGAGGAATTTTGGAAAATTCACAAATACATGGAAATTAAATAACATAATCCTGAATAACTAATTAGTCAAAGAGGAAATTAAAAAGAAATTTAAAAATATCTTGAGAACAATGAAAATAGACATACAACATACCAAACTTATGGAATACAGCAAAAGCAGTCCTTAGAAGGAAGTTTATAGCAATAAATGCCTACATCAAAAAAGAAGGATGATCTCAAATAAAAAATTAAACCTTACACCTTAAGAAGCTAGAAAAACAGCAAACTAAGTCTCAAAAAATTAACAGAAGGAAACAAATAATGGTCAATGCAGAAATAAGTGAAATAGAGACTAGAAAAATGATAGAAAAGCTCAGTGAAGCTAAGAGTTGATTTTTTAAAAAAAGAAAAAGTTGATAAATCTTGAGCTAGATTAAGAAAAAAATGACTAAAAAATCAGAAATGAGACGGGGGAGATTAGAGTGGATACCACAGAAATACAAAAGAGAAATGGATAAATTCCTAGACACATCCAGCCTACTAAAAAATAGAAAATCTGAACAGACCAATAACAAGGAAATTGAATCAGTAATAAAAAGTCTTCCATCAAAGAAAAGTCTTCAGATTCTGTTGAACCTACTGTGAATTCTAACAGATACTTAAAGGAAAACTAATCTTTCTTAAACTCTTCTAAAATATTGAAGAAGAGAGCATATTTTCAAACTCTATACAAGGCCAGCATTATCCTGATATTAAGGCCAGACAAGACCTTACAACAAAAGGCCTTACAATAAAAGAAAATTACAAGCCAGTATCCCTGATAAACATAGATGCAAAAATCCTCACCAAAATAGTAGAAAACCATATTCAATGGCACATTAAAAGGATTATTCACCATGCTCAAATGGTATTTACCCCAAGGATACAAGGATGGTTCAACATATGCAAAAAATATATATGATACACATTCATAAAATGAAGGACAAAAACCATATGATCTCAATAGATGCAGAAAAAGAATTTGACAAAATTCAACATACTTTCATGATAAAA
>VBSM01000361.1:22715245-22755019 GCA_008086735.1 Cheirogaleus medius
AGAAAAGAAAAAGAAAAAGAAGAATAAGAAGAAGAAAAAGAAGAGAATCCCATTTGTAATAGCTACCAAAAAAATAAAATAGGAATAAATTTACCCAAGGATGTGAAATATCTATATGCTGAAAACTATAAAACATTGATGAAAAAATTGAAGATACAAATAGATGGAAAGCTATCATTTGCTCATGGAATTGAAGAATATTGTTAAAATACCTATACTACCCAAAATGATCTACAGATTCAATGTAATATCTATAAAAAATCCAATGACATTTTCCACAGAAGTAAAAAATACAATCCTAAAATTTGTATGGAATCACAAAAGACAATGAATAACCAAAGTAATATTGAACAAAAAGAACAAATCTGAAGATCTCTGACTTCAAAATATCCTACTAAGCTATAGTAATCAAAACAACATAGTACTGGCATATAAACAGACACATAGATCAACAGAACACAATAGCAAGCACAGAAATAAACCTACACATTTACAGTCAGTTGAATTTTGACAACAGTGCCAAGAACACACAATGGGAAAATGTCTCTTCGATAAATGGGGCTGGGAAAACTGGATAACCATATGCAGTAGAATGAAATTAAACCCTTCTCTCACACCATATACAAAAATTGACCCCAAATGGATTAAGGATTTATATGTAATACCTGAAAATGTAAAACTATTTGAAGAAAACAGGCAAAAATCTCATGACACTGGTCTAGACAATACACACACATACACACACACACACATATTTGACATGACCCCAAAAGCATAGGCAGCAAAAGTGAAAATAGACAAATGAGATTACATCAAACTAAAAGCTTCTGTACAAACAAGGAAACAGTCAACAGAGTGAAGAGACAACCTATGGAGTTGGGAGAAAATATTCGCAAATCATACATCTAATAAGAGGTTAATATCCAAAATATATAAGAAACTCAACTCCATAGCAAGAAAATAACCCAATTAAAAAATGAGCAAACATTTTTTAAATGAACAGACATTTCCCAAAATATGATGTACAAATGGCCAACAGGGACATGAAAGAATACTCAATATTACTTATCATCAAGAAAATGTAGATGAAAACCATGAGATATCACCTCACACCTATTAGAATGGCTGTTACCAAAAAGACAAAAGATAATTGTTGCCAAGGATGTGGAGCAAAGGGAACCCTTGTACGCCGCTGGTGGAAATGTAAATTAGTATAGCCATTATGGAAAACAGTATGGAGGTTCCTCAAAAAATTATAAATAGAGCTACCATATGATCCAGCAATCCCACTACTGGGTTTATATCCAAAGGATATGAAATAAGTATGCTGTACAGATATTTGCACTCCCATGTTCATTGTAGCATTATTCAAAATAGTGAAGATATGGAATCAACCTAAGTGTCCACCAGTGGATGAATGGATAAAGAATATATGGCATATAGACACAAAGGAATTCTATTCAGCCTTAAAAGGAATGAAATCCTGTCATTTTTGACAACATGGATGAACCTGCAGGATGTTAAGTGAAATAAGCCAGGCACAGAGAGACAAACACTGCATGATCTCACTCACCTGTGGAATCTAAAAAAGCAGACCTCATAGAAACAGAGTAGAATGGTGGTTACCAGGAACTGGAGTGGAGGGGTTTAGGGAGATGTTGGTCAAAGGGTACAAAATGCCGTTAAATAAGAGGAATAAATTTAACAGGTCTATTGTACAATCTGGTGACTATGGTTAACAACAATGTATTGTATTCCTGAAAAATCACTAAGAGAGTAGATTCTCACCACAAAAATTGACAAATACATGAGGTAATGCATACATTAATTAGCTCTATCTAGCCATTCCACGGTGTATATATATTTCAAAACATCATGTTGGACACAATAAATATATACAATTGAAAAAATAAATTGAGGGGCAAACTCCCCTCAAATTGTTATATCACTCTTTAAAAATGATAAATTTCATAGCTAAATTTCATAACTAGATTTAATATTCACCATCATCTATTAAAAATACATATTTGAGCTCCTTTTTAATAGATAAAAAGTCTCTATCATTACCTTTTCTTCTTGAAATCATATTTTCATTCTAGTTTCCCCTGAGAATTATATCTTAATTTTATGCTTAAATGTCTTATTCTATCAAACTTCTGTGATACAAATATGTATATAAATGAAAATGTAATATTTTTCTCAAAGATAAGGCTGTATGTCTTAGTGTAAGTTATAATAATACATGATTATCAAATGAATATAAATGTTATAGAAAGTGATTATTAAACCTAGAAGTTAAAATTTTATGAGAATGGCATTGCTTTGTGAGATGGTCAGTTTTCTTAATTAAATCATTTATCCACAGATAAATGTGATTTACTGCTAGAATGAGACAGGATTCAATGTTAACTATATTTCTATTCTTATATATGCTGAGAAATATTATTTAAATAGTAAATAGAAGAAAATGGAGTAATTTTTACAACATCATTCAATTCTTGGAAATTATTTCAAGATACATACTCAAACTCATAGTGATATATTACCAAAAATCATATTTAAAAATCTAGCTATTGACCAGTGTTATACCCTCCTTTAATTTTGTTGAAGGCAAAAAATAGAAATGTGCTGACTTGCCGAAGGATTTTTTATTAACCTAGCTTTTATTAAATAGAATCATTAACTTTCTCATTTTCTGAGAAATACACCAAGAAGGCTTTATCAAGTCTTATCAAATGCCTCTTAATTATACCTGTTATACTTTCATTTATAGGCACCGTGTTTATAGAGCTAAGACTAGATGATTATTGAGTAAAACCCCCACAAAATTAGAAATTGTGAACTTTTAGGACTTTTCCCATTGGCTGTGAATGGAGACACATATTCATCTAAATTTTAATTTTCTAGATAATCTCAAAGTGCCTTAGAAAGATGTGAGGCCAGACAGTCACATTCTTGAGTATTATTATACATAGATTAGTAATTTCATGTTATATTTTAAGATAATTGTTCACACATTTGAGAGAATTAAATAGGATATCTGCCTCAGAGAAGGAAGAGGAATTAATACTAATGTAATAGAATGACTTTTCTAAATTTCAAGGCATTACATCTTAGATATATTTGGGAATGTTTTACCGTATTTCCATACACAAGGAAATGTTTTCCTTTAAAGGTGAAGTTTGATCTGCTTTGTGCAATTTTATAGCCAAATAATAATAATAATACAAAACAAAAAAAGAACTTAGTGGGCCACCAGTAAATGTGGGACTTATAAGAAATGAATTAACGAGTTTTAACTATTTACAATAGAATCAATGATATATTTCTACTAAGTTAATCTAAACCTGATATATACATAATAGAAATGAATAAAAGACGGAGAAGTGATTGACAAGGGGCGGCAAACAGGAGACTTGCAACTCACTTCATCAACATTTTAGTAACAAGTTAATGAATTGTTTCTCCTACATGTCTGAATAAATGCTCAAGATAATAAAAAAACGCTAACTTACCTTCTGTATCCGTTCCTTTTTCTTGAAGCTGTGCTGTAACACTGGCTGGTTGAGGATCTTTTTCTACTTCGTCCTTGAAATCATGAAAGCATACACCTGCGTCCTCGATGAAGCAGCAGCTGAACTGAGTTCCCGCCATGCTCTTTTCATTAAAAAACAATGCAGAGAGGTGCACCTGATAGCCGACTGGATTTGCCAATACGCCAACCACGTATCTCGAATATTCTATCCTAGCACAGATAGTAGAAGGGTAAGCCCCAGAGACTTGCCTTGAATTTGTCACCTGGGTAAAGTAAGGCACTGCGGTACTCCGTATTTTCCCCATGCTCTCTCTCACTGCATACTAAGGTGACACCTTCTTTGGCAGTAGTCCAGAAATGGAAGAGGGGAAGTTGATAAGTGAAATTGCTATTACTCCTTCTGCCCCGTCCTACAAAATATCTGAATTCAGAGCATCCCAACTTTCTTAGCCTGGGTTTCCGCCAGGCAGAGCCTACAGGGAGCAGTGAGATAGGAGAGTGAAGGAGGAAGAGGGAGAACTGGCCAGGCGTGGTGGCTCACGCCTGTAATCCTAGCACTCTGGGAGGCTGAGGCAGGAGGATGGCTTGAGCTCAGGAGTTCAAGACCAGCCTGAGCAAGAGGGAGACCCCATCTCTACTAAACAGAAAAAACTAGCCGGGCATGGTGGTACATGCCTGTAGTCTCAGCTACTTGGGAGGCTGAGGCGGGAGGATCAGTTGAGCCCAGGAGTTTGAGGTTGCTGTGAGCTAGGCTGATGCCACAGCACTCTAGCCCAGGCAACAGACAGAGACTCTGCCTCAAAAAGAAAAGGGAGAACTGAAAAAGGCAGCTTTACCCCATTGGCCACTAATATAGAAGACCGGTAGCTGGATACCACAGGATCATCTGAGAAGCCCAGTGAAATGTGTGTGGCGACCATCTTTTGGTGAATAGAGGGGAAAGCCTTTACCTGCTGCCATGGCTCAAACTTCCCTGTATAGCTGGGTTGCACCTGTGCGAGCTCCCACTATCATTCCACTGCATCAGGGAAGCTGAGGTCAGGAACTTCTGGATTGTACCCACGTGAAGCTGGTTAAAGCTTGCACAGAACTCGACGTTAGAATAAGAGATGAGATGAGAGGATTGGAAGAGGCCACAAAAGTTGATGGATACAGAATACAGGATTTTAGAGCCATGCTGTGCCCTGAACAGAACTATATAGGACAAGGAAAGACATAAGGCCCATTACATGTTTCCTGTGCCTTACTTGATTCAAGAAGGCTTTGCTAAGACTAAAAATCTTGAATTGTTTCTTTGACTCTGTGGAGGTTTTTATACTCTAAGTAAATGTATCTGACTACAATTAGGAATATGTAAGGAGAATACCTTTCTTTTGTGAAGAGAAAAGAAAATGATTGCTAATAGGGAAATGGGAAAGGAGAATTTTTCTAATGCCTGTACCTAAAGTACATTCTCAGGTAGGGGTTCATGTAGAATTTGAGGATCAGGAAATGGATCCTCTTAAGACTTTTCTTGACAACAGATAAATGTTCTTCATGGGTTTACATATTCACTTTTGAAGTCATTTGAAGCCCAGGTGGAGAAAGTGGCTTTTGGGAAGAGGAGGAAGCATTTCTCAACCATACCTAGTACAAGGAAGGGCAGAAGGTTTGTGCTGATGGCTTCGAGCTCTCAGGCTTAATGGCCTGAGGTTGCCTTCCATGGTCTCTGGATTCTTCTGCCACATCTCCACCCATTTCTGCTAGGTCTTCTTGGAGGGATCCTTTTTGGTGGCTCCCATTCAGTGTGGTGATCCCAGCGTTCCAACCTTGGTTCTCTTCTCTCCTTAATCTCCAGTCTCCATACTCTCCAAGGAGATCTCCTTCACTTCAATGATTTTAATTGACAGTTATATATGAATGAACACCAAAAATTTATCTTTAGCTTTGAATTTCCACTCAGAGCTACAGACTTATTTATCCACCTTTCTCATGGATATGCTCCCCAGGGGTGTATCAAGTAAGACTGGAATTCAACTTGCATTAACTCTTTGTCTTCCCTGCCACTCCTAAACCTGCACTTCCCTGTAATTCCCCATCACAATGATTGCAATCATTATCTACCCATTCCACCAGGCTAGAAACCTGAAAGGCATCGCAGACTTCCTTCTGCACTTTGCACATCAGACTCCTGTTGATTTTATTTCCTAAATACTTTTGCATCCATCTACTTTTCCTTCATTCTCAGTACCTCTAGTCCAGGATTTTATTATCTCTTGCCTGGATCATTGCAAAAGCCTCCAAACTGGTCTTACTACTTCTATTCACTTCAACCGTTTATTCTATTCCCCAACTTGCTCCCCAAGAGTGATCTCACTGAAATGTAAATCAAATCATGTTACTTCCTTGCTTAAAATTCAATGACCCTCAGTTGCCAACAGGGTAAAATTCCAACTGCTTAGTATGACTTATAAGGCCCTTCATGATTTAACTCTGACAACTAGTGTTACCCAAAATAAGCAATTATGCAAATAGTTTTCTCCACCTGGAATGCCTTTGTAAATATAATTGAGCCTCATTAATATCACACTGTGTTAAGGAGACTGTTTATTTGGTTTCCCCCTACTTTGGGGCACAGAATCTTTTTTCTATTATGAAACATTTCAAGCTCATAGGAAAGTAGAGAAACACCAAACATTACCAAAAAGCCTTCTCAAATTCTTGAAACCGTGAAACATTCTTTCAGATATATTTTCTTTTTTTTTTTTAAGAAATAAGTCATTGCAGATATAGTTGAAGCCCCTCAGTCCCCCTTTTTCCTTCCCCCTCTCCAGAGGTTAACCACTCCACTGGATTTGGTGTTTATCATTTTATACTTTTACTATATGTTTTATGTATCCATAAATTATATACTCTATTATGCTGCACACTTTTGAGCTTTATGCAGCAGTGTTACGTGGTATGTATTCTGCAACTTGTTCATTTGCTCAACGATGCTTTTGAGATTTATCAAAGTTGATACACGAGGCTCTAATTTTCCCCTATTACAGATAATGCTGCAATAAACATTTTGTGTATATCTCTCCTGTACACGTGGGAGGGTTTTCCTAGGTTATATACATAGGACAGAATTCCTAGTAGAAGGATGTGTACAGCTTCAACTTTTGTTCCTGTTTTTCTCCAAAAATTCTTCAAGAAAAATGTTAGTATAAATTTTTCTCTCCAGGCAGTAGAAACTTCATCCTACTAGTCAGATAATGTCCAAGTATAAATCTAGTCCAAGTATAAATATATAACCATACTTAAGGTTTTTAAATTAGAAATTTGATAAAGTTTATGAGTGCCTTATCATGCTTGAGTCTGTATTCAAATATGAGAATTTTAGCACCTACTGTGTGTGTATATGTGAATGTGTGTTTGTGCATTTTGTATAAGCAAGAAAGGAATTATGATGTTTCTGGTATCAGTCTCTAGCTCCTTCTTTCTTGAGGAGCTGGTGCTAATGGCCTGGAGAAGAAGTGGCTTTTTTCTGAGTGCTTAGGTGCTAGGAGCCATTTCTGTTCGTTCATGCAGTTAGTTAATAAATACTTTATGGGTGCCTACTACATAACTGGCCCTATTCTAGATGCTAGGGGTACACCAGTGAACACAGCAGGCAAAGTCCTGGCCCTCAAGAACTTATCTTCTGATGGGGTCGACAGGCAAATAAATGCACACATAAACATGGACTATGTCAGTTGGTAATAAGTGTAAGTTAGAGAAAGCAGGGAAAGGGTAATAGGGAATGCTGGAGTAAGGGGGAAGAGTTGCTGTTTTATAAAAAGTGGTCATGGAAGACCTTGCTGCAAAGGGGACATTTAAATAGGTACTAAAGAAAGACAGGAAGGGAACCACGTGATTTCACGAAGGATGAGCTTTTGAAGCAGAGGGAATAGGAAGGGCAAAGGCTCTGAAGTGGGAAAGTGCTTGGCATGTTTGAGGACTAGCAAAGAGGCCAATGTGTCTGAGACAGGGCCCCCAGGGACTGGGCAAAAGTGATAGCTGGTGAGGTTAGGAGTTAGCAGTGCTGGGAGGGAACTGATGATTTTACTCTGACTTGAGTGGGACATCATTGGAGGGATTTGAGTGGAGGGATGCCATAATCTAAGTTTGTGAACAATCACTCTGATTGTTCAGAACAGGAGCAGGAAGACCCACTGTGAAGACTACTACAGTATTCCTCGTAAGAGGATTGTGGCTTGGACCAGGATTTTGGCAGGAGAGGTGCTGAGAAGGCGTCAGATTCTGGATATATTTTGAAAAAGGAGCCATCAAGATTTGGTGTGGGATTGGATATGGGATGGAAGTGAAAGAGAGGACTCATGGATGACACCAAGATTTTTGGCATGATTAATGGAAAAAATGGATATTATTAAGATGGAGAAGATTAGGGTAGAAACAGGTTGGGGAGGAGTAAAGAGTTTCTTTTAGGATAGATTCAGTCTGAAATTTCTATGCCACTCACAAGCAAAAATTGTTAGTGTATAGTGAAATATATGAACTTGGAATTCATGGTTGTGATCTGGGCCAGAGGTGTATGAATTTTGGATTCATCAGCTTTTTAAAAGTATGTTTGTTAAGACGCTTTTTAAAAGTATGAGACTGGATAAGGTTTCCTAGGAAGTTAGTTTGAATAGAGCAAAGAAGAGGTCTGAGGGCTGAGTCTTGGGGCTCTCCAACATTTAGAGTGTAAGGAAATGAGGGGAAACTGCAAGGGAGGCCTAAGGGGCTGTCTTTCAGATAGGAGGAGAAACAAGAGACCATTCTGTCCCGGGAGCCAAAGGAAGAAAGCGTTTCCAGAAAGAGGATGTGGTACATTCTCTCAAATGTTGCTGGTAGATCAAATTTGTAAGGACTGAAAACTGATTTTGAACTTAGCAACAGAAAGGTTACTGGCGACCTTGGCAAAAACTATTTTAGTGGGGTGGTGGAGTAAAATGTCTGTTTGGAGTAGGTTCAAGGGAAAATGTGAAGAGAAGAATTGGAGAGAAAGGAAATAACTCTTTCAAGGGAAGATTTTGTTGAGATGTCTCCGTTATTGCTTAGGGTCTAAACTTGAAAGGGCACCCAGAGTGGACAGCAACTTGACCCTTGCAGTGTCATGCCCTTCGGTGTTCCTTGGCAATAGCGGTTGTGGATATCATTCTTCATTCTTCATTCTTGTTTTTTTTTTTTTTTAGAGATGGGGTCTCGCTCTTGGTCAGGCTGGTTTCGAACTCCTGACCTTGAGCTATCCACCCGCCTCGGCCTCCCAGAGTGCTAGGATTACAGGCGTGAGCCACCGCGCCCGGCCCTTCATTCTTCATTCTTAAGGTCAGGTGGATATGGCCTTACTTGGCTCATCTGCATAGTAAATTCATAGTCACACTTCAAAATCATGCTTAAGCATCTCTGCATGTATGAATTACTTTTGGTCTTTCAGACAGAACAAATTACTCTAGGCTTTGTATATGTTTTTAGCATAACCTGATTGTGGTATTATAACTTATCCTCCACTAGGCAATAACTTCATGAAAACAAGTGTTGTGACTTTCCAGGCTCCCCAGCACTAAGTACAGTGTCTGCCCAGCACCTAGTAATGTCCAGTTAATGTTTGTTGAACTAAACTGAATTATTGTAAAGAAATGTAGGGCCCAGGCCTTCTCTTTCATTTCCAAAGGGATAGCAGTGTGCCCTACCATTTCTGAAGGGGAAGAGCAACATTATTCATCCCCAGGTGAGCCTGAAATAGGATTCTTGTGGGGAGTTTGGCAAAGCCCCTGTTTTTACATTTGCTTTTCTTATCCTGAGGACTTCCCGTTGAAGTCGAGGGGTGGCTGGAGCGAGAGGCTGCTGATGCGTACAACCAAGGTACCTGCCTGGCATCGTTGGTGTGTTCTGTTACGTTGATTTGTGGTGGCACTGAAGTGGGTGACCCTGCAATGGACCTTTCCCCGCACATCGTTAGGCCAACCTGAAGGCTCCGTTAGTTTTTTACCTGAGCGACTGTGTTTTCCTAATGTGCCTTCACTGAGTGCTGACATCATTTCATTCCCAGAGTCATTTCAGTTACATTTGAAACAGTCTTTTTTTGCACTTTGGAAGCCTTTTGAGATGACGAATTGTTTATTTCTATAATCAATTGGTGGTTCTTTTCTTCCTCTGACTCTTCATGGATGAAATTCCCTGTGTTTTATTTTGTGTGTTATCTGGCCAGAGGGCAGTTGTCTGAAATATGTTTCAACAGCGTTCCTAAAGAATATAACTCGTTTGCATTTATTCTCTCTGTTTACTCCTGAGTTTCTGCTATTAATTAGCAAATTTGTTTCCTGATAGCCACAATGAGGTTGGAATAAATGTACCCAGCTAGGTATCCAGCAAAGCCCAGCATACTGAGAGTGGTAACAAGAGACCAATTCTATGCTGATAAACACCATTAAAAGGAAAAGATAAATCACATCTTATGGCCTTAGTCAGCAAGTTTTATTCTACAAGAGGAATCTAAGCTGAACCACAGCTCTAATTTGGAGTCTTGGCTCAAAGCGACTGCTTTGTATTTTTCTCAAGGGTCGCAAAATGGAATCTGTATTCTGTCAGTCAGGTACACCGTAAAGAGTGCCACCTTCGACTGGGTTGTCTGGAAGACCCATAAGTCTTGGTAACTTGGTGGATTTTGATGCATAGCCGTGAGTTCCACAGGGCATTAATTCTGCTCCATTGCTTGTCCATTTGAACTAAAAAGTGTTGGTGAATACATTATACTTGGGGGCCTCCAAATCCCACTTGCGTTCATTGTCATTCTGGAGGTCACTGATCTCCTTTGCTGTCTTTCAGTATACAGAGCACATTTGAAGTTTGTCGCTATTGTGTCCTTTTTCTTTTATCTTTGACAACTGCATCGGCTCTTATTCTTGAGGAAGTTGCCATTGCCTTTTGTTCACAAAGCAAGATTATGTGGAAAGGTCAATGTGTGTGGCATAGCACTCTGTTATATTTCTGCAGAGAAATATATCTGCTATATTACAGCGATGCCTGGGGTTAAAGGCTAGCTTATGTATGGCGAATACCCATGTAGAAATGGTCACTGTAAGTTCATTTGTTATTTGAAAGGAACTACTTTCATTTAGAAGATTTTATGAGTGGATTTATTAAAGGAAATGTAAACAAACCACTGCTACAGAGTTGGCTCTGTGGGGCTCGTGGAAACCATGCTTGTCTTCATCTGGTTGTCCTCACAACGTCCTTCTTGAGTGGGAAAGTCACTGTTTGCAATCCACCTGGGGAGTTAGCCAAAAAAAATTTTTTTTTCATTTTTATTAGGTTTTTCCATTTTAGAGATTTGGGCTAAACCATGATCAATCTATTGTATTTCCTTTTACTTTTTTGTAATAGTGGATATTATTTTTATGCTATTGCTTATGCTTAGGTTTGAATACAAATTATGAAAGATAGACTTTTCTAATAAATACAAATAAATAAATACAAATAAAAACAAACATATGTCAGTAACTCCTGAGAGTAGATAGAGGTATATAGAAATGAAACTGGAGGATGTGAAAAATCATGTTTTCAGCAAGAAGCATCTGAATTCTATCAGTAGGAGATCATCTGATCAGAAATTTATATGTATAAGAGGTGCATGAATATTTTATTGAGAAAAATGATGGGTCATGAAGGGTCTGGGCTTGGCATATGAATAGCAGATACAAACCAAGTATATAGGCTTTATTAATATCTATTCTTACTTTCATTTTGTCAGAAATCCTTCCTAATGCTCTAGTTTTATGTTATAATTTTAGGAGAATTAAACTTAACAGCTCAAACTTATAGAATTAATTGAATTTAGCTTCAACTCCAATTACTGATTTATTAGCCTTTTAATAGTTTGTGGAACAATGGCACAGGCAGGCTAGTTAGACCATATGAATCTGCTAGTTCATGAATGCTAGCTAATGTGGGAAAAATTCCTTCTGTGGTATTCTGACGAAAGCTGGTCTTCATCTGGTTTACAAACAAGGTAAACATTTATCATCCAAAGTAGGAGAATTTTGAGAGTAAGCATTGCCGCTAATAATTAAATTAAGCATAGGCAACCTCACATTGTCAGATTTTATTGGAAATTAAATGTCTCTAAAATATTCCTGTTCTTGTGAAAAGATCTCTGTTCTTGTTTAGTTTTGGCTTGAAATTTTTGTTTGTTTGTTTTTTTATAGGGATAGGGTCTCACTATATTGCCCAGGCTGGTCTTGGCTTTTAGTGATCCTTGGCTTTAACTTGGCTTTTAGTGATCCTCCCACCTTGGCCTCCCAAAGTGCTGGAATTACATATGCATACAGGCGTGAACTACTGCTCCTTTTTCTTGTATAATTTGTAGCAGAAATTTGAATTCACCTACCATAGGCTTGGCAATAAATAAAGTAGTTGCAGAAGAAACTGGAAAAGTTTTTATCTTGGACCAATAAATGTTGGGCTATGGAAAGAAACACTTACTTTAATTTTATCTTAATAGGCTTAAGTCTAAGCCTATTAAACCAGATTGGAAGAAAGAGAAACAAACCTGTTTTTCCCTACTAACATGACAGTTATTCAGAATGTATCATAGAGTGGAGCAGGAAAGAGAAGCCATTGAAAGATTGCCCATTGAGACTGTAGGAGTTTTTCAATCCAGCAAAGGAAGAGCCTATAGGAAAAAAGTACAAGTCGAGCATAGGAAGGAGTAGTCAACATGGTAGCACAGAGATAAAAGGAAGCACTATTTCTCTCTTTTGTTTTCTTTTGAAGACATGGAACAAGTCAATCACAAGATTGACTTTTCAGTGGGTTCTGGAAGATCTGGAAATGCTGCCCTTAGGAGAGGTCAAGGGTTTTCTTCAGTCAGTGGGTGAAGTAAAAAACATCTATCAATTGGATTTTGGTGGTAGAGAGTATGAAATTATTCACTTAATACCTTTTATGTGGCTTTCTTTGTTTATTATATTTCTTTTTAATTAACTGGTAGAAAACATGTCTGACCTGTATGCCAGATATTTTCAGGAGTACACATTGAAGCCTGGAAATTGGATAGGGCTTTTAAGAGTTGAGGTTAGGCAGCCAGTTTCAACCCTACCTGAATATTAAAATCACCTCAGGAACCCAAAATCTACTCAGTATGAATCTTAATTGCCCTGGAGTGAAATCTGGATAATTCTGCTTTTAAAAAGTTTCTCAGATAGTTCTAATGTGTAGACAGATTTGGAAACCCCTGAGTTAGAGTATATGACAATGTAGCAATGGTCCATGAAATTAATTCACTGGGGGAACTGAGAGTGTTAAGCCTGCATAGTTTTACTTGAAGGTCTGTAGTTCATTACCTTGGTTAAAGGCAATGGTGCTGATGAGATTATCAGCTTTTATTGATCTGAATGACTTTATTTTGCTTTCATTTTTAGAGGATATTTGGTCTTTGGGTATAATCTAAGTTTTCCCTTTCATCCTGTTAAAGACATTATTCCATTGCCATCTGATCTTCATGGTTTCCATTTAGAAGTCAGCTGTTCTCATCTTTGTTCTGCTGTAACAGTATGAGATTTTTCTTCTTTTCTAGCCTTGTTTTAGATTTTTTCTTTATCACTTAGTTTCAGCAATTTGATTATGATATGCTTTGTTTTTGTTCTATTTGTTTTTAAAGTGTTTCTTCTTTATTACCAAAACACAAAGAATTATCATATTAATAGAATGTTTTTTGATGACATCAGATCAACATATGGCTAAAAGTTAAAATTTTTGGTATTTTTATCAAGGAAACCAAAACTAAACAGAAAATATTCATTACCATATCATAGTATTAATATTTTTACCTGAAATCTGGAAAATTATAGTCAATTCTGAAGCATCTGAAGAAAGATATAGTAGATTAAGATTTGATTAATAAATATGTATATTTGGTTCTGGTGATAATATCTGCCACATAAAGAATAATTGGGAAACTTCAATTTAGGAATTTAAAGCTGAAGTAGGATGTGATTAAAATTTATAAATTAAACAATGTACAAGGTGACATATGACCTTCAAACTGAAGGAACAGTGTGGCCTTCTTTAAAACTTATTCCTACATTTAGGTAAATGAAGGAAGTAGTTGTGGAAGATGTAGGGAGCTTAATAATGGGGGAATTTGTAAGTGAATTCAAGGATAATTTGAATGAATTTATGAAAGGTAAATCTATGGGGGATAGAAAAAGAAGCTGGAGTATGAATATGAATATATGAATGCATGGATGTGTGCACACACACTACCACAGCATGTCATTTGGAGCCATTTGAAGCGACAGAATATTGGATCATACTGTCCAGTTTGACAATTACCATATTTTGATGTTGAAGTGAGAAGATGAAAAAGTATTTTAGAGCAGATATCAGGAAAAACCACACTGCATTGTTGGGACTTGAGCTAATTCTTAAAGAGTAATTGAAGGGAGGCTAGAGCATAGAGGGAATAAGATATTTCGAGATAACTGGCAGACAGTGGGGGAAAAAAGGCAAGGGGACTGAAATTCGCCAGTTTGAGTAAGAGAGCCTTGTTACTGCATGACCACTGAATTGAAACCTTCCAGAGAGTTAGGATAGTGCAGTAGTTGAGAGGGTAGGCTCTAGACCAGTGGGTCCAATAAAAATATAATGTGAGCCATATCTGTACTTTTAAATTTCCTCAAACAAAAGAAATAGGTGACATTCATTGTAATATGTTTTTATTGAACCCAATATATCCAAAATATTTCAACATATGGTCAGTATGAAAAATTATCAATGAGATATTGTACATTCTTATGTATAACAGGTCTTCAAAAGCTGATGTGTATTTACATTTACAGCATGTTTTAGTTTGGAAACTAAATTTATGTCAGAAATACTTAATCCATATTTAGATTTCATAAATTTATAGTTGAAAAGTATATTTACATACTCAATAACTGAATTAACATTTTTTTTTTTAAGGACAGGGTCTCACTCTGTCACCCAGGCTGCAGTTCAATGGCATGATCATAGCTCACTGTAGCCTTGAACTCCTGGGCCCTGGGCTCCAGTGATCCTCCTGCCTCAGCCTCCTGAATAGCTAGGACTGCAGGTGTGCACTGCCACATCTGACTAATTTTTAAAATTTTTTGTAGAGATCGGGTATCAATTTGTTGCCCAGGCTGGTCTCAAACTGCTGGCCTTAAGTGATCCTACTTCCATGGCCTCCCAAAGTACTGGGATTACAGGTGTGATCTTTGAGCCACCATGCATGGGAAACTGTTGGTTTTTAAGATTAAATTTAAATTAGTTAAATTAAATGCAATTGAAAATTTAGTTTCTCAGTTGCATTAGCCACATTTCAGATGTTTAATAGCTATGTGTGGCTATAGGACAGGGCAGCTCTAGAGTGTGATTTCTCAAAACCTGCCTGCATCTATCACTTTCTGGCTATTTGGGCTAATCATTTAACTTTTTAAGTCTCGGTTTCCTTATTTGTAAAATGAACTAGTATTACCTACTTCAGAGGACTATTTTGAAGTTTAAATCAGATAATCTGTGTAATGCCTTACACATAGTAAGTACTCATTGCTGATTATTATTTGACAATTAGGAATCTAGGGATGAGAACCAGGCTGGGCTTGAGAATAACAGAGAATCTGTCTTCAGTGTCCTGACTTTTAGGTGAAGATGGAGAATCCAACTGAATAAGTGGATTAGAATTTAGGGGAAAGGCTTAGGCCCAGAGAAAGCACAGGAGAATAACACCTCCTGGATGTTCTTTTGACTGCTATAGCACTGATCATGCTCTTTTTTTCTCTTTCCCACCAGACTGTTAACCATTTGGTGTCTCCTCGCTAGTGCAACTTAGAGACTCGATTTTAAGTGCCTGGAATTGTGCCTGCACATAGCAGGCATGTAAGAAATGCCTATTGAGCAAAGATATGGAATCAACCTAAGTGTCCATTAATGGAGGATTAGATTTAAAAAATGTGGTGTGTATATACATGTATATGTATTTGTATGTATATGCAATGGAATACTATTCAGCTGTAAAAAAGAATGAAATCATGTCTTTTGCAGCAGCATTGATGGAACTGGAGGCCATTATTTTAAGTGAAACAACTCAGACACAGAAAGACAAACACTACATGTTCCCACTTAAAAGTAGGAGCTAAATAATGTGTACACATAGAAGCAGAGTGTAGAATGATAGACAGTGGAGACTTGGAGGGGTGAGGGGCTGGAAGAGGGTGGATAATGGGAGGTTGCTTGATGTGTACAATGTGTATTGCTTTAGTGATGGATGCACTGAAGACGCTGACTTCACCACAGTGCAATGTATCTATGAAGCAAAATTACACTTGTACTTCATGAATATATACAAATAATAAATGGGGAAAAAATAAAAGACAAAAAAGAAATGCCTATTGAATGAACAAACTGAAATCACCAATGGACTAAGTATAACAAGAGAATAGAAAATTGACTACTTAAAATAAATACTTTAGAGGATTTTGGCCAAATACTATCTGAGCATATGCTTCTCAAGTAATGACAGTTCAAACGAACACTTTGGCATACTCTTAGATATAACTTTTGAAATTAATAAAAACCATCAATTTTGAGCTAAAAGTTTGGTGCATAAAAGCTACTCCAAGAAATAAAAGTCTTCATTCTCAAAAAGGTACTGTTTAATCCAAATTAATACAGTCTTTTTGGTTGTTGTTTTTCTCATTATTTGCATTTTTAAGCCCATCTTTATGCTTTTGAGAGTTTGAAGACTATGAAAGTCGTATGAAAGGTACAAAAGCGATTACCCAGCACTCCTCCCTCCTCACAAATCTTTCTCTCTCAACAGGTACACGTCAGAGAATTCTATTAGTGGACAACAAAGAGGCAATCTAGTTAGTGTGACGTCCCTTCCCTATTTGGTGACACTTTTCTATAGCATTCTTCAGGCTATCTCGTTTGACACTTTGGAACAGCTGCCAAGTCCTTTCCTCTCCCTGTAAACAAGGCTGTCACTCACCGAGCATCTCCCTTACCTCGAGTAGGGAATGGAGGTTAATGACTTCAGAAATGGAAAACAGAACCACCATCAAAAGGACTTTTAATACCAGGAGAATTATAGGAGAATAATTGAATCAAATAAAATAAGAATATAAATAGACCGTGTTACAAGCTGCATTTGTTAAAAGGTTTCATATCAGTTGAAGTTTTGTGTTACCTAGGAAGAGTAATAAAAAGAAATAAAATAGATTGAAAATGGTTACCCTTGAGAAGCTATTTCTGACTTTTTGGCAGGATTCCCCTGTGGCTACTGATGCCCATAGAGTGTGTCTCGTTCCTACTTTCTTTTCAACTTCAATTCTGCTTTACAAGTGAGACTTCTGATAGTTTTTTCCCCCCATTTGAGTGTCTTTGATTTATCATTTAGTTTAGTGGTTAAAGAGATGAGGCAAACCTCTGCATCTGGGGAAATGCTGACATTTTTAGGCTTCTGATAGGTGACCTTTTAATGTCAAATACTCTAAAAGGAATCAAGAGCATTTTTTTTTTTGGACAGATTCAATCTGAATCAGAAGGTACTAGAAGCAGGAATTAGAAGATTAGAGAAGGACTCTTAAGAAAGAAACACAACCTCATACATATAATACATACGCAAATACTAATATATAGCTAGTGGAGATGGGAATAGAGAGATTTTACATCATTGTGTTTATAAGCTTCCTAAATGCAAGGCATGATGATGATATATGTACCTTTTGCAAAAGACTGGCAAGTTTGCTTATAAAGGTCTTTTGATTTTGTAGCTCTTAAACTGAATATTCTTTATTTTATGAGTCTCATATAGCATTATCATTATTATTAATTCAACAAATAGTAACCTTGGCTTAATATATCCAAAGTGTTGTTCTAGATACTGGATTTAGAATGAAGAATGAAAAAGACATGGTGATTTGCTTATGGAGTTTATAGCCTGGTAGGGTTAGTTATGTGACTGACACATTTACAATGATAAACTGTAAAAAAAGTTTATAAAAAGAGAGAAGAGAAGAGGGAATCTGGTCTTGGAATTATGTATTATTTAATCCCAACTAGAAAAGATAATGGGAAACTAATCCAGTAAAGAGCCTGGTAGGTGGGACAGGGTGGGGGCTTACTTTAGGCAGAGAGAAATTGGAGAAATTTGTTATGCAGCAATAGTTAACTAATACATATCATTATTATAGTAGTTATATAGTTAACTAATATAACATAATATACCATTATGTTCTTCCTAAGTCGGTGCAGTAGTGGCAATGGCCACACTGGTTTCCTCTAGTCTTTGGTGGGACCATGGAAGTTTAGATTGTTTCTTCGACTTGCCAGCTGCACAAAGGTTTTTGGCACTGTAAACAAGCTTATCATTGGGCCTGATTCTCCAGGCCTCCCAATAAACACTTCTGTGGATTATAAGGTACTTTTTTCTCTTTTTTTCTTCATTAGTCAGTGTCAACTTTTGTTGCTTACAACCAAGAGCCTGACTGATACATACTCTCTGAAGAGATAAATTAGAATTTAAGGTAATAAATTGCACTTTAGTTTTGCATAGAACATAGATCTGACATTTCTAACTGGCTTTTGTGGTGGGAGTTTAGGTAAAAAGTAGTAGCATCTGTTTTAGTTATTAAATAGTTTCAGTTACTAAATAGTTGTGTGACAGTCAGATGCAACTCTGCTGCCAAATTAAACATAAACAGTGGCCCCCCCAATCAAATTTGTATAGGTGCTTCATATTTTCATCTCTGACCAGCTCTGCTCCAGTTCTTTTCCTGCTTCTGATTCTTAGCTCCATCCCATAGTTAGGCCTGTTTGACATTCTTAGACCTGGTTGGTGTAATTTGACTCCCCGGTTTGACTCACATCTCTTCCTTCAGGAAGGGGACCCAGACCAACCTTTCTGGTTGTTCATATCTGAATTGTCAACCTGTTCATCAGACTCTTAGGACCTAATCTTTGGCTCCAGTTAGCTTGGCAGGTTAAAGGTTGGCCTTGCCTAGCCAAACTCAAGCCATTTTACACCAGTTTTATGGATTCAGGAGCATGCCAATTGCTACATTGTACTTCTCACTCACAGAGTAGTGAGAAGTTGTAACTTATGGGAAACATGGCATGAAAGAAGTAGAATGCCTACATCTGAGGGGAGATACCAGCTATAATGAGCCAATTGAAGATGTGAGAGAGCGGCAGTAAGTCACCTGGCACTTACAGATCCCCACTCCTGGATTCTCTTTGAGAGAGATTCCTGTTTCTATACCCACTACTTTTTCTAGGAAAAAGATTTTGGTAAACTAAACAGATGGTTTGCTTCTTCATGGAGATGCAAATCCTTAAGAAACAGAGCCCACTATTTGTTAATTGATTCAGAAATTGACCTTTTTTATGTCCTGTCTACGAGTGCATTAGACTAAATATATGTTACCAGAATCTCCTCTCCTATAGAAATTACATATTCCACATTTCTACTTCTCCTCGTCAGTAAAGTCACACTTCAGGGCTCTGAAGCTACTTATGTTGGCAACCTCAGTAGCTACAAAGAATGGTCTGGGAATAAGTTGAGGGGGAGGATGGAAGAGGAGAATTCTTCAAGGATCTTGTGAAGCTGTCAAGACTGTCTCCTTTACCTGTCGTAGTGGTTGCTGGGTAATGCAATACCGATGGTTCCTAACATGGAGATGTATTGCATGTTCTCTATCTATCTTGGAGAATTGAATTCTACTGTCATTTTCTTTTTGTCTCATAGACAATCAGCTTAAATCTTTGCCTGTGGTGTTAAAAACTAGAATGAGTGCGAACATTGTCATTGGAAAAAGTTAGACAGTTTTGAGAGCATGAGCCAAGAAAAATAGATTGGTAAAAGTAATGTGAAATGGTCTCTATCAAAGTCATTATGTTTGATAGGTTTTTCTAAGGCATTAACCTCAGAGGTGTCTTCAGGAGATGGTTTCAAGATATAACACTCTTATAAAAGAAGACAGCAGTCAGTGGGCTAAAAAATAGACTAGGACCTAGAGGGATTGTATTTGAAATTCCGTTTCACTACTGAAATCTCTGAGGTACAGTGTCAAAGTCACTTAGCCCAATACTACTTCAGTTTTGCTATCTGTAAATGGGAACAATAGCTTCTTATGTAGTTTGATAGCTTCTAATTTCTTCATATTAGAGAAGCATTATACATTTTATTCATGAAAAAAATTCAGTTGGGCAAAAAAGAATGCAAAATATATCTTCAATCCTCCTTCTCTAACCCAAAGGACTTTGGTGCATATCCTTTGGGATTTCCAGATTACCTTCTTTGCACACTCAGTTGCAAGAACTATTCTTTAGCAATAACTGATGTACATTGAAGACTCAATCAAATTTCACCACATGCCACTGTATCACCCTTCTCTCTCTCTCTCTTTCTCTCTCTTTCTCTCCTTGAGGTAAAATAAGTTCAGTCATACTAAAAGACCAATAAAATCAGCATAAGAAACAGACTATGTTATATCATAAAATTGTTATTTTGTATCACGTGAAACAGGTAAAATTTCAAACACATGAATATGCCTACGGCAACCATAATGGCAAACACTGATCTTGTGTAACCTTGTGGATATTCATAAATGGTTCTAATCAACAGGGTATGGGAGAATAGTAGTTGTCAATGTGAAGACCCAGGGAGGAGTAGGGCAAATCTCTTTGCTGATGGAAAAACCCTCCTAAGGTGGGAGCCACAGTTCAAGGACTGAGAAAGACCCTGATATCTTTGTGATGCTGCCTAAGCCAGCCAGTGATGACCATGGTGACCCAGTGACCACACAGAGGCTGGTTAGTTCAATTAAGCTTTTGTTGTCTTCATGGAGGGGTGTATTTTCCTAACATGCCCAGGGATTCAGGCTAGTTTTAGGGCCCATAGGGTCTCTCTGGAACAGTTTGTTTGTAAGAGTTTTTTTGTGAAGAGGTAAATGGGGGTCCTTCAAGTATCATTACCTCAGCACAGGCAGGAAGAGAATGAGGTCTAGATCTTCTGAGATGGTGCCTCTTCATAACACTGATGGCTCATGAATAGGGAACTAATTGCCTGGAGAAGAGAGATGGAAGAGAAATTTTACATAGTATATACTTTGTACATTTGACTTTTATTTTATACCGTGTACAAACAGTATCTATTCTAAAAACAAAGACAAATTAACATTTTTTAAAAATATAAAAATACAATGACAAAAAACCCAGGCATTCTAGGTGGAGGTTAAATTGCTATGTGGGATTTTAAAAACCTGTATGTGGTTTAATTCTCTTGGAAGCATCGAAGGAATATGACAAAACATTTGCATGCAGAAAATGCTACTTCCAATACTATCCTGGATTAATTTAAAAAATCTAGAATGGATGTTGCTTATAGCTATTCTAATATAGGTGCTATGGCTATAGGATTCAAATCACCCTAACTAAACCCACCAAAAATATGGAAGGATATTCTCTCACTCACACATGAACTAAGTAAATCATGCTGTAGTCTTACTCCACTGAGCAAAACTTGTTTTATGGTATCTTCTCCGCAACAGAGAACGTTTTCAAATCTTAACCATGTTTGGTTATTTTTTTAGCTTTATCATGAGTTTTTGGGCTAATGAATAATTTTTGAGACTCCCAGAGAGACAGTTTTTGTCTCTTGGTTTATTAGGCTATGCATAATAGCATTTGGAATGTCTTTTACTGCACAAATAGGTAATTTATGCAATCTATTTGTATGGTTTGAATGCAGGTAGTGGCACTAGATTGGAGTTTGTGATTCTTTTGCACAGTAGATTACATAGTTACCGAATAAGCCATTAATGTGGCCACATTGAAATAGGCTACATTCATCCTAGGACACTGTATTTATTTTCCTAATATTTTGTATTGTACTTTAAATTTGGACCAGGAATGAGCTGGCCTGCTAGAAAACACATTTAACACAGACTTTATTCTGTTAACTTGACCTTTGTTTAGAAATTTCTTTTATAGTTTGGACAAGTAGACATTTTGACTTTTCTACGTATCCATTTTATTGAGATATTATGAGAATTATCAGGAAGTTAATAACTAAAATAACACATCCACTGAAATTGTCTCTATGGTAATAACTGAAGGCCACATGTAAGTATACATTTGTTGTGTGCCCTTTCTGTATCCAGCTGCCTTTGCAACACTAAAAATAACTTGGTTTTGTGTAATTCTGATTGATCTTTTCCTTTTCATTGTCATCGTGCCCCTCTTGTTTAAGTTCTCCATCTCTCTTTCTCTGTCGTCTTGCCTTTCTTTCTACTCTCTGGGCCAACTAAATCAACTGGAGGCTTGTAAACTGATAACCCAGGTTAAATCTCAATGCAATTAGAGGAAACAGAATTCTCAACACTTCTGATTTCTGCCTTTCTCTCCAAACTGTGAGTCCGATTAAATTATGCACTTGACATCCATGTTCTTAAAACAAAAGCAGATTTAATGGAATCTGGCAATCAAATAAAATTTTCCCTGTATTTTATTTTTTTCTCAGCTGTTTTTATGGTGAAAAACAGCAAATACAGCAAAATTGCATAAAATATAAATGTACCACTTAATAAATAGTATAAGGCAAAGAGTATTTAACCATCACCCAGGTAAATATATAAACTATTGGCAGCACCTGAGAATTCCCACCATCTTCCTCCCGTTCTCCCCACAAATTAACCACAATCCTTATTTATTTTTGGTAATTACTTCCTTCCTTTTCTCTATCATTTCACCACCTATGTATGCATTTTCCCAAATTGTAGCTTTGTTTTATCTATTTTTAAAACTTTATGTGAAGGTAGCTTGTAAGTTTTAGGGTCTGGTTTTGTATGAGTCAGGAAACAAACAGCATGTTCAAAAAGAGAATTGAAAAGAGTTTCACAAAGAGACCACATACAAGTTGTACACAAGTTTAAAAGAAATCAGCAGGGGATGTTGTAACACCTCAGAGCTAGCAATAGCTGGGGAGTTGGGGGGCCTTTGCTACCTCTGGACCTGAAGTGCCCAGGGGAGGTGCATGCAATTTCAGGAACTCTACAACTAGATGTAGGCAGAATCATAAGCTTCAGAGACTACCAAAGCATTCTGAATTGCCCTGAAGTCTTCCTGGATCCATCTGCAGGATCTTCGTGGACAGTTTAAGCCTATGTGATAGGTATCACTCTGCCTAGCTCATTTTTTAGAATTACAGCCATATAGAATTTCAGAGCTGGGAAGGATCTAAAAGGTTATCTAGTTCAGGGGTTGGCAAACTGTGGTCCTTGAACCAAATCTGGCTGCTGCCTGTCTTTGTAAATAAAGCTTTCTTGGAATATAGCCACATTTATCTGTTGTATAATATCTGTGGTTGCCTTTGTGCTACAATGGCAGAGTTGAGTAGCTGGAAAGACAGCACGTGGCCCTCAAAGCCCCAAATATTTATTATCTGGCTCTTTCCAGAATTTATGTTTGCCTACTCCTGATCTACTTCATCCTCTTCCTTTGACAGATGAGGAGATTGGTCACCACCCATCGTCATACAGCAGTTAGCGGCAGAGTATGGCCATCCACACTCTGGATACACAGATCTCCAGACTCATAAACTAGTGTTTTTATCGCTGTGCCATATGATCAAAAGCCTCTCTCTGCTCCAATATGAAAGTCTGTGTCATAGGATGGGGCTTATCCTGGGCAGGATGGAAATGATCAGGGCCCTGGCCAGCCAGATGGGAGGTCAGCTTAGACTCGGTGGGTATGACCCATGGCCTTTCTCTCTATCATGCATAAGACTCTGACAATAATAGCTCTCTTTCACCCTTGAGTAATAAAGAAAGGAAAAAACATACTCAATAAGCTGCTTCTCTTCTTGTCCACAGCCATCTCCTCCACATGCAGTACGAGTTGACGTTAGGTAATGTTTAGTGAAAGTACTAGGCAATTCAAATTTGTTAATTTCAACTCGGAAGTGTTGCGTTACTGTTTACTTGAAAGTTAAGAATTCCAAAGAACCTTGAATTATTATTTACTGCCCTTGTTGCCATTATTCACAGCTTCCTGAGCGTAAAAACATTCAGTTAAATTTTCAAGCAGTTCTGTCTGGCGATGGATACAGGGAGAATTTCTATTGAAAAAGGAATGACCTTAAAGCTACTTTTTTTTTTCAATATTGAGGCCTAGATTTTCTTCTATTTGAAAAGGCATAGCAATTATTAAAGAACATGTTAAATTATTTTACATTCTTTCTTCCTCACGCTCTTTATCTCCCACTTTCTCACTATTTCTGATAAAACACGGCCATCTTCAGATGGAAAGACCGATTCTGAGCTTTAAGCATGTCCTTGTCCTCTTATTTACCGCTGCGTTGCTTCTGGGTGGCACGTGCCGATTATCACAGAAGAGGTTTTACTTAACTAGACATTTCTATAAATGAGGACCTTTTAGTAAGAGTGATAAGGAACTTAATTTGGTTTTTATTAACCTACACTTGTCATTCTTCTTTTACTACTCTGTAGGATAATTCTCTTTTTAAAGTTCACTTCAAGTCCTTCCTGCTTTGAATTTCTTTGCAAAGCTATGACTTTAGTTAGACAATCTTAGAACCACAACATTGGATTTGAATTTTTGTTTTTACTTATTTATAGAGTTGAAGGAATGGTTGTTTTTGTTTTTTTATTTTCCTCCATCAGTGCTTTCTTTCAGCTCTGGTCTTATATTTCTCTCTCCTTTCCCCTAGACAAACCAGGACCAACAGGACACCTGCATCATTTCACAGAATTCCCATTACATGATTTTACCATGCTTTGAACCATTGTCTTCAGAGATATTTCTCAGGGAAGAGACGTGAGAAGAGACAGTCTGGGTTGATTGCCTTGTTGTTTTCTAAACTGTGGAATTAGCAGTTCCATATTATGTAAGACCTTTCATTATGCCGTTATTCTAAAACAGACTGGGGCCGAGGGAGGGAACCAGGTAATCTTAAGTTGAGCATGAAATCTAGTGTCATCTTCTCCTTTTCTTGACATGACTGCCCTAGAGCTAAGAATCTGAACATTTGATTCCCTATTGACTGTGTAATGGGAAAGTCTCAGGTTTTGCCCACCTATTGCTAAATGAGGCCATAGTTATAGTAATACCCAAATCTCAGTCCCTTAAGGTTCTGCCTCGTTTACCAAAGACAATTAGTTGGTTTTTCCCCCAGTGTTCCTCCCTGTTAATTTCTGAGAACCCTCAGTGGCTCCTATGCCTCCACAATTTAGTTCTGGGCACTGCTCACTGCTGTTGCTTGCAAGGTAGGTTGTCATAGTATCTTTACAGCAGAACTCACATGTATTCTTAACCCTATAGCCCTACCTCATTCAGAGATTTTCTTCTCCCAGCACTGGTTCTGCTGGTGTCTCAAATCATTGCTAAAGCCAGGCATGTATAGCAGTGGTCCCCAACCTTTTTGGCACCAGGACTAGTTTCATGGAAGACAATTATTCCACTGATGGGGGTGGGGGGATGGTTTCAGGGTGATTCAAGCTCATTACATTTATTGTGCAGTTAAACCTCTCTGCTAATGATAACCTATACTTGCAGCTACTCCTCAGCGCTAGCATCACCACCTCAGATCACCAGTCATTAGATTCTCATAAGGAACATGCAACCTAGATCCCTCACATGCTCAGTTTACAGTAGGGTTCTCGCTCCTATGAGAATCTAATGCCGCTGCTGATCTGACAGCAGGTGGGGCTTATGCAGTGATGCAAGCGATGGGGAGCGGCTGTAAATACAGATGAAGCTTTGCTTGCTAGCCACTCACCTCCTGCTATGCGGCCCGCTTTCTAGCTTTCTAGCAGGCCATGGATGGATACTGGTCCGTGGCCTAGGGGTTGAGGACTGCAGATCTAAAGAGCCCAATACCACTTTGCCACTCAGTTGCGGGACCAGAGATCTGTAAATGGACATGAGCAAATGGAAAAGGACAATGCTCTTTATACGCTGTACACCCACACCAGTTGCACATGGGCCCCTCCATTGTTACATTTCTACCATGTGTCTTGATCTGGCAATTCGCTTTTGGGCAGGAAGCACTAGTTAAGATCTTGTTGGCTTCATGGAGGATCTCAGCGAATTTGTCCACATGATCATGATACTGTAAGGTGAGTGAACACTCCTTCTCTGAGTGATGTTTGGTGAGAGCCCACAAGTGTCAAAATTGTTAATGGTACGGCTCTTCCACTTCATAAATTGCTATTTCCTCACCCTGATCTCTCCACCCAGGGGGGCTGACATGTACCCAGAATGGTTGAGGAGAAGCAAGTATAAGTATTAACTGCTTCAGAGACATACCCAGGGAAGTCTAGGGCTGGGCTGGGCCAAAAGGCAGGGCCAGGACCTTTGATTTTGAGAGAAGCAAATGCTTTAAAAGATGGCACCTTTGATTTCTTTCTCTCATCTTAAGATCCTGTATTCCTCTCAATTCCTTTTATGCCTTTTCATCACAGTTTTAGAAAGGGTTGCATCAACATGTTTCCTTAAAAAAATGATGTCGCTTTTGGAGACTATGCTTAGAGCACAATGGGTTCCCTTTCTCATCTCCCACCCCAGTGTATTCATTTTGGTGCATTCAGAGCAAACTCCCCTCTATTTCTCAGGTTTGGTGCTGAGTCTGACTTTTCGACCAAATTCCTTACTCCTGTATGATTATATATATTTTTTACTGCCATGGACATCTCTGGCAGTCTGAAGCCTGTGGATCTTTCTCAGGGTAATGTATTCAGATGACATAAAATACACAGGATTGTAAAGGAGGCTAATTAGAGTGAAGTACAATTAACCAAATATATTTAAACATTTTTTGCTTCTTTATTTACACAGTTGATAACAAGGTCTAGTGATGGGTCTAATAACTAATTTTGAAATGGTGATGATATGATTTTTTGAGTTAACTACTTCAGTTCTCAGAGAAGAACCAGCGCCTAAGCAAGGAACTTTATGTCTTCTTGCTCTAAGTCACAGTAAACACTGATATTTACCAGTTGTTTACAAAGGAACTGAAAGTTTCTTATACACATTTATAAATGTTGAACGTAGCGCTTGAGTTCTCAGAGAAGAACTTGCAACTGTAATATATGAAAACACTTGTGTTTTCTATTGGTGACAAAGTCACAGATCTTGCCAGCACTGCTCTGGTTTGTGATAGAAGAAAATGCTATGTCGTAGTTGAAGATTAGTAAAACTAAAGACACTTTTTTTTTTCCTATTCAAGTTCATGGACTTCTGAATTTGGAGTTCTTGGACCTCTGGTAAATAAGGTGAGCTCTGGGCAGGGTCCTCATAGTTCTTCCTGTAATCTGGTCTTGGTCAGGGTTGATGCAGTCCATTTGATATGCTGTGATATCTTTGTCCCTTGAAGGGAATCAGAATTTCTGGACCCCTGATTCAAGTAGAAGTTTTAGCCCCTTAGAGAATAAGAAGATATTAATACTAATAGGTACGTGGCAAGGGGGTGCTGCTCAGCTACACTGCTGGAGAAGCCAATCCTCAAGGACAAATGGGACCTGGGACAATGTGGAGGAGGATTGTTATCCACTTCTCTCTTCAGTAGCCTCTTAACCCAGTTTTCTGTTAGGACTTTTAGGTTGAGGTGGGAGGATCACTTAAGGACAGGAGTTTAAGACCAGCCTGAGCAAAGTAGTGAAACCTCATTTCTACAAAACATTTTTAAAAATTAAAAAAATTAGCCAGTTATGGTGTTGAGTGCCCGTTATTCCAGCTACTCTGGAGGCTGAGGCAGGAGGATCACTTAAGCCCAGGAGTTTGAGGTTGCAGTGAGCTATGATGATGTTACTGCACTCCAGCCTGGGCAACAAAGAAAAAGAGTTTGTATCCGGTGGGATCATGGGTGATTTGTTTTATTTCTTTTCCTTCATTAAAACGCCTCTTCCCTCCACTCCCCTCAACCCCTAGTAGAATAGCTACTGTTTATGTTGTGAGCATGCAATACTCTGATTATGGAAAAATATGCAATATTTATTTTAAAACATTTTGACAATCTTTTCAGGTCTCATTCAAATCCAGCTACTTCCTTGGGGCTTCTCCTGATATTATTGGTTTCCAAGGGACTCACATCCTGAGCTCTCACTGCCTCCACACGTGCTTCTCATTAGTGAATGAATTGCTTATCGAATGAATTGCTCATCTTGCCTTTTCTTCCAGATTGTAAATCTTTTGAAAATAGTGCTCATGTGCTTATTCATAGCCATATTCTTCCAGTACCTAGCCTAATATCTTGCACATAATATCCTATTTTATCATATTCTAATTAGCTAATTATTTAATGTCACATGGTAAGTACTTAAGAAAACACTTGTGGACACATCTTGAATGTAAGTGATGAACAGTCACACTTTGGTTGAATTAATATAAAGTTGCTTTGAAAAGGCCACTATTTGCTGTAACAAGAGCTGTTTGTTAGAAGGGTGACATTTCCACTCATTTCTTTGCATCAGACTGGCCTCAGCCCAGTCCTCTCCTAGCTGCATCCAACCAAGGAAGGATTTTTGTTAATCAGATTGGTCCGGCTCTTTGTTGGGTTACATGTTAGGAAGGAAGGCATTCCTTTGATACCTACTCTTCTATTTTATTTTGCATATCATTTCCTCTGTTCAGATTTTCTCAGGGAGGATAGGTGAACAGGCAGGAACTATATCTGGGTTTCTGTCCATAGCGATAGAGGTCATCAAAATTTTGCCAAAATCTCCCATCTGACTTAAACATCACAGAAAAGAGCTACAATGGGAAGTTGACTTCATTCTGTTTATTATATAGGCAGCTGTGTTTCCATATTTATTTAGGATTTTAGGGCATGATAAAAAATAATCTCATTTCACGATATGGATGGTAGGAAGTACTTTTTGCTGGCTGCAGACACTCATGGCATGTTTGGGCCAGATTTTGAGATTTGTGCAGTGAAGGGAGATCCAGAGGACATAAACTTTTTGTGGTGGTATGTCTCGCAGATGAAGGAGAGCAGATTGGCTCACCAGGGTGGGTTTGCAGTAGCCTGAGGGGATGAGAAGAAACCTGAGTAGAGCTGCAAGTTTTGCATCCAGCTCTGCAGCTGGCAGCCACGTTGTCATTGTGGGGCTTCCAGGCGCCTCTGCTCTTGGTGTACACCTCCCTTATATGCCATAAACTCTGTGTTATTTCTCAATTTACCTTTCCTTTTGCTGGAGCTGTGACCTGGTTTCACAACTCATTCCCCTGTGTTATAAACAATATGGATGAAGACCAATTAACATCATAGAAAAATGCAAGTACAGAGTGCCGGTAGCATGGTTTTATAATATCTCAAATGTTTATAGCTTAAACATTTTATGCTCTAAACCATATTTTGGAGTTTCTACCTCTTTATAATGTTGTCTCTTCAGCAGTAGGCAATAGTCGTGGAAGTTGGGGAGTAGGTTAACCAGCTAGCACTTTCTAGGGATTAACTCAGCAGCTTTTTGAATGTAAATTTCTTGGAATTTCTTTTTTTAAAAATTGTTTTTTAATTTCAGCATATTATGGGGGTACAAATGTTTAGGTTACATATATTGCCTTTGCCCCACCAGAGTAAGAGCTTCAAGCATGTCCATCCCCCAGACAGTGCACACTGCACCCATTAGGTGTGAATATACCTATCCCCTCCTCCACCCTCCCATCTGCCTGACACCCAATGAATGTTACTATTATATGTGCATTTAAGTGTTGATCAGTTAAAACCAATGGTGAGTACATGTGGTGTTTGTTTTTCCATTCTTGGGATACTTCACTTAGTAGAATGGGCTCTAGCTCTATCCAGGATAGTACAAGAGGTGCTATATCACCATTGTTTTTGTGGCTGAGTAGAACTCCATGGTATACATATACCACATTTTATTAATCCACTCATTTATTGATGGGCACTTGGGTTGTTTCCACATCTTTGCAATTGTGAATTGTGATGCTATAAACATTCGAGTGCAGATGTCTTTTTTATAGAATGTCTTTTGTTCTTTTGGGTAGATGCCCAGTAATGGGATTGCTAGATCAAATGGTAGTTCTACTTGTAACTCTTTGAGGTATCTCCATATTGCTTTCCACAGAGGTTGTACTAATTTGTAGTCCTGTCAGCAGTGTATGAGTGTTCTAACTCTCCACAACCACGCCAACATTTATTGTTTTGAGACTTTTTGGTAGAGACCATTCTCACTAGAGTTAAGTAGTATCTCATTGTGGTTTTGATTTGCATTTCCCTGATGATTAGAGATGTTGAGTATTTTTTCATATGTTTGTTAGCTATTAGTCTATCTTCTTTTGAAAAGTTTCTTCTGTTCATGTCCTTTGCCCACTTTTTGATAGGGTTGTTTGAATTTTTTCTTGCTGATTTTCCTGAGTTCTATATAGATTCTGGTTATCAGCCCTTTATCATATGTGTAACATGTGAATATTTTCTCCCATTCTGTAGTTTGTCTGCTTGCTCTCGTGATAGTTTCCTTGGCTGTGTAGAAGCTTTTCAATTTGATCAGGTTCCATTTATTTATTTTTGTTGTTGCTGTGATTGCCTTTGGGGTCTTCTTCATAAAGTCTTTGCATAGGCCAATGTCTAGAAGAGTATTTCCAATGTTTTCTTCTAGAATTCTTATGGTTTCAAGTATTAGGTTTAAGTCTGTTATCCATCATGAGTTGATTTTTGTGAGAGGTGACACGTGTGGATCCTGTTTCAGTCTTCTACATGTGGCTATCCAATTTTCCTAGCACCATTTATTGAATAAGGATTCTTTTCCCCAGTGTATATTTTTGTCTGTTTTGTCAAAGATTAGATGGCTGTATGAGGATGGTTTTATATCTGGGTTCTCAATTCTGTTCCACTGGTCAATATCTCTGTTCTTGTGCCAGTTATCCATTTTCTCTTGCATATCATTGAGTTTTCTTACAATCCATGTTTGAAATTCTTCTTCTGTCATTTTAGTGTTCTGAATTTGGTTGATGTACATTGCTAGAGAGCTGGTGTTCCCCTTTGGGGGGTGTCATTTCACTTTGATTCTTCATACTTCCAGAGTTCTTTTGCTGATTCCTTATCATCTGGAGCAGCTGTTGCTTCTTACCTTTGGATATTCATTTAGAGAAATACATGCCCAGTTTAGTCTCTGAGCCTGCAGGTGGTGTTTTTGGTGAGATTTGACCACATTCTGTATGATGAGTTAGTAGATGCAGTAAAAAGGTGTACAAATTGACTTCCCTGTCAGTAGGTGGTGCTTGCTGGGAGGGGCAAGCTACAGTGTTGTTTTTGCCTTGTGTAACCAGCTCTTGTTCCTCTGGAGAGTCACTCTAGTGCCTCAGGTGGTGGGTGGGGTCCTGGGATTTCCAGGTGTGTCCTTATTCTCCACCTCAATGGGGGCAGGTGAGTGAGTCTGGGCACAGCTGGGTTGGGTAAGCCTGCCCTCAAGCTCCACAAATGCTGTCAGCAGGGTTCAAAGGTCTGTTCTCTACTTCAGGGCAAAGCTGCCAGGGAGGGGCTGAAATGGCCCCACTTAGCCGAAAAGTCTGCCTATGGAGGTGGGGTTGTCTGAGACCTGCAGCCTGGAGCAGGCCTCGCTCCTTTCCACCCTTTCCACCCTCTCTTATCCTCTTATCCTCTTATCTCCCTGGCCTCTGCCAGCAGGCAAGACCTCAAGCCAGTGGATGTCCCCTGGCTGTGATGCAGTCTGGGAGGTTCCCTGCCCAGGATCACAGACTGAACTGTGAGCATGACCCACTTGTGGGAGGAGGGTTGCCCTTCAAACACGCTGATCTGCCCCTGAAGGCACACACACCTCAGTAGGCTCATTCACAAATATCCCTTCTGTGCCCCCAAGCAAAGTAATCGGATCTGGTCTGTAGGCCTGTCCCCTGGGCCCTGGAGCTCAATCCTGACCCTACCAGGGAGAGGAGTGCTGGTCTCAAGTCACCCCCGGGGGGCCCAAGCTGGATCGATGTCTCTCTGTGTCGGGATTTGCCACACTCTCCTGGAGTCACCAGGCCAGCAGCACCTGAGAGGGCTGGTGGGTAGGGAGCTCACAGTCTGAGTACTGCTCAGTCCACTGTAGGGCCCCAAAAGGAAAGCTTCTGTCCCCTGAAAATGCCTCCGGGTGGCGGCTAAACTGTCTCTCTCAGCAGCCCTGGGCAGGGAAGGGGAAGGGGAGAATGCAGCAATATGGCGCCTGCCGATTGGCTCGGGTCTGTGAGCCGGGAGGTGCCCTGCGGGAGCTGGAAGCCTGGTGCTCTGTCTGCCAGAGGCTCCCCGCTCACTGGTGGCAGCCGTCCCTGGGCTGGCGTTGGCAGGTCTCTTCAACCCCTCAGGGGCCCACCAGCAGTCTGAGATGCAAGGAGGGGAAAGTTAACCGCTCCACCTACCTTTGTCGCTGGTCTCCAAGCCTCTCGGGGGGCCTTTCTCCTTCCAGTTCTCCTCCGCAACTTCTTCCCGTGGAGTCTTCTGTAGTTTCAGGCATCCTTCTTTCCGACCCTCATCCGATCTATGTTTGTCTGCCTGTTTATTTTTTTTCAATTTTTTCCAAAGTCTATCTTTCTTGCAGAGACACTCTGGCTGGCAGTTTTTCTCGTCCGCCATCTTGCCCTTCCCTGGAAGGCTCAAATTTCTTAAATATTTTATGAACCAATTTTGTTTCCCCCAGGAATGCATTGTAGGATTCAAGTGAAACAAAAAAAGAGATTGTGGTCAGTTGAAAAGAAGACTTTCATCTCCAAGGACATAATTTTCTTCACCTGAAATATTTTGTTTTAAAGTTAAAGCACTTTTATTTAAATTCATGTGCCTAGTATTTACGCCTAGGGAAAAATATATTTTGTTGAATTTCTGTTCTGGCCCTCTTTTTCCAACATGAAATTACAAGAGGTTTTTAGAATTCTGGTGAAACTAAAGAACCAAATAGAGTGCTGGAAATAAATGGGCTTGGTCCTATGAGCTATTGTTCAGTAAGAAAACATATTTGTCCACACTGAAAATGACTAAGTGGGTAAATAATGGACATTTGCACTGAGCTCTACAAAAAGTAAGCCACAGGGCTCCAGACTTGTATATTCCTTTTTAATGTTTCCTCTTGGCTATCTCAAAGGCATCACAATTCGTAATACCAGAAACCAGGCTTGTGGTCTCCTGCCTCAAACCTGGTCATCTTACCGCTCTTCTTATCTCAGTGAATGGTACCACCCTATGTCCAGTGACATGTGGCAGAATAATTGTATTGAAAGGTAGAATTGTGCTTTTTCTTTTCTTTTTATTTTTTTTGAGGCAGAGTCTTACATTGTTGCCCGGGCTAGAGTGCCGTGGCGTCAGCCTAGCTCACAGCAACCTCAAACTCCTGGGCTCAAGCGATCCTTCTGCCTCAGCCTCCTAAGCAGCTGGGACTATAGGCATGCGCCACCATGCCCGGCTAATTTTTTCTATATATTTTTAGCTGTCCAAATAACTTATTTCTGTTTTTGGTAGAGACGGGGTCTCGCTCTTGCTCAGGCTGGTCTTGAACTCCTGAGCTCAAACGATCCACCCGCCTCGGCCTCCCAGAGTGCTAGGATTACAGGCGTGAGCCACCGCGCCCGGCCGAATTGTGCTTTTTCTTGTTCATTTAAAAACATTGTCACTCTCTCATATTCTAAGAGTCTTTCTGTGTGACTCTAAGCCTTAGGGATCTTGGCTGGACCTCGAGTCTAGGCCTGGTCTTTACAGAAAGGGGAGTTGAGAGAGGAAGGCTTTTGACCAGGAAGGAGGAAGGAGAGTACCCCAACTAGGAAGGGAAGCAGGAAGCCCGAGAGGATCTCTGTGTGGTCCTCCCATGGCTGTGTCCCTGGGAGGTGGTTACCCCTCAGGGAAATGACTGTACGGACACTGTATAGTGTCTCTAGGGAGGCTGGATGCAGCCTTGTCAAAGTTTCCTGTAACCTGGCAGGAGTAATACTGCAGGAGCCAAAGGGATGGAGGGGACTGGAACAGTGGCCAGCTCAATGGTGATGGTGGGCAGACAACCACTGGACCAGGAGGAGGACTGCCTGAAACTTGACACAACCTGGGGAAGAGGCAGAGGGAGGAAATCTTAGCAGCCTGGCAGCATGGGGTCCTAGAACTGGAATTTAATTTCAGAAAGTTATACATGTGATTTTTCTTACATACCTGATTGGTGGAATAAAGTTCATACCCGCTACACAGGCAAGCCATACCCTTCTTACCACTTTCCTCACTCTTATGCCTCATATCAAATGTGCTACCTAGACTTGTATATTTCATCTCCTGAATCTGTTGACTTCTTTTCATATCTACTACCACCACCCTAGTCAAATTTTCCGTAAGTTCAAGCCTTACTATTTTAGCTGTTATTTTTTTTTGTATCAAATATCGTTCCCCTCCATGGTGGACATGTCATTATACATTTGTCAAAATCCATAGAATGTATAATACCAAGAATGAACCCTGATGTAAACTGTGGGCTTTTGGTGATAATGATGTGTGTAGGTCCATCAATTGTACTAAATGGACCACTCTGCTGGGCAATGTTGATAATGGGGCAGGCTGTACACATCTGAGGGCAGGAGGTATGTGGGAACTCGCTGTGCTTGCTGTGCAAATTTGCTGTGATCTTGAAAGTGCTGTAAAAAATAAAGTCTATTATTTAAAAAAAAATTTGTTCTTTTCCAATCCATATATATCTTTTAAAAACATACGTCTGATCATGCAAACTCTTGAATGGATTCCCAGTGTTACTAGAATAAAGGCCAGATTCTTTAACTTAAGCCATGAGGTTCTATATGGACTGCTTCCTGCCTTCCTTTCAAGCCTCCTCTCTCATCATAGTTAACCCCAGTTTCCCAGCTCCAGCAACTGCTAACCCCAGGACCTTTTCATAGCCTGTTCCTTCTACTTGGAATGCTTTTCCTAGTCCATATTGACTGATTAACTCCTGCTCTTTATATCTTTCTTAGGAAAGTCTTCCTGGCCTCTCTGTGGTTATGCCAAATCTTTTACTATCTTATTATATACCCCATGGCATCATGACCTTCTTCTTCACAGCACCTATTGCAGTTGTATTTTATTTTGTTGTATGATCATTTGATTCAAGTCTCTTATCAGTAGTGTTACAGACTCCAGAAAGGTATGGATATTGCAAATCTAGTACTTAGATCATGTATCTGGCTCTGTGTTAGGGGTCTCTAAGATCACCGCTAGGTTCAGTGATTCACTAGAAAGATTCACAGGACTCAGCATATAATTATATGCACCTATGATTTATTATGGTGAAAATATACAAATCAAAAATTAGTTAAGGAAAAAGGCACATGGAGCCAAGTTTGGAAGAAATCAAGCACAAGCTTCCCATAGCCCTACCCCAATGGAGTCACAAGGATGCATTCAATTCTTCTACTGGTGAGTGGGAAGTATTGCCTACCAAGGAAGCTCATTAGAGACTCAGTGGTAAGGTCTCTACTGGGGCTGGTCACATAGGCATGAATTCAAACCCCAGATTCCTAGAAGGAAAGAGAATGTACAGGATAAGCCTGTTTGTACAGTTTAGGTACAATGAATCACTTTTTTAATTTAGGGAAAGTTTTATATCATTGTAGGGAAATATTTACCAGTCATCTTCCTAGATGCCACCCAAAGACCAATCATATAAGCAGAATTTTCTAAGGCTTGGCAGTCTCTAGCCTGCTATGTTAACTCTTTTCTACACATACATATTTGCCTTTTTCTGTAAATACTTGTTGAATAAGTGCACTTAACATCAGTGAGAATTTGCCGTGCATTAATAAAACACAGAGTTAAATTAGCCCTATGAAGTCTTTCCTGATTACTTATAGCTTGCAGTCCACCTCCCCCACCTTCCTTCTTTTCTTTTAGTTGGAGTTTACTGTACATGAGGCACTTTGCTAGATTAGTGAGAGTGAATAACACATTGTCCCTGCCACCAAGGTGTCACTTATATTCTTACTGCATAGAGTTTATATTTCAAGTTTTACTTTTTAGTTGATGACATATCACTTGAAATATAATTAATATAAATCCTCTTCATGGAAAACGTGTTTTAACTGAGTAAAATGAGAGTTTTGATCCCCGAAATGAATCTTGCTTTTCTTGAACTTTTCACCTATAATGGCAATGAAGATTAAAAAAAAAATGATCCAAAATTTATTCAATTAATTTCCACCACTGCATTACAAGGCTGTTATGCTGTGGATCCCTTGACTCGGCTCTGATGCCCCATCCCAGGTTTTTAGAAAGCTGCTTTCCTGGTGCCAAGAAGCAGGGCTTTTTCTCCTTCTGACGGTCTCTTTGTTGCACTATCTCTTGTGTCGGTGGCCAAATGTGGAGCACCGTCTAGTCTTGGGGTTGATTCCTCAGCACTGTGGGGAAACTCACAAGAAAATGGTGAAGAGCTGTAACCGTAAAACTAGTAAAATTACTTGTGGTGTATTTTGTGCTCTGCAATTATGTGACTCATGTGACTCATTCTCCACAGCTTCTTTTCTAAATGTCATCTGCATTCGTCTCAGGATGCCTGTCTAGCTTTGTTAAATTCCTTCAGGTCTTTGAATCACTTAAAAGTGTACGAGTACCTAATACATAGATAATTTTTAAAGTTGTTGAATGTAAGATGTCCCTTTGGGAAGAAGAAAAGCAGTGTCCATTTTCCCCTTGGCATCTTGCGTTGTCTTAGCAAGGTGAGAACCTACCCAGGGCTCCTTGCCCCTGTAGTCCCAGTCTCTGCATCTGGGGACTCTTGAGTCCTGACTCTCCCATGGACTTGGCTTTGTCCTGGGCCCTCGGCCAGTTACATCCTAAAGGATATCTGAAGGATTAGATACACAGAAGTTTAGACACTCAGGTTAGCTAGCTGCCCCTTGTTCAGAATGACATAACTTCTTAACTTCTAAAACCTCAACTTCTGCCTCACTCTTGAGCCAGGAACTATCATAAGCAAGACAAGAATTTGTTCTCATCAGACTTAGAGTCTAGCCAAGAAAACAGATGATGGCTAGTAAATATTGAATTAATTACCATCTCAAGATCCTTAATTGAATCACATCTACCAACAAAAATCTCATCTTTTTTTGCTATATAAGGTAACACTCACAGATTCCAAGGTTTAATATGTGGATACCTTGGCTTACTATGTGCCAAACACTGTTCCAAGCACTTTGCTCATTTAATTCTGTTCCCAATCTTATGTGATAAGTGCTATCAATATGCCTTTTAACAGTTGAGTGTCTCTAAAGCACAGGCAAGTTAAGCAAGTTGGCCGAGGTCACTAGTATAAAATTTCTAGGTGTATTAGATTATGCTGTAACAAATGACCCCAAGTTTGGTGGCTTAAAACAGAGGAAATTTATGCTGTCACAGTTCTAGAGGCCCAAATTTCAAAATCAGTATCACTGGGCTGAGATCAAGGTGTCGGCAAGACTACTCTCCTTCCAGAAGCCCTAGGGGGAATCTGTTCCTCAACTATTCCAGCTTCCGGTGGCTGTTGGCATTCCTTGATTTGTGCCCACATCACCTCTATTTCTGTCTCTGTGGTCATGTTGCCTTTTCCTCTTGTGTGTGTAAAAAATCTTACTTTATCTCCCTCTTATAGGGATATATGTGATTATATTTAGGGCCCACTCAGATAATCCAGTATAATCTGTCCATCTCAAGATTCTTAATTTAACCACATCTGCCTATAAGAGTCCCCCTTTTTGGCCCCACAAGGTAACATTCACAGATTCCCAGGATTACTATGTGGCTACTTTGGAGGGGCATTTTCAACCCACCATGCTAGTGCTTGTCCGTAGCTGGTTCTCCATGTCTACCTAGGCATGTGGAGGCCTGCATTTGTCACGATCGGGGGAGTCATGTGACTAATTCTAGGTAATAAAATGTGAGTGGAAGTGCAGTGTATCCCTTCTGGCAGAGGCCATGTAAAGAACCTGTCCCTGTCTGCCCTTGCTCCTTTTCTCTGGCGATCATGGTCGCTTGATGCCGAGATGGAGGAGCCGCAGTTGGAAGCATTCTGCATTGCTGGACCACCACACTGAAGACAGCGCTCTTGGAGAGTGGACTTTACGGGCAAGAAATAAGCTTTCCTTGGGTCAAATCATTGTGATTTTCCAGTTAGTCTAGTGCCACTGGCTACCCTTAGCAACACAGCACACAACTATTAAGTTCCAGAGCCAGAATTCAAACCCAAGCAATCTGACCCCAGAAGCAGGCTTTAAAATTATTCATAAATTTGATTAATTGTGATTAAATATTGTAATTATTGATAGCATGTCCCACAGGGCCTGAATTTAGTTCTGGGGAGATGTGGGTTGATTTTCCTCTTAGAGTTTAGTGGGCAGGGGAGGGGAGAGAGAGGAGAAGAGTCTGGATCGAGCAGAGCTGGCACTCTGGTCCCCTTTGTCCCTCTCCCTACAAGGCAGCCTGCCTGGAATGTCCAAGTTCTGGGATCATTCAGTTCCCCTGGGACCCACCAGCCCCCTGTGGCCACCGCAGTGTGGGCGGGAGTTGGGAAATGTTTGTGTGGGGACCAGTGACATGAAAACTGAAAGGCTGAAGCTCCCTGGGGAGGACAAAGGCACATAATGGGTGGAGAAGCAATATGGCACCCACGTCAGCTTGGGTCTATGGTGATGGGGAGTGACCCAAGGGGGCTGGCAGCCCATTGCTTTGTTTTCAAGAAACTCCCAGTTAACTGGCAGCTGCAGCTTTTGGCTCATGAGGGTAGAGAAGTTCTCCAGCAGCTCAGGAGCCTGCTGACTTCCAGAGGTGTAAGAGGAGGAGAAATAAAACCCCCACCAACCCTTTCCATGGGATTCCAGGTTTCTCAGGGGTTGATCTCTGCTGATATCTTGCTCCTTCTTGTTCTGCTCTGCAACTTCTTCCCATGGAATGTCCAGTAGGTTCTAGTACTTTCCCCTAAGAATTACAGCTGAGCTATGTTTTTTTCCACCTAAAACTCTTCCTTTTTTCTGAGATGATCTGGTGACCGATGTCTCTAGTCAGTCATCTTTCCCCACTCTCCAGCCTAGAGTTTTAATCTGTGTCTTGGAGGATGTCAGGATTGGCCAGGTTAAGGGTAGTCGTGCTGGAGGTGGTGAGGGCCAGGGCATTTCAAGCAAAGGGAATGGTGGTTGCAAATGAACTTACTAAATGTGTATGAAAATAAGCCAATGTGGCTGGAGGGGAAAAGCAAGATGGAGAGGCATGCAAGATAAAACAGAGAAGCAGGAAGGGATCTTTGTATGTAGGCCAGCTGTGATATTAATAATTTGCTTAGCATACAGGCTTCTGGAAACAAGGATGCTAGGTTGGTCTCATCAGTCATCCTTCCAGGGAAATGGTTCTCTGCCTGAAGCTGAATGCCATGGGGTCTTATTACTGACTCCTGTCCTCCTTGTCTCCTTCCCTCTGCTCCTCCTTTCCTTTCTATCTCCCATTTAATTAAGTATGCCCACAACCAAAATTCTAAATTTATAGGGAACGGCAAAGAAGCTAAAATTGCCAAAATGAATTTTCAAAACATGTTTTTAATTTGGAAGACTCCAGGACAGGATTTTAGTGTTTCAAGATTTACTATAAAAGTATATCAATCAAAATAGTGTGGTACTGGTGAAAAGATAGACACAAAGATCAATGGAACAGAATAGAGAGTTTAGATAAATAGGACCACACATATACACTCATCTGAGTTTCAACCATATCACCATGGTGATAATATAGTGTAGATAGGATAATCTTTTCAGCAAATTCTGCTGGAACAGTTGGGCAGCCATATGCCAAATGTGAACTTCAACCCATACTTACTTCACACCTTATACAAAAATTAGCTGGAAATGGACAACCGATCTAAATGTAAAATCTAAGACTAAAACTTCTGGAAGAAAACACAGGGGAAAATATTTGTGACTTTGAATCAAGCAAAGACTTTCTTGGAAATGACAAAAAGGTCACAAAATATAGAAGAACAAATTTTTGAGTTAGACTTCATCAAAATTAAAACTTGCTTCAAAGAAATAGTTAAAAGAGGCCGGGCGTGGTGGCTCACGCCTGTAATCCTAGCACTCTGGGAGGCCGAGGCCGGCGGATCGCTCAAGGTCAGGAGTTTGAAACCAGCCTGTGCGAAACCCCATCTCTACTACAAATAGAAAGAAATTAATTGACCAACTAAAAATATATACAGAAA
>VBSM01000361.1:22755119-22785078 GCA_008086735.1 Cheirogaleus medius
AAAAAAAAAAAAAAGAAATAGTTAAAAGAATAAAAAGACAAGTCAAAGATTGGGAGAAATATTTTCATATCACATTTCTAACAAAGGACTTATATCCAGAGTATTTAAATAACTTTCTTTAATAATAAGAGACCAAACAACCTAATAAAAAAATTTGCAAAAGATCTGAACAGATACTGCACTGAAGAAAATCTGCATGTGGGAAATAAACCCATAAAATATACAAGCAGGAAATGCAAATTATAACCACAATATGGTACTGTTAGTAGCCTATTGCAAGAGTTATATATTTTTTTAAAAAATGCCTAATCCTAATTCTTGCAAGGATGTGGAACAACCAGAATTGACATACACTACTCGTGGGAATGGAAAATGGTTTGCCCACCTTGAAAAACAATTTAACAATTTCTTATAAAATTAAACGTATCTTCACAACTCAGCAATACTACCTTAGGTATATATAAAAAAAAATTATATAAGTTTTAGACTCCATGAAACCTGGAATTGTTGCTGGTTCTATATGAAGAGCTTTTTTCATTTTGATGAGAGGTGGAGCCATTGTTCTTACTGTGTTTTTTATAAGTAAAACTTGTTGCTTGTGTTTACAATCTTATGCCCCTCCAAATGAGCAGGCAGCTTTCATTTTACCACTAATGATACTTATATTTCATTGCTTCTTCATCTGGGGTTCTCCCTGTAAGAACAAAATCTAGTCTTTTAAAAAATGTGCAAGCAATTGATGAAAATCTTTTTGTTGTTAAAATTAAACATTATAAAACCTGAATATCCTTTTCAGGTCTTACCCTCATCCAATTTTACTCCCTGAAGAGAACCACCGTTAACCATTTGTGTCTTACTTTCCAGCCCTTTCTCTTCATTTGCATATGTGTATACTTAAAACATTTTAAAGTATTGTATATTCTGTTCATAAATAATCACACTATGTATATTGCTCTGCAAATTTTTTATTTCACAATATATGTAGGATATCTTTACGACCAATGCATATAGATTTGCCTCATTCTTTTTAACTCTTAGGTAATTTTCATGGATCTGTCATTTAATTAACCATTCACTAATTGATAACATTCAGGTTATTTCTCATTTTTACCATTATAAATAATACTATAACAAATATCTACATACATATATTTGTTTTGGTATGTCTATAAATATTTCTGTGAGATGGGTTCTTAAGAATAGAATGGAAGGAATTCCTTGATACTGACAAATTATTCTCTTTAATTCTGTACCAATTATATTCCCATTAATAATTTCTGTTGAATGTATTACCATGATTGGAATTGTGGGGTCCCAGGCTATACATACAAATGTTTTAATTTCTAAATATTACTAAACAGTATTCCCAAGTGGTTGTGCCAGTTTACATTATACATTATCATCATATTGCACCTTATTCATTCGGATCCAGGGAAAGAATGAAGTGTTTTTGTGCCGTAATTTGCAGGTCACTGCTGTATGCAATTCTAAAGATTACTAATACTCTTTTGGTTGTTGGTATATGCCAAACACTGTGCTTAGCATTTTGCCTCATATACACTGACAGCATTCCTGCAAAGAAGGCAATATTTCACTGTATTCTAGAGGTATCAGAGCCTTAGATAGGTTAAGCAATTTGCCTACATTTTCACAGACAAAGTAGGGATTCAACAACAGGTCTGTTTGTCTCCTAGGACTGTGCTCTTAACTCCTTTGTTTAAGTTAAGGATTTCTTGAACTGGAGCTCCTTGTATAACTCATAGGGTTGGGAATATTCATTGTAGATGTGGACAATACTTCATTAGGATCAAAGATGGCCTAATTCTGCATTCCAGAATAGTTGAAAATGGTACCATTCTATACCAGTTGTATCTCTGATCTCCCTGGATAGATTTTATAATTGCTTGAGAGTGCAATTCTTAGCTCTTCCCTGATTGGCCAGGATGTCTGCAGTGAGGTATCATACCTGTGTGCACATCTGCTCAGCCATCTGCAGTGTAAAATGCTGTCAATCATTCTTACCTTGGGGAGACCATGAGATTTTAGTTTTGCAAAATTACTGTCCTATAGAAGGATAAAGCAGGATGCCAGTGGTAAAGACATTTTAACATCATCTCTTGCTTTAGATGAATTCCTGGATATGTGGATTGTAGACTTAGAATTTTAAAGTACATAAATAATCTCTCAGCCTATGAAAGCAGTTCATTTTATGCCTCCTGGATTACTAGGTCATAAGTTTTCCTCCCTGAAATAGACTGTATTATCAATTCTGACAGTCAAGGTGTCTCAGACCAAATGAAACCGAAGTGTCATTGGGATATAATAAATTATTCAAACTCACTGTTTGGTCACTCTGTCAGTTCTCTAGTTTTGGTAGCTGTGGTTGTGGTAGGAATAGGTGGTGGTAGAGTGAGGTACAATGAACCATAATCCTGCTAGTAATTCAGCAGTTTTCCAGAAAGGCCACCAGTCCAGTGAGATGGTAAGTCTACTATGTGGTGATTTATTTTTTCAAAAAAGCCTGAAATTCTTACAAATACTTTTGGCCCACACCATCGCTACTGTCACCAAGCCAAGAAACTTTGAATTACTTTACCTTTCTTGTATATGCAATCAACACAGACTGACTTTTCAGATTAATTTGAGCCCTATATCACCTTTGCACCAATGATGAGGGTGTCTAGAGGAAGGTTTTATTTTAACTTCTAGTGATGACTCCAAACTGAAGGAACTGGACAAGGTTGTCAGGAGACCGAGGGCTATTTCTCACTCCAGATTTGCAGTCTGGGCTCATTTGGATATTTCTTTTATTACTTCCTGTTACCTTTGTTGACAGAATTCACAGATTGTGGTTATATAAATAGAAACTACTTTTGGTGACATGATGTGACCTTCCTTCTCAAACCTGGCCTCTTTCCCATTCTCAATGAATGGGGCTGTCATCTGCCCAGTGGCTTATGCCAGAAACCTAGGAGCTATCCTGATACCACCCGCTCTCCCTGGCTATATTCAATCCATCACCAAGTCCTTCTATTTAGTTCTGGAACAGCCCCTTAAATGGCTTCCCTATGCCTTCTTGCTCCCCTTCCAATCAGTATTCTCCACACTATACCTAGAGTGATAGTCTCAAAAGTTATCTCTTCATGTATTAACTAACCTCACAGATATTTTCAGTGCCTACTGTGTATGTGCATGGGATATGGTGGGGAATAAGAGAAAGTTCTTTCTTCATGAAAAAGCAAAACAAATTGTGCCAGGCTCCTATCCCCATCTTCCTACCACTTTATGTTGAAAAACACTTTCTGGTTGTTCTTTGGTTAAAATCTTTCCAATGGCCCTCATAATCAGGTCCCTATAGCCTCACCTTTGTCACCATTCCCTTCACTCTAACCACCCTGGCCTTATTTCTGTTCCTGAATCATGCCATTTGCTCTGCCACCTCAGGGCCCTTGCATATACTGTACTTTTGGACTGGAATTCTTTCAGCCTCTGCTACCCTTCATAGCTCTCAGATATCAGTTTTTTTTTTTTTTTGAGACAGAATCTCACTCTGTCACCCTGGCTAGAGTGCCGTGGCGTCAGCCTAGCTCACAGCAACCTCAAACTCCTGGGCTCAGGCAGTCTTTCTGCCTCAGCCTTCCGAATAGCTGGGACTACAGGCATGCGCCACCATGCCTGGCTAATTTTTTTTTTCTATATGTTTTTAGTTGGCCAATTAATTTTCTTTCTATTTTTAGTAGAGACGGAGTCACACTCTTGCTCAGGCTGGTTTCGAACTCCTGACCTTGAGCAATCTTCCTGTCTCGGCCTCCCAGAGTGCTAGGATTACAGGCGTGAGCCACCGCACCCGGCCCTCAGATATCAGTTTAAATGTCTCTATCTCAGGGAAACCTTCCCAGATCCAAAAGATTCGGCTGCATCTTTGAATTCTATTCTTTCATGGTACGATGAAAATTTCTTTTTGTGGAAGTTATCGGAGTTCTTCTTGGGATTAGCTGATAAATAACTTAACCCCCACTAATCTTTAGGTTCCATGTTTTTGTTTCTCACCATTTGTATCCCGAGAGGCCAGTATACTTCATGGATAATAAATGCTTAAAGAAATATTTTTAAAAAATGATTGTTTGAACAAATGGACAGTCTGGGTCTTATAAAGTATGTCTTCACCTGTTAACCCAATCTTGGGTTGGCCGCATATACAGATGATGTTGAGAACACAGGCTCTTGCATTGAACATACTTTAGATGCAATTCCATGTCCTCTGATTATTAGCAAGTTATTCACCCTGAGGCCTCAGTTTTGGCACTAATTTCATAGGGTCGCTGTAAGCATTAAATGGAACAATAACAAAAACTATTCGCCATTTGATGGGCATGTGGTACGCTTTCAATAAGTGATAGTCATAATACAATCAGTCATTATCATGTAACATGGCCTCTGCACTTACAAAGAGCACTTGATCTTTCCTGTTACCAGTGAGTTCTATGTAAACAAAGAATTCTTTGGGGAGAAGGGCTTCAGAAATCCCAAGTGTTGTACTTCTTAGTGTTTTGGACTCCCTTCCATTCAGGAGGCTATTAGCTGTTGGCGTAGACTGCTTTCATCCTCCATTACCCATTCTCTACCTCTGTTGTAATAATAGAATTTTTAAAGACAAACAGCTGCGCAGAAAAAAGTCTACATTTGCCAGCATTTCTTGCATCTAGGTGTGTCCATTTGACTAAGTTCTGGCAGATAGGATAATGTTTGTGGCAGTTATGGGAATGTCCTTCAACTGGCACATACCTCTTGCCCTTTTTATTATTTTCTCTTTCCTTCTATCTTTTGGTTGGAATACTAGGATGATGGCTGGACCTCGAGCTGCTGTTTTGGGCCATGAGGTGACCAGGGGAAGAGAGGCCATGCAAGGCAGAGCTACAAGGTACAGCCTGGATTACCAAGACCTTTTTAGGTTAGAAACCTGCTCTGTGGAGCAGAGTCACCACACAACTCTGGACTGTTTCCCTCTCAACCATGACATCAGGGAGAAACAAACTTTTGTCTTGTTTAAGCTGTTGTCATAGAAGTTTTATTCACAGCCTAAACTAATGTTAGCCAATGTAGCTCTGCACTACATAAATATGAAAGGAACAAGAGCCTTCTTACCTTCTTCCCAAGCCCAGTGAGGGGGTGATTCTGACACCCGAGGCACATTAGCACAATGCACTGATCAGTCTTCAGTCTTCAACTCTGTAGAGGCTGGAAGAGTCTTTCTATGCGTTTCCATAGCCAGGCCCAAGTTAGGGTCTCAGTACACTATTCGGCTTGTCCAGTCATTCATTCAGACATCAAATATTTGTCCATTATGCACTATGGAGCAGGCACTGCTCTCGGTTCTGGGGGTACATCAATAAACTAAGCAGCCGAGCTTTATTCAAATAATTTCCTCTTATTTCTGAGCACCTCTCTCTCTGCTAGAGAGGCAGCCATGTTTCCAGTTGTTATTTCAACCTCAATATCTTTTTGGCTTTTGGGGAGATCCTATATTTGGTGAGAAGTTATCTTACAGTTAACATGAGCATTTCCCTTAGTTTCAAATGCTTGTAAAGACAAATAAAATGGCTCTTTCATGATATTTTATGGTCAGAAATTTGGTCATCGTAAGTCATAGATCATTTCATTATCTCATCCGGACAGGCGCTTCTTCTCTAGGCCAGCTGCTCTGGAGTGTAGGGATGGAGAGGTCATGTGGTTATAGCCAAGGTGGCAGGCCACCATCGCAGGTGGCTCACCAAGGACACACAGGAAGCATGGTTTTCACTCCTTTAGGTTTGGAGCGCCAGTCTGCTCTTTTTTTTTTTTTTTTGAGACAGGGTCTCTTTGTTGCCCAGGCTGGAGTGCAGTGGTATAGTCACAGCTCTCTGCAGCCTTTTCACAAGTATCTCCTCCGTGCCCCCAGACAGCATGATTGAAACCTGGGGTACAGGATCTGGCCTGCGGGTCTATCCCTAGGGCCCCAGAGATCAATCCCTGACCATGCTAGGGCGAAGTGCACTGGTCCCGAGTGGTGCCCAAGGAAGTTCAATGTCCCTCTGCCTCAGAGTGTGCCCTGCTCCGATGGGGATTCTGGGCAAGCAGCACCAAGAGGGCCAGCAGTCAGGGAGCTCACAGTGTGGGCACCCCTTAGTCCACTGCAGGACCTCAAGAGGAAAGGTCTGAGCTCCACTCTCTATGGAAGCCTCCATGTGGCGGCTCAATTGTCTCTCCCAGCAGCCAGGGGTGGGGGAGGGGAAGTGGAGACTAAGTGTCTAGGTGGAGGAAAGTCTGCACTCTGGTGGTTTCAGACCCTCTCTCCAGGAGGCAGTCCACTCAGAATGACCAGGCTCTGGAGTCACGCAGATCACGTGGGACCTACTGGACCCCCGTGGCTCTTGTAATCTGGGCCAGAGTTGGGAAATGTCTGTGTGGGAATGAACAAGATGAAACCTGAGGAGTTGAAGCCTCTTGGGGAGGACAAAGGTGCATGGTGGGTAGAGAAACAATATGGCGCCTGCCGTCTGGGCTCAGGTCTGTAGGGCAGGAAGCACCCAAAGGGGCTGGGAGCCTGGTGCCCTGTCCTCAAGAAGCTCCCAGCTCACTGGCTGCCCCAGTCTCTGGGCTTGTGTGGGTAGAAAGTTTCTCCAGCAGCTCAGGACTCACCAACTGTCAGGGATGCAAGGGAGGGAGAAATAAACTTCTCCACCTATACTTCTCGCTGGTCTCCAAGCCTCTAGGGGGTTAATCTCTGTTGATACCTTTTTCATTCCGATGGTCCCTTTTTTGTGGAGGCATGGGCACCAGGCCCCTCTAGTCAGCCATCTTGAACTTGGCTGTATTCTTGTTTATAGATTTTCAATAACTCTGAAAAATAATTACTTTCACAATGAAATTTAAAGCTATAATATTAGGAAACATTGATCACTGAAAAGCAGTAAGAATTAAAAGTAACAATATTTGAGGTAATTTTTTAAAAACTTAAGAAATGGTAGTGAGTTCCCAGAAATTTGGTATTTTCTGAGATGGCTTTATTTGCTACAATAAGGAGTACCTATAGTAAATTATTCCATGTGTTGTCACATCTGCTTTAGTTTAATTTATGGCTACACATTGCAAAAGCTGGTTCCTTCTCCCATTGCAAACAAACTCAGGAAACATCCCCTCATCATGGCCTGATCGTCCATGGACACCCTTTTCTCCGGTCTTGGGAATTTTTAGGCAGAATCTAATGCTTGTGCTTGGGTAGTACAGAATAAACACAAACAAATCCTTGTGGATTGATCGATCATTCCTGAAATCTCTACTGTAGTCAGGAGAATAACTGTGTTCTGCATTTTGGTTCAGTGATTACTAAGACTAGTTCATGACTTTTAAACACTTGTTTCCTATTTAGATTCTCAGCCCCATTTACTAGAGCAGAGCATCTCAAACTTCAAGTACACAGGAACCGTTTGGGGGCCTTGTTAAAATGCAGGTTCTGATTTAAGCAGGTCTGGGCTGGGGATTGAGACTCCGCATTTGGGACAAGCTCCTAGATCAAGGACCGCACTTTGAGTAGCCAGGGCCCAGGTTCTGACAGGGGAAATAGGCCAACAGTGGTGTTGTGAGGGACTGGGACAGGTTACCAAGGGAAGTTGTGGATCCTCCTTCCTTGGAGAGAGTATACATTGGATGTATAACAGTTTGACAGGAATTTTTTAGATGTAGCTTTCTCTGGAGGCTGAGTTAACTAAATGACCTCTGACGGTTTATTCTTCTCTCTGTAGTTCTGTGATTAGATTACAGAATACTGTGTGGTATGATATTCGATTCCATAAACAATCAAGTGTCCATATGGTACACAACATTCTACCAGGTTGCGGAATAAATTGCAAATCAATAGATTTCCCTTATTCTAACTTTTGTGTTTTTTTTTGTTTTGTTTTTTTTTGCTACAAGTGTATTGTGATATTAATGGGCTGAGTGGAAGGTAAAAGCCCTGCTTTTTTGTGTGATTTTATTTGACAATAGCATTCGTTTGGCATTGAAATTTGACTATAGTATAGTAAAAACAAATAAAGTATGTTTTTAGATGTAAAGTAGCCATGACATATAAAGATATTGATGCATATCTGTTTGTTAGCATTGTGATTGGCACAGAGGAAAATATCCAAGAGCAGACTCTTGCAAGAATCAAACAGAAAATGGCATTATGTATGCAAGTATATAGTAGAATTAATGGTAGGGCAATATATAGCTGCTGTCAGTTACCTCTCTTACCCCTTCCCAGTTAAGTATCTTTGTCCTCCCTCAACCTAATTTATCCAGAATCATGGTATTCCAAAGAGCTGAGACAAGACATTTCCAGTTTTCATAATTAATGAATAGTATTGATGATGGAGGGGCATAGTGGTATAGGAAGAGAGATACCAAAGGATAAATCCTTTTCCTCCTTAGGAGTTTCAAATCACATTACACGGAATACTGTCTTGCATGAAACCATTAGTGAACAATTCAAGATACTATATAGTACAGTGATTTTCACACTTTGGTCAGTATCAGAATCACCTGGGGAACTGGTGGACGTACAAAAATCCAGGCCCTCCCCTACTTCCCCTCCCCTGTGTTCTTGATTAGCCCTTCAGGTAGGCTCTGACACCAGACTGTGACCCACTGGTATAATATCTACTTGGTTGCTAATTTATAAGGCAATTGAGATTCCAGAGAGAGACAGGCTGGGATAATGGGAGGAGACATCGTGGAGAAGATGTGGGCTAAGAGGAGACTTGCAGTGAGTGTGAAGAGGTATGGAGAGTCAGGGAAGACTTATTTGAGGAAGTGTCATGAGCTTAGAGTTGATGGGACTGTATGGATTAGCTGGATGAAGACAAGGTATGAAATGAGACATACCATTCAAGGGAACAGTATGGAAGCAACAAGGAGTCCAGCTTGTTAGGAAAAGAAAAATCTAAAGGTATGGAGCAAAAGGTTCAGGTGAGAAAATGGAAAAGATGGGATGAGAGAGATGGGCCAGAGAGTGAAGGGTGTGGTCTGAAGCTCAGAAGTTTGGAGTTCTTCCTGGGAGATGTAGAGTCATTGCAAACTCTTACACAGAAGAATCACACGATCTTATCTGCAAGGTAGAATGATTGCTGTGTCATTTCGTGCCTAAAACAGGAGGCCAGGCCAATATGCTGTGGATACTGGTTGGGCAAGAAAGAATGCCATCCTGAACCAAGGCTGTGAGAAGGGAAGATAAAAAGGAGTCAGTGCAGTATGATGGGAAATTGCACAGGTTCCTAAGTCAGGCAGACCTGAATTTAAATCCTTTCCTTGTTAAAAATGAACTGAGTGGCTTTGGGCAAGTTACTGAACCCCTTTGAAGTTCTTTCCTTATATTTAAAATTGGCATAATAATCATTGCAGCATTCCTAGAATGTAGAGGTTCATGAGATAATGTATTTAAAAGACTCAACACAGTGCCGAGCATGTAGGATTTGTTCAGTAAATGGCATCTATTACTATTAGAAAAAATATAAATTGGGGCCCATGGATGGAACATAAATAAGAGAGAAGAAACAGGATGGTTTAAAGCCAGTGATTCTCAGATGAGGACGATCCTCACCGCCACACCCCCAGGGGACATTTGGTGATGACTGGAGACATTTTGGTTGCCACAACTTGGGAGTGGGGTAATGTTACTGGCATCTAGTGGGCAACAGACGAGAATGTTGCTAAACATTCAGTGATACAAAGGTCAGTCCCCACAGTGAAAGTTATTCAGCCCGGACTGTCAGTAGTGGCGATGTTGAGAAACTCTGCTTTAAGGTGTCTGTCATAGATTATGAAATTGATGGTGGAACATAGTACTGATAGAGAGACCAGGAAGCAAAGCAAGTTAAGGAAGGAAATGATGACTTTGGTTTTGTACATATTGAATGTGTGGTACTTGTGGGACTGAGTTGGCTATTCAGATCCTTGTTCTTCATCACTATCCCTATATCTAGTGCCTGTTTACAGATGGAAAGGAATGGCTGAGGAACTGGAAGAGCTGAATACAGTCAAAGAATATATATTTGGGAGGGTGGGAGAGAGAAGGAGGGAGAGAGAGACTGAGATGAACACACGGCTAACTGAGAGCAAGAGCAGGAGGCTTTGAGAAGACTGCTGGTGCTAGGAAGTGCATAGGCGAATGCTCCTGTGGATGACCTGTTCAGCACGGGACACTGGCAGGGGGGTTGCTTATGTGGGGGTAAGTCAAGGTGGCTGGAGTTGATGATTGAAGAGGTGAAGTAGCTTGTGGGGCTATAGTTCATCTTCTTGAACGCTAAAGTCATCCTAGATAATGGCTGGACCAGGGGACAAGAGAAAAACAGTAATTCTGGTGCCATCTGCCTTTCTCCCCACACCAGGCTTGCCTCTTTCCACAATGCATTTTCCAGCTACCCTTAAGGGAGGAACAATTGCTAATTTAATTGAGTAGACATGCAGTATGCCATGTTTTAACTGAGGATTCACAAACCTGTGCAACTTTCTGCACCTGCCTCCATGAGATAAGCAAACCTAAACCAATCTCTCTTTCTCTTCAGTTTTATGTGGCTAGCAGGGAAAGTCAGATATCCTGCTGGATTTGGGCTGAAACAGATACATCTTCACTCTACTTGGTTCCTCCTCTTCCCAGTTTTTTTTTCCAAATTTACACAGTTCTTGGAATACCTGGCTATCCCAGTTGATTCTTAGTATAACCTCATGGGTGAGGTGGACATTTGAGGACTGCAAATTTTTGTATCCATTCTGAGTGGCTTTTGGTGTTTTCCAGTGGAAATCCCATTGCTGATCCATCAACATCTCACCACACTGCATCTTAATTCTCAGAAAAAAAAAATCCCATTACTCTTCCATCATACCCATCTTTTTCAACGGCATACTAGGCAAATATTGTTTCTCTGGCTGTTTTTCTCTTTTCTTCACTGGTTTGGCCTCCTGCTTTTCTTCCTTGATGTGGTCTAAATTTGATTAGTTCCTGACCCTCTGATGGTAGTCTCTATAGCCTCTATGTTGAAGATTTAGAAGATGTCAAATTTGTAAACTTAAGTGTCAAATTGAGCTCTCTAGACCTGATCTCTGATTTGAGCTCCATTAAACTACTTATTGAGCAGTTAACTACATAACAAAGGTTGTTTCACATGCAAGATTTAATTTAATCCTAATTATATAATGTGTCTCTCATTATTTGATTTCTATCATACACTGTCTTATTTTTCTAGTTGTCTTGTTATGTGTGTCTGTGCAACAACTTGTAAAGACTCTTTTATAGACCTGAGAAAATTTCCCTTACCTGCAGCCCAATTTCTTGGCCAAATACTTGCTCATCTTGTAAATTAACTCAATTCTAAATCAGAGGCAATAAGAGAAGAGAGAGATGAAGGAGTAGAGATAGAAAGCATATTAAGTGTCTATAAATGAATCTCAGCTAAATGCCTTATTTTAATTTATTTAGAAATACAGGTACTCAAGCAACTATGCAGTTCCTTTCCTTCTCCTCTCCTCTTTCATTTTTTCTTAATACCCAAAATAAAAGACATGCTTTAAGTATTCCATTCAAAGTAAAAGTGCAATTACATTTTAAAAATGTGTCCTTTGCCTTCCATTTACAGAAATCATAGCAGTAAATGGTTTTAGCCAATAAAATGAATTGCAGGAATTTCGATGGATTGCAAAGCTGAAAAAAATTCATTAACATCTCCTTTATCCAGTAAAAAGCCATGTTTGCATTCACTGGGGAATTGAAGGGAAAGAAAAAACTTTTGGAGAAAGCCTATTGATTTTTGCTTAATAATACAAGAGAAATGAAGGTGGATTGCCAGGTACAAGCTTCTCTGGCAATTATGAAGGGATAAAAAAAAATTACACCAGCACAATGTTGAAACATATCCAGTAGCTATTATTGATTTATGAATGTAAGTCCAAATCAAAACTATTAGAAAATGTAATTACTCTCTGACAGTTTTTTTCATATACATTATACAAACAAACAGCATTCCACTTACCTTAGAAAGCTTTGTTTTTAAGCAGTTTCTGGCCTTGCTATAATAACTTTTGCTTTTTACCCAATTTACCAGCTGGATTATTTCTTCTAAAAAACTAAAAAAATGTATTGTGTAATTTGTCAATTCGTCAGGTTTAGGTAGAAACATGTACAACAGACTTTTAAGGCCAAAATTTTGTTCTGACAAGAGTCCAAGAGTCAATTGCTAAAGGCTTTGTCATAGTTTTTTTTTTTTTATGGAATTGAGTTTTTATGAAGGGTATTGGTATTTGATGGGTTATACAAGCTTTTTGAAAGTCATGTAGTACAAAAAGAGAAATTGTAATATGGGATACTCATCCAAAAGTGCACAAGCTGAACTGATTTAGAAAATCAGTGGAGAACATACGCAAACATAGGTCATATACACTGTATCACTTTGATATAAAGGGAGATGACTGTTATGTTCAATTATTACTATGTTGTCAATTTAGTCTGTTCAGTGTTTAGTGTTTAAAAAAAGAAAACCTAGGCAATGTAATGCAAACAATAAGTTAATCCAAGTATTTGACCAGCTTTTAAATTTTTAATAAGCTATCTAATTATAATAATCAATTTGGTTATATTGTCTAGAAAAAATTTAAATAAATGCTTCAAGTTTATGTGATGAGAAAGCCAGGTTAAATGTGCCAGTTTCATTTCTTTTCTTTACACACATATTCCCCCTGACTTCATTGATAATATTAGCTGCTAGGCTGGTTTTCTGTTATATGCAGAAATATAAGGAAACTTTGCATATTTGCCTTTCTTAATTAGAATCTGGGTGATGCTCTGTGAAGACTGTAGTAAGCACCTGGGTGCTATTTTTTTTCCAGTTTAAAAAGGAAGTGAAGTCTGTCTTCAATAGCAGCTGGTGAAATGATTAGGGTTTAGAAGGGCAGTTGAACTAGAAGCCTTGTATAGAGATAATGAGTGTGATTGTGAGGATATGACTGGCCATGGTTTAATTTCCAAGATGGCGTCTATGCTTTATTTAAAAAATAAAACAACACACTCTGCTTTGCTGTTAAGAAGGGAATTTAAGGTCTGGTTACCCTTGTCGTGTTCTCACCTTGCATTTCAATGAAACTCAAGAGGGGAAGATTGGGTGGTCAGGCAGAGAGATGGTACAAATGTCTGGGATCCAAAATCAGATTCAACTGGACAGGCCTGAGTTTGAGAGACGACAGAAAATCTTCAAGTGAACTTTCCTTTTGAGATTTTGATAAAGCACAAAATAATTGTGCAACGGAATAGCTACCGAGGAGAAACACATTATTTTTAAGGCAGAGATGATTCTAGCTGCTACTCATATAAAGTATAAGACACCTCAAACATAATAAAAACCTATAGAAAGTTATATAGCTATCCACATACTCATCACTGAGAATATATACATATTTCTTGCCAAATTTGCTTAATATCTCTTTCTGTTACAAATAAATACATTTTATATATACATGACTAAAACCCAGCCATTCCACCCCTTCTTGACTCTCTCTTCTCAAGTTAGCTTCTCTCCTGAATTTGGTACATAGCATTCTCATGTATGTTACTTAGTATTTATTGTATATACAGTTATGCATGTTAAAACAATATTTGCATATTTTTGAAAATTGACGTAAGCAGTGTCATATTGTATATATCCTTTTTGCAGTTTGATTTTCTCCCCTCTTAACATTATTTTTAAAGATTTATCCAGGTAGATACTGCATTCATTTAAATTGCTGCACAATAGTCATTATGTAAACATGTTAGTTCATTCAACTGCTTTCCTACTGAGGGACAGTTAGATTCTTTCCAAATCTTACCAACAGTGCTCCAGTGAACATCTGTGTCTGCATCATCTTGTAGATGTGTGCCAGAGTTGATTCATAGGATATGTCCATATTCAACTTTTCTACATATTGTCAAATTGCTTCATAAGGTAATTGTATTAATTTTGGTACCTCATATTAATGTATAAAAGAAATTATTTCTTAACATCTCTGGTACAAATTTAAAAATTTTTCCCAACCAAGTGGGTTTAAAATGGCATCTCCTTGATTTGTATTTTCCTGATTACTGATGAAGTTATGTGTTTACTGGGACATTAGTTACCCACGAATAAATCTATTTTAATATGTATATGAGAGATAGCCTAAAAAAAGATCTATGGATATATGGAAGTTGTCACTGTGCTAATGCCACACTGTTTAACTTACTGTAGCATTAGACAACTTGGCTAATTACTTTTCTTCAAAATTATTTTGCCTAGTCTTGACCTTTTCCTCTTCCTTATGAATTTTAGAAATATGTAGCCAAGGTTTTGGGAAAAGCCTTTTGAATTTATAACATTGAATCTATAGATGAATTTGCAGAGAACTGCCATCTTTAAGTGCCATTCCTGATATAGTATATTTTTCTATTAATTTAGGACTTCTTTATGTTCTTCAGTAATAAAATTTTATAATTTTCTCACATTTTTAGATTTATTTATAGATATCTAATAGTTTTTATATTGGGTCCATAAGAACTCATATTTTTATATGTTTTACTATAAATGGTAGTTTTTAATATTAAATATTTTAAGCATTTGTTCATGGTGGATAGAAATACTTTACTTTTTGATTATGATCTTTTATCCAGAGAAGTTGATGACCTCTATTATTAGTCCTGCTAATTTGTCAAAAGATTTTTATAGATATTTCTATATAGGCAACCATATTGTTTATTCATTTCCTTTGTGTATGTACTCAAAAGCAGAATTGCTAGATGCAAAGAGTACATAAATCTTTAGCTTTAGTTAAAAGGTACTACCAGTTTTCCAAAGTAGTTGTACTAATTTACATTCTATCTGGCAATCTAAGAGAGTTACAGTTGCTTTTCATCTTTTCTAACATTTTGTGGGATCAGTCTTTTAAATTTCAGATGTTTTGGTAGGTGTGTGATATCTCCTTGTCATTTTATTTTTCTTTTAGATACAGAGTCTTGCTCTGTCACCCAGGCTGGAGTGCAATGGCACGATCATAGCTCACTGCAGCTTTGAACTCCTGGGCTCGAGCGATTCTCCTACCTCAGCCTCTCAAGTAGCTGGGACTACAGGTGCATGCCACCACACCCAGCTAATATTTCTTATTTTTTGTAGAGAGGGGGTCTTACTATGTTGCCCAGACTGGTCTTGAATTCGTGGCCTCAAGTGATCCTCCCACCTCAACCTCCTAAAGTGCTGGAAATACAGATGTGAGTCACCATGCCCAGCCCTCTCCTTGTCATTTTAATTCGCATTTCTCTGATGACTAATGATGTTTGAGTACCATTAATATGTTTATTGGTTATACAGTGTATTGATATTCTTTTCTGTGAAGTGTTTACTGACATATTTTCCCTTTTTAAAATTGGATTTTCTGCTTCTTAGATAATTGAAAATATAATTATAAGATAGAAATACAATTGATTTGTAGAGATACAAATCCTTTGTTTGATGTAAGTTTCTCCTAGCATGCAGTTAGTTTTCTTACCTTCTTAATGGTATCTTTTGGTGAACAGATGTTCTTTATTTAACAAAGTCCAATTTATTAATCTTTTATGATTATTATTTGTTGTATCTTAAGAAATTCTTGTCTACCTCCAAATCAAGAAGATATTCTCTTATGTTTTATTTAGAAACTTGATTGTTTTGGCTTTCATATTTAGGTCAATAACTATTTCCAATTTAATTTTTGTCTATGATTATAATATTTATAGATATATCTAATTGCTTCATTATCATTTATTGAAAAGACCACCTTTTTTAACTGAGTTGAATTGGCATCTTTGTATAAATCAGATGACTATGAGTGTGTTCCCAATTTTGAGATGCTCTATTTCATTGTTATCTGGCTCTAAATTTTTCTGCCACCCTTTAGGATGTCTTTCTTTGAGTCATGTTTTAAAATTTTCAAATGTTTCCTTTTTGTAATTCTTTTTATTTTTACTTTAAATATTTAAAGTTATGTCATTAGGTGCATATAAGTTCAGAAGCATTATATCTTCTAGGTGAATTAATTTCTTCATTCACTTAACAAATTTTATTGAGTATCACATTGTTTCAAGGGCCTAGGGATACAGCAGTGAGCAAAAGAAAAAAAAAATCTGTTTACGTGGGTCCTACATTATACTGACTAGAGAATGACAATAAACAATGTAAAGTATATGTATGTGTATATCCATACACACATGCATGCAAATATGTACATACATGTATGTATGTATACATACACATTCATGTACACATATTTGCATATATATGTTACATGGTGTTAAGTGTATTATGGAGAAAAATTGCTGGGAAGGGTGGCAGGGTAGGTTGGAGGGTGATACTTGTGATTTTAAATAAGGTGAACAATGAAGGTCTCACTTAGATGGTGACATTTCAGCAAAGCCTTGAAGCAGGTAAGGGTGTTAGTCATGCAAATATCTGAAGGTAGAAGATTCTAGGTGGAGGGTACAGCAAGCACAAATGCCCTGTGTAACATATTCTAAGAATAGGAAGAAGGCCAGTGTGGTTGGATTAGAGTGAGTGTGAGAGAAAGCAGTAAGAGACAAGTCATAGAAGTAACAGGGCAGACATACTGAGTAGTGCCTCGAGAGCCATCTTAATGCCTTTGGATTTTTATTTTGAGTGAAATGAGAATCCACTGGGAGGCTTTGAGCAGAGGAGTGATACAATATAGCTTCTGTTTTAACAGGATCACTTTGGCTACTGTGATGAGGATAGACAGAAGGTGAGTGAGGGCAGAAGTAGGAGACCATCAGGAAGCTATTGTCATAATAGAGGGGAAAGATTATGGCTTGGAAGAAGATGATAGGGGTGGGAGTAGCGAGAAGTAGTCTAGCTCTGCAAAATTCTTTTAAAGACAGAATCAAAAGAATTCACTGATGGTTTGGATTTATGTCAAACAAAATGTCAAGGGTGTCTTCAGGTTTTTGGCCCAAGCAAGTTTCATGTCCTGTTGTATCTCTAATAATTTGTGTTTGCCTTAAAATCTATTCTAAATAATATTAATGCTGTTAAGTATTTTAAGTATTGGCTTTTTATCTTCAACCTTTTTGTGGCCTCTTTAACCACCATATAGTGGGATTTCTTTTTTAAAATCCATACTCAGATCTTCTAAATTTTACCAGGTTAGTACATTTAGATTTACAGTTATTCGTGGTATTTATTTCTACCATCTTATTTTGTGCTTCCTATATTTTACTGTGCTGATTACTTTATTCTCTTGTTTCCTCTTTAGTGTTTTAGAAGTTATCTATTTTATATTTATTCTTTTAGCAGTTACCCATAAATTTATAACATACACTTCTTCATTTAACAAAGTCTAAAGAGTACTTCTGTACTCCTCCCAAAACATATCACAACAGAAAATTCTTGAACTCTAATCTTCCCTTCCATTTCATAAATTATTGTTTTCAGTATTTTATCTTAAACTTTTCATAATACTCACAAAAGCATAGAGACAAGTATAATAAAGCCCATATACTCTTCACTCAGCTTCATTATACCAGTATATTCCCATTCTGTTTCATCAATAGCTCATTTTCCCTCACCTCTTCCACTTATCATTGGATATTTTAAAGCAAAGGCAAACATTTTAGGTGTAAATAATTGTATATATTCTCTAAGAGAGAAATGGTGCACTATTTTAGTTGCATTTTGTTTGTATTCCCTTGAATTAGTTATTGCTGTTACTGTTTTACACAGTGGTACCTATTTAGATTTACCCACACATTTACCAATTTTATTGCTCATCTTTGCATTTTGCATCTCATTCATTAATTTTAGCTTAGTTCCATTCTTCTTAAACTACATGTTTTTAGTTCTTTCAGCAAAAGTAAATGGTTGTGACTCCTTGTGAATTCTTCCAGTCTTTGTCTCATTTTTTTTTTTTTTAATTTGTACTGCCTATTGAATGCTACCTACCCAGGAATAAAATACTTGGCTGACAGTTATTTTTCATAACATTTTAAAGTTATTTCCCCATTGCCTTCTAATCCTACTGTTACTTTTGCGAAATTAGCTATCAATCTAGTTGTCTATTTCATGTTCTATCAATTGTGTGTGGCTGTGCATTTTTAGCTTGTTTATCTTAGACATCTAGCAGCTGAAAATTTTTGGATGTAATCAATTCTGAAAACTTTCATTATTATATCTTTAAATTGCCTCTCCCCATTCTTTTAATTCTCTTTTGGAAATTCTTATTTTAAAAATACTGAACTTTTTTAGTTGATTTTCCATGATTTTTAACTTTTTTTATGATTTCTATGTCTGGGCTGCAGTGATATTCTCAGATTTATCATTCAGTTCTCTAATTTTCTTTCCAACTATAGATTTCATTTCTCAAAGCTCTACTGATTTCTACACAGTTATTGATTACTTATTTATTTTCTTAATGCCTTACCTTTTGGGTTAGGGTGATTCATTCCTTCTCTCATCACTTTAAAAATACTTCTTTTACATTCTCTTTCACATCATCTTTCAGTTATTTCACATTCTGGCAGCTCTAATCCTCTCGTTTATGTCTATTGACTCCTTCCCATAGTGGATTCATCCCCAAGTGATTGTGACTCGTTTTTAGAGGAGATTCGTTTGTTGCCTCTTTTTTTTTTGGTGGAAAATCTCCTTGAAGCCTAGGATGTGAAAGAATATCTCCAGAGCAATTTGCCATTCCCTCCTGCCCTATTACACAGGGCATCACTGATTTAGGATGGATTTTTGTGGTAATTTCTCTGCTTAGAGTTCCCCAGACCACAAAGATAGATGAAATTAAGATAACAAATCTGTGTGATTTATAAACCTGGAGTTTAAATTTATCAGAAATGCCTTTTTTTTCTTTATTGTTACCTTATCCAGAGTTAGATGTTTCCTTGTTGTCATACTAGGCAGATTTTAAAATAAATGAATTTCTAGAATTCTTAGACTATTGTAATATACTACAAAAGAAATTTATATTTATTGTAGTAAATGTGGAAAGACTAGAAAATACATGATGAATAAAATAAAAATTATCTATTAGTCTACTACCACCAGACTGATGACCACTTTAACATGCTGATATTCCTAAAGTTCTATTTTTTGTAAACAGATTCATTTTTTCAAATATAGAATTAGACTACATAGTACATTTTATTTTATAATCATTTTTCACTTAAAGATCATATTTATTATTTATTCAAAATAACATTTATTTATGTAACATTTATTATTTATTAAAATACTATTTAAAATTTATTTCACTTAAAGTAATATTATAAAAACCTTGCATATCTTTAAATATTTTTCTACCACGGGTTTTCAGCTAGGATGATTTTGCTCATTTGGGGGACATTTAGCAATGTCTGGGGACATATTTGATTGTCACTAATAGTGAGTGAGTGTTACTGGCGTCTGGTAGGCAGAGGCTAAGAATGCAGCTAAGCATCCTACAATACACAGGATGGCCCCTATCACAAAGAACACAAGCTCTTCTTTTGTAGAGAGACAATGTAGGGTGTTGCAATATGCTTGGACCTGTTACCGAATTCAGGCTCTGTTCCTTAGTAGTTTCTGTGACCTGGACCTATATTTTTCTAGCCTCAATCTCAATATCTGTACTATGAGCATAATAACACTTAGCTTGCGGAGTTTTTGTTAGAGTTTGAGAGCACGTGGGTAAAATGCTCGGTAATAGTAGGTAATTAACAGTTGTTATTACAGTGATAGGACATGCATCTTATTGGGCACCCATATGTGGAATAACTTGGCCAATGTTTAGCTTCCGGTGGAAGCTTCCAGTAAAAACCAGGCATTACTGAGTCAGACTCGACTGGGTTGTAAAACAATTTTTTGGAGTGAATTGTTTCCTTTAGGGAATAGTAGTCCCTTCTTCACACAACTGGGACACCATTCAGTGCACTGAAGCAGTAATTGACTAGTAGCCTGAAAACAGTACTAAATGAGTATAACATGGCAGCATGTCACAGGATTTGAAATTACTGGGCAAGATATCTTTATGATAAAAATCACTTCCAACAGGGCTGGCCTTGAGCAATATTGTGAAACAAGCAAGGCTGCTCTTTGTTTCTCGTCCACACCACTCAACGCCAAGCTTCACAGTCCCTCCTGGGCAGCTGCCCTGCACCTTGCTCCTGGAGAATGTTATTCTTTGCCAACTGTCACAGCAGAAGTACCGGCTGATCAGAATTCCCTCTACATGTTAGCTAACAGAAACTCCAGTGGCAAGTGCACTTTAATAGCAGCCTTCTAAAGACCAAAAAGACTTCAGAACTAAAATGTAGGGGGGAATTACAGGTAATGGAGAAGATAGTAAGAGGTGGGGGAAACTTCCCAGCACCTCCAAAATTGTATTTCCATATACTGCTGCTTTCTCCTAAGACTGATTAGGCTTTTGAGATTTAGGTAGAAATTCTGAGGATCACTTTGAAGAACTGTAAAGTACTTGCAGGTACTATATGTTTATGTTAATTTATTGAGCATCTCTCCTGTGGGATACTGTGCTTGTCGGGCTTGCATACATTAGTACCTCAGCGGATATTTATATTTATCTTCTGACACAGATCATCTCATTTATAGATGAGGTGGAAGGAGGTTGTATGAATGCATCACAGAAGTTGCGAACGAATATATTTTCATACCATTTATATAAGAAAAGTCACCAGGCATTTCTCTATTGGCCCTGAAAAACACCAGTGACATTTCCATGGTAGTTAAGAGCTTAGGATTTCGGTACCTCTATGTTCAAGATTCTAAGGGATTCTACCAAGATAAACAACTATTGGCCCTAGGGTAGAGGAAAAATGATTACGGTTTATTTCAAGTATTTCCTGTCATCTTTGTTGCTAATTATTGCTAATTTAGGTCTGAAAAGGATGGGTTATAAATCCATATATGTGTGCATGCACATGTACGGGTATGTACATGAGCATCTGTGGCTATGAATATGAAATTTTTAATTGAATTGGTTTTTGAAGAGTCCTAGTCCATTGAACACAGTGTCTCTTAACCTGTCCCAAGTAGTTTTAGAAATAGTTAGCATTGCCTAAGTATATACAGCACCTGGTCTATCTTGTTTATCCTCTGTAAACATTGAAATTGGTATACTTTCATTGTTTTTCCTTCCGCTTGATAAAGTTCATTACAGTTTGCAGGATTTTGTCTGATAGATTTAAGAGACTTCCAGATAGACATTATAGGACTCATTTGCTGCTTGTCACATATTGCCTCGTGCTTTTATACTGAGAGAGAACAAAAGCTTTGGAGTCATAGAATAGAGTTCTAGTCCTGCAACATACTGACAATGTGACCTTTCAGAATCTCATCTGTAAACTGGGGACCATAATATCTACCTAATGTTGAGGAATTGTAAATAATATATTTAAAGCACCTAAAACTATTTGTGGCACACAGTAGGAGTTTGAAAAAGGTCTATATCTGTTTATATATGTATCTTATAAATGAACTACTATATATTGAAGGCATTGAACACTATGTCCTGCATATATAGTGCTCCATAATTATTTTTTTTTGGACAGCTGCAAAAAGTGTGTTTTATTCATTTGCTGTATATATCCACTCATGGCAACAATTGACAACTGTGAATACTGGTCCTTGAATATGAGAAATCACAGTGGTCCACCAAGAAAGGCTATTGCTTCTAAAACTTGTTTACAATGCAATGTCACAAAAGTCTCCCAATTAAAAAATCTTTGTGTGTGTATGTTTAATATTTGTGAGAAGAAAACATTTGTGTTAGTGTTCACAAGTTGATATGCTTTAATATCTTGAAAATTAGAACCATAGTTCAGAGAAGAGATTCTTAAATTTCATGAAAATCGCGTGCAATAATTTTCCTAATTTCTCTTAAGAATATTTTGGAAATTTTAGGTAATGTTTCTAAAGTTGGATAAAAGGTGACCTATAGAGGTGAAATGCATTTTTCTTCTCTCCAGGCTTAGGATGGGCTATTTCCACATATCAACTGAAACAAGATCTTGACTGATGCACTTGGTTTCGAAAAACAGGTCAAGGTTTTCTGACATTGCTCTGAGAGAAAGAGGAATCAGAATGTCTGGGAAAAAAAATTGAGATGTCAGTCTTCTCTCTTTTACATAGCAAAAATACAGCAAGTTTCTGTTATTATCTCACGATCTGAAGACTCACAGGCAGTGTAGGATAAAATTCTGCTTTAGATGCTTCTAATGTTGCTAACTCTTTCAGGAGGAACACAGAATTCTGAACTCAGATCTTGACTGGTATGTGAATAGGATGACATGAATTCTTGATTTTCACAGGGTCATTTTTATAGCTCAGTGCCTATAGGGCAGAATACAAAATAGGATCAGAATGCCCTAGAACAGCTGTCCTTAAAATATCATTCTAAATGTTCCAAGGAATAACTCTGTTCATGATGGAAATAAAACCTTCAGCAATGCTTACAAATGATACTAATTCAAGCACCTGTACAATTGATCTCACTGTGGTTGATGGTAAGCAGTGAGACCCAAGAGGGCCGTCCTGCGTCATAAAGTGCTTTGGAAATGCCAAATGGTGGCCTGGATTTCTCACCACGTTGTTGGTTCCTTTAGGACAGGAGGGGTATATTGTTTACCTTTGCAGCACCTGCACCAACTCTTTTTTTTTTTTTTTTGAGACAGAGTCTCGCTCTGTTGCCTGGGCTAGAGTGCCATGGCGTGCCCCCTTTGCTAGCTCACAGCAACCTCAAACTCCTGGGCTCAAGCGATCCTCTTGCCTCAGACTCCCAAGTAGCTGGGACTACAGGCATGTGCCACCATGCCAGGCTAATTTTTTCTATATGTTTTTAGTTGTTTGGCTAATTTCTTTCTATTTATAATAGAGACGGGGGTCTCACTTTTGCTCAGGCTGGTCTCGAACTCCTGAGCTCAAAGGATTTGCCCGCCTCAGCCTCCCAGAGTGCCAGGATTACAGGCGTGAGCCACCGCGCTCGGCCAACACCAACTCTTAGACCGTACTGTTCATGTGGTTGGCACTCAATAACCATTTGTTGGTTATCGACTACACTGACAAAGGACAGGCTCCAGGCCACATTAATTAGGGCTGTAAAATATGTCACATGGAGTTCTGGACAGACGTCTGAGTCTTCACTTTCTGGGAGGCAGGGAAGACACATAGTACATCTTGTGGCTAGGAGGTGCCACTGCACCATTACTCACATGGCTCTGGATTGAATGAGTTCCTAAAATGAATGTACCTATATGGTTTTTTCTTGGGGGTGGGGGGATGGTTGTCAGAAAACAATGTATTATGGAATATATAAATTGATAATGTATCTATGTTGTTTTTATCTTGCTGCTTCTTGAATGTAACTTCCTTGAAAATCACATTTGTGTCTGTTCTGTTTCACTGAGATGCAGCGTTGTGTAATGGATAAAAAAGTGGAATCTGGATCACACTGCCTGAATGAGAAGTTCTGGCTCTGCCAGAACTGTGGGCAAGTTACATAACCTATCAGTGTCTTGGTGTCTTTATCCGAAAAATGGGATTAGAGGGATACTGTGAGGATAAAATAAAGTTAATGTACCTAAAACATCTAAAAGGGTACTTGGCATATGGTAAATTCTCAGGATAAGGTAGCCATCTGACAGAACCTTGTGCTTATACTTTGCAACAGAATGGGAGAACACAGACTTCTATTTTATGAGCAGCTACTATATACCTATTGTTTTACATAACTTATTTATTATGAAGCAAAGTTTTATATACAGCAGATTTGTCCTGCCCCATATCCAAAGATATCTAGTAACTGTAGGGCTAAAGTACCTGTATTAGAGCCTGCTATAACATATTAATCACAAATTTAGTAGCTTAGAAAAACAGAAATGTATTCTCTCATGGAACTGGATGTCAAAAGTCTGACATCATTTTCACAGGGCTGAAATCAAGGGTGAGGCAAGGCCACATTCCCTTTGGGTATTTCAGAGGAGAATCCATTCCTTGCCTCTTCTAGCTTCTGGTGGCTGTCAACACTCCTTGTCTTATAGTGGCATCAGTCCCAGCTCCGTCTCCATGGTTATGTTACCTTCTTCCCTTTGTTTGTAAACTCCCCCTTTGAGTAGATCCATGATACCAGGAAAGGACTTTTGCCTTCTAAGCAAGGATTCTGAACATTTCATCCTGGGGACAAATTGCCTTCTTAGAAAGAGCTTCTGGTTATTTTAAAAATATTTTTTAATCTTTTAAGGAATCTTTAAAAATATTTTTTGAATTTCTTTGTTTTTAGTCTTTAGAAAATGTTTTAATAATGAGTCAGTCATTTTACTTCAGAAAGGATAAATATTGCTCTGTGCAGAAAAAAAGTAAAGAATATTTTCTTTTGTTATTTCTTTTTTTCCTCCTCTAGTTTAACACCCCTAATTTTTAGCAAGTATAGATTTGCTATAACATAATTCCTATGGAGTTCTATCTGTATAAAAGTCAGGCTGATGTTGGTTTGTTGAACTGCCTATGTACAATATAAACATTAAAACACAGGCAATTGATGCCTGGCAAGGTTGAAAGAAAAGTGAAATATTGGCAATTACAGAAGGATAGAGGGCAAGAAATAGCTGATGAAAGGAAATGGTGCACTATTAGATGAGTAGAAATTGGCAGCCTGGCTGAGAAGTGAGCCCAGGTTCTTAATATCTTTGTTACATTTTTGTTTCCTTTATTTTACCTGTTCTCCCACTGTCTTGCAATATTTGCACATCTGAGAACTAATATGGCTATAATTGAAATAGATTATTCCCAAAGTGTTTTTTTTTTAAATTCTTAGTCACAAGAATGAGCTCTAACCATGAAAGTTGTACCTAAGACTAGACTTTAGTAAGTTCTCCATCCAAAAAGAGAGAGAGAGAGAGACAGTGAGAGAGTATGTTAGGGTCAACTAATGACTTATTCCTATATATGTTTTAAAAACTATAATATAGAGTGAAGACACAGACAAATCTAGTAGAATTGCAGTAAAAATTAAAATAAATGCATTTTGAGATTAATCTTATTTATCATTATATGAAGGAAATAGAATTTTCTGTAGCTATTTTGGAGAAATAACATGAGATTGGAAAAGAATAATAAAATGAGGCAAAACAGAAAAATAATTGTCCCAGATGTTCCCTGGCTATCCCTACATCATCCCTTCACTAGTAAGTGATTTTCTATTTTAAAATCCTTCCAAGGACCAAGAGAGAAAATAAAATAAAATAAAATATCACCCTGAGTTCTCTGGTGGGAAGGGGCTATATAATGCAAGGAATAAATATTCGTTAGATATTATAAGTACTCTTCAAGACAAAGAGACCTCTACGTCAATGAAACATTTCCTCACATGAATTCATAAATAGATTAGATATCAGCAAATGTGGTTCCTAAAATGGTCAAAGTGCATTATTTACAAAAACGAGGACATTATTTATATAGATGCTGCAATTTTTTGTTAAAACCACACATAAAAATATGTATACACAACCGACTACCACCTCACATCCAATTTTATTATTCTCTCTCTTTCTTTTTTATCTTGAAATAACCTTTGTGGCAAGGTTAATTCTCTGGTCTGAGAATAGCAGCCCAGAATCTAAGGTACCTTAGACTATCAAATTACAATGGAAAATCCAAAGTTTCCTAAAATGGCTGAAGTTAAAGAGAAGTTATTGAAAGATAAATCTCAATGGGTTAGACCGTTGGCCTAAATTAGTGAATCAAGCAGCTTTTGCAGCTTAAAAACCACCCCAAATCTCAGTGGCTCAAAATAACATTGTTTACCTTTGATCTTGGCTACATGTTGGCGAGAGGTGGGGGTGTGGTGTGGTTTTGGGGGCATCCATGCGTCTCTCTTCTCCCAGCTGGATCATGATCTTCCCATGGTGATGGTGGAAGCCACGAAGAACAAGCCCGACCACGTGAACACGTGTCAGATCTCTGTGTCCAACCTGCTAACGTCAAATCTGCAATAAGAATTGCAATGAAAACTGGCCAAAGTGAGTCATGACCAAGCCTGATGTTAATGAAGGGAAGACACTCCTCCCACGGAAGTAGAGGGAAGAGACTGAGTATATCTGAAAAATAATCCAAATTACCACAAATAACCAAAAACTTACTTTTGCCCTACTCATAAGCAGCATGGGGAAAGAGCAGTGACAGCCACAGTATTACGTGGCACCTGATGCCATTTCCCAGATAGCCTTGGCTTCTAGAGGAAGACGGAGATGCAGTGCACGGCAGCGGCCACTTCCCAGCATTCTTTGCAACCTCCATTTCTGTCTGTGACTGGGAAGGGGAACCAGCAGTTGTCATCTGTGTGTCATAAAGGGAGGTAGTGTCCTGTAGTGGAAAGAGCTCGGGCTATGCTATCAGAGAACCATGGGCTAAATTCCAGTTCTGATACTTACTGCCTACATGACATTGATAAGATCATTACTTGTGAGTCTCATTTTCCTAAATGCAAACTGAGAATAATAATATCTTCCTCCTAATATCCTCATGGAAACAAAATTATCTCCTAAGTGATAAGTCTAGCGTGGTACCTGGCCCCCAGTAGGTGTTCTCTTCTGCCCTAAAGACCTAGGGGGTTTCAGAAGGAATAAGTAGAATGAGTGACATCTACCTCTGTGACGCAACCATGCATCTCTGTATTATTTCTTTGAATGGCACTTACCTCTGGTACTGCTGTTTAACTTTGAATATGTCTCTGTCGCTATAATTGCATTAAAAGATTTTTGGGGGGCCGGGCCCGGTGGCTCACGCCTGTAATCCTAGCACTCTGGGAGGCCGAGGCGGGCGGATCACTCAAGGTCAGGAGTTCGAAACCAGCCTGAGGAAGAGTGAGACCCCGTCTCTACTAAAAATAGAAAGAAATTAATTGGCCAACTAAAAATATATAGAAAAAATTAGCCGGGCATGGTGGCACATGCCTGTAGTCCCAGCTACTCGGGAGGCTGAGGCAGAAGGATTGCTCGAGCCCAGGAGTTGGAGGTTGCTGTGAGCCAGGCGGATGCCACGGCACTCTAGCCCGGGTAACAGTGAGACTCTGTCTCAAAAATAAAAAAATAAAAAAAATAAAAGATTTTTGGAAGAAAGGAACTCATTGTGTGTTCTATGTCTCACGCAATCCCTTGTAGAGTCTCACCCTGTGAAGCAGTGTCAGAAGAGGGAGAAAACTTGCTTTGAAATTAAGAGATCTCCATTTAGCCTTGGGCCTGCCACCTTGAGCTGGCAGTTTCCTTCTCTGGCTCTCTTTTCGCCATCTCAAAAATGAGGAGATTGGACTGCGGCCCCTAGAACTGTTCCTGACACATAGTAAATGCTTAGTGAAAGTATTTTGGATGAATGAATACTCTGTATTTAAAGTTTCATCAGTGGATTAATAAAATGTGGTATATGTATACCATGGAGTACTATTCAGCTTTAAGAAACAATGGTGATATAGCACCTCTTGTATTTTCCTGGATAGAGCTGGAACCCATTCTACTAAGTGAAGTATCTCAAGAATGGAAAAACAAGCACCACATGTACTCACCAACAAATTGGTATTAACGGATCAACACCTAAGTGGACATATAGGAATAACATTTATCGGGTGTCGGGCAGGTGGGAGGGGGGAGGAGGGGATGGGTATATACAAACATAATGAGTGAGATGTGCAACGTTTGGGGGATGGTCAGGCTTGAAGCTCTGCCTCAAGGGGGAAGGGGGTGCATGGGCAATATACATAACCTTAATATTTGTACCCCCATAATATGCTGAAATAAAAAAAATAAATAAAAAAATAAAGTTTCATCAGACTCTAAAATTCTATAATAAAGTTGAATTAAGGCAGAGAAATAAGTGAAAGTTTTAGAATAAAATGAATTAAATGTTATTTCTCACCATTCATTATCAGATTTCATATTTCTCCTTCCTAGAAAAATAATAAATTGAAGCAAAACAAATCCTAGGAAAAAACATTTTCTGTGTGAAAAGACAGATGTAAACATGCTTTGCTTTTGAAGTAACTTATGATTTCTATTTAACTACGAAAACAATATCTATATAGGCAGACATCTTTCTAAGTTCATCATGTTGACAAAACCCCCTAACTGTGGTACACAATTTGGCACATTTAGTCTGCCCTGATGAGTTACGGCTTTTATGTGATAACTCAGTGGACATGTTGGATATTGAATAATTTTCATGGGTTCCCTATTGACTCTCAGTGACAAAAATTGCTATGTCAACCCAAAATACATTTACCACCAAAACACAGGAATGTTCTTTGTTGGTTTCTTTTCTCTAAACAAATTGTCTGTAAACCTAGTTTTGCTGTAAAAACATGAAAGAAATATATCTTAAACATCTCAGTCTGTTAAAGTAGCAAGAGAGATGGTTGAAACCAGACCATTGTCATGCTTCCATATGAAATTTTTGGCAGATAATTTATGGAGCATTAGGCAGTGTTGCTGTTTTTATTGCTCCTCTGGCACCAACCTACCCTGGGGAACATTTTTTTCACTACCCTTAAGAAATTGTGAGACTTCTGAAGAGATAAGGAAGGATGGAGTATCTACTCTCCTCTCTCTCTCTGGCCTCACTGTCCCGAGAGAAAATAGTCCAGCAATTTCTTCTAGATTCATAGGACATTTTTTGTTCTCCTAAACTGGCTGTTTTAGGCACTGTTGTATAGTAGTTATAGCCTGGACTCTGGAGCCAGAAATGCTTGTGTTTAAATCCTGGCTCCATCCCTTGGGCAATTTACTTAACCTTTTTGTGGCTTAATTTCCTTATCTATAAAATAGAAATTAGAATTACTCCTGTTGTGAAGATTAAATGAGTTACCATACATTAAGAGTGCAGTGGTTCCTGGCATGTAGTAAGCACTGTGTAATTATTTGCTACTGTTGTTATGTCAATAACATCTTTCCTAGTTTATTGTTCGATTCCTATTGTTTGAGGCTGGATGCTATTGTGGTTACAAGTTCGCCAACTTCTTTCCTTTTGCCTTTTCACAATTCATCCCATTTTTAGAAACATCCATTCAAATTTGAGGGAAAATAGTAAACTATTTAATAAAAGCAGTTCATCAGGCAGGGAGAAATTTCTAAGCTATTTAGAGCTGTTACTGTCTTTTCTCCAGCTTTGGTGTCTTTTATGTTTTCCTTTGGGCAGCAAACTCATTTAGAAATTGTAAAAAGAGTTGTGAAGCTCTGGTCTTGCATCAGAATGATTTTGGATGCATCCAATTTGCATGTTGAAAGTCATTTTTCCAGAAACACAAAGCCATCAGTTGGGGAAAATAATCATTTCTCCAATTCAGTGGCAGTAAAGAATTTCCTGCAGTAGGAATGAAAGACAAGCTTAGAGGATGCATCTGATAAGAAAGTAAAAATGATCAGACTTTATTTATAATGGAATTCACAATGTATTAGGTACCTTTGGGGCATTGCCGTGTTCTTTTCATTAGTTTTTCATGTGTTCTGCTGTCTTTCATTAAGATGTCTCACCTCCCTCTTTGTGGAGAATCAAAGCAGGAATTTAAACTTCCAGGGCATGTCAATAAGCCACCTGTTGTACTGATTCGTCATATTGTTGCTGTGTGAGTGCAGATGGGGAAAAAAAAGATGCAACATTTTAAAAAATCAGGGTGCTACAAACTGGGTCAGGTATTTGCCACTAAAATTTAAGGTCTTAGAATGCAAACAACTTATTTGATAAGTGTCCTAGAAGGCTTATTAGAATACAGTAAATGTACAGCTTGCCTGGACATTTTGCTGAAGAGAACAGCTTCCCTCCCTTGCCAAAAGAAATTGCCTTAGATACAATTAATATGTCCCTAGGGAATATTACTCAATTCTAAGAAACGACCGTGAGCTAGCACCGTTTATGCTATC
>VBSM01000361.1:22785178-22798179 GCA_008086735.1 Cheirogaleus medius
TTTGAGTCAAAGTTATAAGTGTGCCCATCCCCCAGATAGTGTGCACTGTACCCACTAGGTGTGAATTTATCCATCCCCTCCTCCTCATCCTACGCTTGATTTTCCATGAATGTTTTTTCCATATGTGCACATAAGTGCTGATTGATTAGTTCCATCTCAATTGCTTTTTTGCCTTTCAATTGCTTTGTTGTTGTTGTTCAGGAGAAAAACTTACAAGCTGATTTATAAAAATTTGAAAAATAAATTATGAAAAACAAAATAAGTAAAATTCCAAACTTAAATTCCCCATAATCCCTAAACTGTTTTGCTCACACACATTTGACCTATTTCCTGTAACAAAATACCCCAAAACTTAGAGGCTTTAAAAACAATTGCTTTAACATATCTCAATGACTTTGTGGGTCATTATTTGAGCAGATCATGGTTGGGTGATTCTTCTGCTCCATGTAGTGTTGACTGAGGTCACATGGTAGTATTTAATTGGTGACTAGCCTGGTCCAGAGGGTCATCTTGACCACATTAGCTTGGCAGGGCTCCCCTCCCTCACCTGATAATCTAAGGCTCTCTCCACATGGTCTCTCCAGCAGGTAGCTGGAATCCTTATATGGTGGCTCAGGGCTCCAAAAGCAAAAGTTCCAGGATATGTAAGCTGCCAGTATCTTAAAGGAGAGGACACCAGCACAATGTCACTTCTGCTGTGTTCCATTGGTCAAAGCAGTCCCAGAGCCTGCCTAGATTCTCAGTGAGAAGTGTCAAAGAATTCATGGCCATCTTTAATCTGCTGTATACACTCTAACCTTTGGTCACAAATGATTTACATGTAAATATAAATCTCACATGCAAAATATTTCTGTTCCAAATCACCAAAATCTCATCCCATTACATCAGGGATTGGCAAACTATGGCCTTCCACTTATTTTCATAAAGTTTTATTGGAACAGAGCCATTTCTACTAATTTACATATTGTCTGTGGCTGTTCTCTGCAGAGTTAAGTAGCTGTAACAAAGACCTTAATGGCCTGCAGGTCTAAAATATTTATTACCTGGCTACCTCCTGCTGTCAGCTCAAAGTCCAGGATCTCATCTTCTAAATTAGGGCAAGGTACAGATGAGGCTCCTCAAGAGCTGTTCTTCAAGTACAGTCACTTCCTGTGAACTAAAGAGATGTGTTATAACCCCCACAATACACAATGGTGGCTAAGAGACAGGGTGACCTCAACAGACACTCTTCTTTCAAGAAGGATTGGTAGCCACATAGCAGTCACCAGTCCACAGCAACTCTCAAGTCTAGCCAAGCACATTTTGCCAGTTCCTTGATCATGGCCCTTACTTGCTCCTTGGGAAGACTTTTCCATGGCTCTGAGCTCTGTCCTCTGGGCTTTTGGTTCTGCCAAAACAATCCTTCCTTTTCTATGTCGCCTGTGTTTGGAGCTGAGTAGTTTTCTCACCATTTCCTGCCTATAGAATGTTGGGATCCAGCAGTTTCTTTTCAGTCGGAACTGTGTCCGTCCCTTTCAGTCTAAGCTAATAAAATTCTTTTATAAACTTTTTGGGTTTTAAGGTATCAATTTATAATAAACTTTAGACAAAAGTCAAAACAATATTTCTTTCTTAGACAGCTCCTTCTCTACATTTAGCAGCTGTGACTCTTCTATGGAATGATGCTCTTAGGATTCTAAAAAGCCCCATTGCTAAACTGAAAAGGTCTATGAAGCATACCCTTAAAGATTCTTTGAAGTCCTACTAGGCACATTCTTAAATATTCCTGATTAGTCTTATAGCCATGCCTCAAAATCTTTACCCCGAAGTCATGCTTTACTGATGGAACTGTGGAATTGTCTCTGTATTGAAGTTATTCATTGAGAATATTTTCTTGGGAGAGACTGGGAATAAAATATTTTTTACTTTCAAATTAAGCAATTTAAAAAACAATTTTAATTACGGGTATATCATAGTTGTATATATTTGTAGGGTACATGTGATGTTTTGATACATACAGTGTGAATTAATCAAATCAGTGTAATTGGGATATCCATTGCCTCAAGCATTTTTTTTGTGTTAGGAACCATTTCAAGTCTCTTTTATTTTAAAGTATACCATAACTTATTGACTATAGTCACTTTGTTGTGCTATCAAATATTGTTCATTCTATTTATCTAACTGTTGCAGCTACTTTTTTTGCTCCTGAGCTCGGTAGTGTGAGGTGTTAATTGGCCTCTAAGAGCAGTTGGAGACGGGGTTGTTGAAGATAAATAAAAGAAAGGATTTGTCTGGTTAATGTGTGACAGCTGACAGTGATTAAGGGCTTCATTGATAGTGTGGAATTCCTGTAATGCCAGAGATGTTAGTGAACTGGATGAAGATGGATCAGGATCACCCTTTAATGTATTAGTAAGATGATATATTTTTTGATTAGTAATTCTTAAAGTGGGATGTATCCAAGTCAGATGTTCCAAAAGTTGTTGTAATGAAAGTAGTGTCAGGGTCAAGGCAAGGAGAATGCTATTTTGGGGGGGTCATAGTGAACACAAAGTAAATAACCAAGATAGTGCCAGGGTTGGCTAAGTTGTATTTTGTCTGGGGCAACTTGCAGCCCATGGACGGCAGTATATGTTTGCACATAAGCAAATAATAATAATTCTACGTGAGTAAGAGCTGCTAATAATACGTCATCCATATAGTGACAGATGGTAGCGGGTGGGAACTGGAACTGAGAAGGGAGTAGGGCTTGATGAACATAACATTGACAAATTGTGAGACTATTTAACATTCCTTGTGGAAGGACTTTCCAGTGATACCTGTCGACCAGATGGGCATTATTGTAAGTGGGAACAGAAAATGCAAATCTTTCCTGGTCTTGTTTCTCTAGAGGAATTATAAAAAAACCAATTTTTTAAATCAATTACCATCAAAGGCCAATCTCTTGGAATTAACGACAGCCAAGGAAGACCGGGTTGTAGAGGTTCCATTGGGACTATAATAGCATTAAGAACTCTTAGGTCCTGTAGTAAACACTACTTATTGTTCTTTTTACGTATGATGAATACAGGAGTGTTCCATGGGCTCGGGCAAGGTTCTATATGTCCCACTTTAAGTTGGACCTGGACAAGAGATGTTAAATGTTTTAATTTGTCCTCTTTAATGGGCCACTGGTGTATCCAGGTGGACGAATTAGTAGTCCATTGTAAAGGTGTGGGTTGTATTGGATGCACCTGAGTGGTAGCCTCTAATGAAAAGGCTGGGTAGTTAGAAGATTCCATTGTTCTAGCAAATCTCATCCCCATGAAGATTGGCTCTCTCATAGACAATGTTGAAAAGCAGATTATTTACCAGGGGAGGAATAGACATCTGCTTTGAGAGAGAGAGGAGGAGGAAGCCGCTCCTCCTGTTGAGCCGCAGAAAGCGGTGGTGGAGAGAATGGCTCAGGGTTCGGGAATTTTAAGACAGGGGACGCTTGCTTGCTCCTTCTCGGTAGGGGATGCCGGCTCCTCCAGTTGAGCAGACAGTCGGGGAGGAGGAGCGGGTTCCAACGGATTAGAATCGGTAGGAACATATAAGGGAGTCAGCGCTGTTCGCACCAGGCTCCATGTAGTTAACACGGCAAGGGAGCACAGGAACTCCTTGCCCAGGATTCTTCTTAAAAAATTGCCTTACTCGTTCCCAGAGCCCTAAATCTAACGTGCCCTCATCTGGGAACCTGGGGCAATATTGTCTTACTGCACATAAGAGCTGCTGTCACGGCTTTTGGTTCAACACTGAGCATCTTTTAAGAGTCACTGAGAAGTGCAGAGATAGATTTGCTGATCTTTCATCAGCTCTTGCCCCATACTAGAGATGCCCTTCTGAACTACTTGTGTCTGTTCCTTTCCCAAAGCAGCGGGCAGGAATGTCCCTTACCTGGATGATTCCCCTGTAGTCCAGGCGACTAAAATGCTCACTGGACACACGGACTCCTGAATCACGCTGGGGTCACCACTTGTTGCAGCTACTTTCTTGCTCCTGAGCTTGGTAGAGAAGGAATAGAATAATTACTTGAAATGCATAGTGTTTAGAGAGAAGGGGAGAGACCAAAATCTAAAGGAGAAAATGTTTTCCTTAGTTAAGTTCCTCCCCATATTTATTTTCAAGGACGCGTGCAAAGGGTCAGGGCCCTTTGCTAATTTCTTTACAACGTCCATACAGGTCAACTGTTTTCAGCTGATCTTTGCACTCAGCAAACAAGCAGCTTCGGGCAGGTGTTTTCTCCTGACCCTTCATTCACACTGCTCATGTTCTTTCCATCCATCCATCCATCCTTTCTTCTAGGCCCAGCCCCTCCATCTAACTATATTTTTGTACCCATTAACCATCCCCATTTTATCCCCCCACTCCCTGCTACCCTTCCCAGCCTCTGGTAAGCATCATTCTAGAAACTAAGCAATTCTTCATGCCTTTATACTTTTTCTAAATTCTGCCAGAAAACTAATAGTTCTTTTTAAAATTTATCAGTCTTTTCTAGTATGTTGTCATAGGCATCTAGAAGCAAGTTGGCACCTTCTACATTCTCTCTGTCACTCTCCCCAGCCAGATTCATGAGCTCATTAGGTATCATTTCTATTTTCCACATGGCCACAGATGTTGGTGCTGTCAAATTTTCCACCACTATCTTCCTCACTTCCTTCAAACCCTCATAGATGGTCTCCCTAGGCCCTTCGAGCTTCCACTTGTTGCCAACCCAGAACCAATGGCTCATATTTTAGATTGTCTGTTAGGGCAGAGTTCCATTTCCAGATATTAAATTCTTATATTATATGTTTAATGCATAATTACCAACATCATTCTCTTTTACCTATATCCTCCTACAACCTGACACATTCTTTCTACTGCACATGCACAAAATTAAATTACTCTTCCTCATTCTCTCTCCTGGGTCTTCTGCTACAAAGTGTGTTCCGAATATTCTGATAGAGTTAAGATTTGTGTGTTAAAGAAGCCCTAAGTCAAATATAATTGTTTACACCTAAATTATTTCCTAGAATTGCTTTCTTCAATCTCTTTTAATACTGCAACTTGGCAGGAAAAAAATTGAAAGAGAAAAACAAAAGGAAATTAAATATAAGGACAGGAGAAAGGTCATAGGCAGCTACCTCTTTATTTTTGATCTAGTTTAGGAAATACTTTAAGAAGTGCTTGGTAGTTAATTATCTTATGATAAATGGCCATAGCATGGGCTCTGGCCTTTTTTTTTTTTTTGGTTCTTCATTATTCTCTATGCGTCTTCCACCTAATAAGCGATGGGCTAAGCTGAGAGATTAGCAGGTGAATTTGGACTGTGTATCCAAACAACTAGTTGTTTCTGGGTTGCAAATACTGTTTTGTCTCAACAAGTTTTTGGTTAACTCTCTTAATTCACTACCACCATTTTTCTCAGACCTTTTAGTGTAGCGATTCTTGGGCAGCTAGTGAGGTTGGGATGGCAGAGAAGAAGGAAGTGGAAGGAGAGGAAATGGAAGGATATATATATATATATATATAATGTTACCTGGAAACCTTTTAAAAAATACACATACCTAGACTTCCAATAGGAATCATGAGACCAGGTAGGTGGTGGTTGTTTTTTCAATGGCCCTTCATGGTTTGGTAGTATCTTCTTTGATATTTGAGCTTTTAATTTTAATTTGATCAGACAATTCTACTTGCTTGAAAATTTATTTCAGCTCATCATTAGGCTGGTCAGAAGAACTTTCTAGAACAGAGCTGTGAACTAGTTACTTCTACCTCTTTGAGGGGCTCATTTAGTACCCATCCTATCTATCTTAGAGAGGAATTTCAAATACTATAATGGATATGAAGTACCTGAACACTCTAAAGGGCCTTGAGGGTCCTTTCAAAGGGCCTTTGGAAGGCTATCCTGTAGAAGTAGCATTATCCATGTTGACTGTGTTCCCACAGGAAGCATGATTTAAAATGAAACTAAATCAGTTTCACTTTCAGCTGCACCTTCAGTATGGGCAGCCAGCTACTCTGCATCTGAGGGTGAGGTATTAAACCATCATGAAAGATTTCTAAGGACGAATTAAAAATCCAGTCAGGCAACTGTTAGCTCCTCTTCCTCATCAAGGGTATGGAAGTGTTGAGTTGGAGTCTTGAAGACGATTTTTTGAGAGAGGGCCCTTAGCGTGTTTTCAGTTTTCCCAGTCATGTGGGGCAAGAGTAAAGAGGGTACTTTTTTCTCTTTTCAAGTTTAGGGAAAGAGTTTCAGTGGACCCCTGTGGGGAGATAGACATGCTTTTCTTAAAGCTGCTGTCTAACTTATTCCCTCAAAATATCTTCTACTTGGCTGAAGACTATGGTTATCTGGCTGTGACTGTGGAGAGAAGAGAGGTATTATAGATAATGGGGCAGCAACCTGCTCAGAAATTGGGATTTTAATGCTCTTTGACCAGACCATTGCAGAGTTAGTCTAGCTGAGGATGCATGAGGATTTCCTCTGGTCTGGATCAAGTCACACACAAAGAGTCGGAAGAGGGTTATCTTGAATCTTTCCCAAGAGTGTCATGGAAGAAGGAGGCTGGAATATTAAGGGAACTACCAGTGAGAAATCGAATGGTGGTGGGATGTCAAGGGGCTTCCAGAAATCCAGAATATGTTGGCGAGAAAAGCCCAGATTTAAACATCTGCCAAGCTCAGACAGCATCAAAATTATATTGCCATGACAATACCAATGAAAATGAGATCTTCCTTGGCTCTTTCAACCTCTGTCTCCCTACCTTCAACCTGGAGGAGGCAGAGGTAGCCTAGTGTGGAGCTGGGAGAAGGAGAAGTGCCAGGTGGGAAAAAAGAAAAGATGGTGACCACAAGATCCCCCTTTCCTGCTGCAGGCTGCCAGCCCAGAGCAAGATAAACTCCAGACAGGGGTCAGAGGTGGAGGGCGAGAAAAGCTTTAACTCTAAATGAAATTGTAAGTTTGTTCTTATGGGTAGACACAGACATACACACACACACACACACACACACACACACATACATTTTTTATCTTATGAGAATAAAGAAAAAACTCGTGGGGACTTCCCAAGTGTTTATAGGGGTATGGAAAAGAAAAGAACCAGCTCCCCAGAGCAAGCTCCAATGGCAGTGGTGGGAAAAATAAAGTTATTTTCTGTTGTACCTTGGGAGCCTTAACTTGTTCCATGTAACAATTGCACAGAGGTTAAGGTTAGGACTCAGGGGTGGAAGTTGCAGGGATTATTACTAAGAAAATGTTTGTAACCACAAGAGCTATTCAAAAAAAGTTTTTCAATAGAAGAGCTTTCTTTGACTTAATTATAAAAGTTGTGATGGCTACAAAATGAGGACCATAAAAATATGCTATATAATAAGTTTGTTCACTATCAGTGTTTATCAGTTCTTTTTTGTTCTTTTCTCACCCTATTTTGCAAGGTACCTTTTTGCTGAGGCTGATGTAAATTGCCACATTATTCCACACTATTTTCTGGTCTCACCTCCATAGATAACTTATCGATTTAGCTGCTAAAGTGTTTCTCTAGCTTTCAGAAATGTAGGCAAAAGTTGGAAGCTATCTCTCTTTTCAGACAACCTACCTACTTTTTGAGGGAGAGAAATCATCCACAGATAATGAGGACAGAATCTTTTCTCATGCTATGGGCCACATTTTAATTTCCAGGGATTGTCTGATTAATCCTCAACTAAAAATGTGGACAGTAGATATGACAGACTTCTCATTTGGCACAACTTCCCGGAGTCAGCATCAAGGTAATAGTCTAAATGCTCATCAGAACCAGAAACTGATAACAAATTCTGTGGGAAATACCTTTTCGAGACTGTGAGAAGTCTCTTATTTTGAAAAGCTCTTCTCTGTTGCTATTTCCAGATAGTGAACACTGCAAAAGGTTTGCTAGCTGAGCTCAGCTGATTACTTGTAAAAAAGTCAAAGAGTAGAAAAAGAGATGCAGAATTATTTTCCTTTTTTCGGATTGTTCTGAGCTTTCTGGAAATGGTCTTGGGGCTTTTCCTTTAATTACATTGGAGATTTCCTCAAATGAAAGAGAAGTTGTTAAAGTTGTGAAGTTGTGCCGTTGTTAAAAATCAATATGGACACCCACTTTTCTTTATTGTCTCCTCAGCTCCTCTGTTACCATTTATAACGTGACCTTCTTTTTTAAGGGAACTCCAAGCAAATTATTATTGTTTACTTTTGAAATAACTTATTAATTTTATTAATTTTATTCACAAAACTGAACCTAAGTTTGATCTATTATCTAACTTTATAGGCTTTTAGTAAAAAAATCCATCCTGGTAGGTGCATTTTTAGGGCATCTGTCCAGTCCATAACCTTCTTCCCCTAAGAGCTGCACTATCACCGACCACCCACACTGGTGGGCCTAATGACAGTGTTTGTACACGACTCCTCCTCTTTGGCCATAGCAGATTAGAATGAGCTGAGTCAATGTAGTCTTTATACCAGGAATTTGGAATTGGTATTCAGAAATCACAGTTGATTTCTTCAGTTGTCTTAATTGAGGCCACACAAATTCCTGAACAGAGGCTGCCATTGTGGTGGTCATTTTGAGTCATACTGGTTTTCAGAGAAAGAGAAAAAGGAAGCCAACATTCTGAGAGATGAAGTGATGAGACCACATGGGTGGACAGAGTGTAAGACAGGCTAGGAGAGTAGTTTCCATGGTTTCTGATGGGTTTGCTCTGATGATCCTGGTTTTTGGTGATGCCAGTGATAGGCCTTTGGTTCCATGACATACTACAATATCCTCATAACGTTTTGTCCCTTTTGCTAGTCCTTTGTCTTCATTGGATTACGTGGGTTTCTATTATTTGCAATAAAAACCCCCCCCACATTTACTGAGAGACCCATCCAATTGCAAAAACAAATTTCGAAAGCTCAAAAAACTCTTTGACTTCCATTGCCAGTGACTGATCTCTTAGATGTGTACCTCTGATGCCAACTCAGTAATCTCAAAGAACATACTGTTTATATTCTCTGAATGTCCACTGTTGTCTGAAGCTTTGTCTTGAAGCCTCTGTAGAGCATACTCACTTATTATTTATAATTACAGGAAAACTGACCTTCTTAAGAATACATCATTAGCCAATATTTATGTCCATTGCTGGAACCAGGGCTCCTGTAGATTATGTCTTCTCCTGTTATCACCACAGGAGTCAGAAAAACTAAGATTCAAATCCTACATCTCCTACCTCCTGTCTGTGTGATTTGTGATAAATTACTTAACATCGCTAAGATTCAATTACTGCATATGTAAAATGAGAATGAGAGATTGATATCAATTCTAGATTGATCAATTTGGGAGGAAAATGCCTAATTATAGTAAAAACAACTCTGGATTATCTAGCAACATGTCACCCGGTTTGTAGGTTGAGGCAGAGACTGGAGCAGCACCGATATGCATCTCTCCTTCTTCTCTTAAAATATAAGGTCTGTTTTGTTAGTGGGTCCATGATCAGCCAGCCGTAGACCACATTTCCTAGCCTCCTTTCTAATGACCATATTACTCTCATATAGTCCATACAATGATACAGGCAGTGTTTCAAGTAGCTTATATATATTTCCTCAATTAATATATATATGTATATTATATATATTACTCAACAACACTCTGAGACCAATCAATCTTCACAAGAACCACATGAGATAGGGACCATTATTATCCTCATTTTACAGATGAAGAAACAGGTCTAGGGCAGTCCAGAGACTTGCCCAAGGCCACACAGAGAAGCAGAGCCAAGTATTAAAGCCAGACAGTGTGGCTCTAGAGCCTGTGTCTTCACCCCTGCATTGTGCTGTCATTGCAGCAAGATGATTGGAACTGCACATTCTCTGCCTTCCAACTAGACACAGACAGAGCAAAATCTCAGCCTGCAGAGAGGAGGGGAGGGAAGAAAAGAAGTCCCTAGATTACCTGAAGATAGAAAATTAGTTATGCTTCAATTTTTTTAATTTAAAAAATAGTCCACATTTATTATGAAAAATATAAAAAGGACCAAAAGCACAAAGGCAAATGTAGAAATCACTAACAATTCTGCTATGCAGAGGTAACCATCTTGTTCTTAAGAGTCTCCCTCCGAGTCTTTTTGCTATGCCTATGGATAATATACATGCATGTAAATACATAAATATGTGTGTCATGTTTTACTCAAGGGGCACATGCATTCCTGAAAACATCCCATAATTCAAAATTTACATAATTCAAGGCTGATACTGACGAAGACTGTGGGCAGTGCAAAATGGCATAACCATGTGGCGATAATATAAATGTGATTAAAATTAGCTTTGAATTATATAGTCCATAATAAATTTTAATTTGGGAGAGATTAATATTATTTCAGATTATATGCATAAACTGATATTTTATTAACATTTTTATGTGACAGTATTCCAAATTTGCTTAATTTAACTTTGAGTAAAATTATAAACACATAGAAGACAATTGTAATTTTTTTTAATTCTTTGATTTCCGCAGTTATTTTTAACTTCCTTCTTTATTTTAGTTTGATTATCAATATTTTTCTATTAGCTGAGTCAAATTCTCAGTACTTTTTCGGTTCTTTTCTTTTTAAAATAATGAAAGCATTTAAGACCAGGAGTTTTCCTCCAAGTACAACTTTGGCAGCATCCCATACATTTTGATTTGTCATATTCTGATTTTTTACTTCCTGAAGCATCTTGGCAGCTTTGTTTTCCTCTTTGATGTAGGAGTTATTTAGGAGTTTAAAAATTTCTAAGTGGTTGCGTTTTTAAAAATCATTTGATATTTAAAACTATGACTTTTGGGGGTTTTACTTATTTGTATGCTGTCCGTCCCTGTCTAATAGAATATAAGTACAATGAAAACAAATATCTTACTTATCTTGTTCCTGCTTTATTTCTAATACCTACTCAAAGACTTGGCACATAGTAGGCCCACAGTAAATATTTGTTGAATGGAAAATTAATTGCTAGATTTACTGTACTGTGATCATAGAATATAGGCAGTCTAGTTTCTCCTTTTTGGAAATAATTGAGATTTTCTAAGTGGTTTATTATATGATCTATTTTCAAAATGTTCTAAGATCACCAGAAAAGATGCAAAGTTTAGTGTATGTCTCTGAAAGCAACCTTATTAATCATATTATTCAGATTTTGCATTTATTTATTGCCTAATGGTTTTCTCCAAGATTGGGAGTTGTATTTAAATTCATCCCATAAAATTGAGAGGCTTTTTTCTGGTTTTTCCTTGAATTTCTAATAGTTTTCATTCAATATTGATCTACCACCATATCTCAGGCCTTGCACTAGGCCCTGCCTATACAGTGGTGAACAATAACAATGAAAAAGACTTGGTCTTGCTTTTACTGGGGAAATAGGCATTAAACACATAAACCAGTACAATAATCATTCCTAATGGTGATAAGAGCTCTGAAAGAAACAAAATGAAAATATGGAAGGTAACAGAGGAGACCCAACTGCTAGAGTTGTCAAAGAAGGCTTCTCAACAGGAGTGACATTACATTCATGACGGGACAGCTGAGAAAAAAGGAGTCAGTCTCTAGACAGGGAAGTGAGGGTTTTAGGATTTGCAGTAAGGGTGGAGGGCAATGAACTTCACCTTTGTGGAAATGTTGAGTTGGGAAAAAGCTTGGCATGTTGGAATAATTAAGGGAGGACAATGTGGAGCCCTTTTATAACAAATATTTCACAGTACCCCTTTTACTATCCTGAAATGAAATTTGCATATACTTATATATATCATTAAAAGGAAAAGTCAAATAATAGCCTAACTGGAATACAAAAGAGAAACAAAAAATAAATATATAACAAATTAATAAGGATTTTAATGTTTGAACTCTTGGTCCTGGATATGCTAAAAGATATAATGAAGCTGTCAGATGCTGGTATCCAAATATCGAATTACTATGAATGCAACACTTACCCAGATTGATTCAATCACGCTGGTTGGTAACTCACATTTCATAAGCGAGGCTGAAATTGATGACAAGATATTCCTACATAGTGAACAACTCATGGTAAATTTCTGAACAAAATGAAATACCACTTCCCTTGATTGACAAAAAAGTTGTTTATATATTAAAACCTTGCAAACATAATGTATTAAATAGAAAAATATAATTAGGTTCAGGTAACAATACATTTGGGGAAAAAAGTTTTAATTTACATGAATATATGGTGGGATAGTCTACAGTTGTGTGGAGTGTAGGAAATTTCTTCACCACGCTAGCTCCACGCATTAAATGTCAATAGTGACCTCCAATCACTCTGACAAACAAAAGCGTACTTCCCAGGGAATGTGCTACACACCGTTGAGAACCGCAGGAGTTGAGCATTGAGACTAATTAGAAGAGATGCTTCAGGTGAGGCTGGAGGAATGTGCTGGGCTGGCTCATCCAGGAAGTCTGCAACCCAGTGGATGGGCAACGTGCTCAAAATCTCTTTGGTCTTTGCATAAACTTTTAAACTTTGAACTTTTTAGTCTTTTGGCTTTGTTTGTTTTATGACTATTTCTTATAAATATCATATTTTTTCCCAGATCATTTTTAAATGATTTAAATGTACATCCGCAAACTGGAGCAATGCTAATAAACACTGGATGCTCAAAATGCATTTGATAAGTGAATAAATCAACTATTTCAATGTTTTAGAAGTTATACATCTTGCTTTTTATTTTATATGTGATTTTTTAAAAAAAGTTTTAAAAATTTTTGTAGAGATAGGATCTCACTATGTTCAAGCTGGTCTTGAACTCCTGGCCTCAAGTAATCCTCCTGCCTCATCCTCTCAAAGTACTGGGATTACAGGCGTTAGCCATTGCACCTAGCCTATATGTGATTATTTTTAAGTTCTACTAAACCATTTATTAACATTTTCTATAACTGTCAAAATCAAGAGTGAAATGATTTATTTTGAAACCTCTTTATTTAAGAGGATTTCTATTCTTTCCTCATTACTTCTCAGTCTTTGTGTTTTTTTTTTT